>OY740783.1:53018030-53560175 GCA_963514005.1 Raja brachyura
CCAGCCTTACCCTTTGACTATTGAAACAAGACGAAAATAATGCCACATATTCAACCGTATATGGTTCAATGAAATTATGATATATATGTAAAACATATATATGGAAACAGGTCCTTCGGCCACACCAACCAGCAATCTACCTTACACCAGTTTTATCCTACACACCACGGACAATTTACAGAAGCCAGTTAACCTACAAACCTGCACTTCTTTCGGATGTGGGAGAAACCGGAATATCCAGAGAAAACCATGTGGTCATAAGGAGAATGTACAAATACTGTACAGACAGCACCCGTAGTCAGGATCAAATCTGGGTCTGTGGTGCTGCAAGACAGCAACTACTGCCACCCGTGCCACCCCTTAAAACTCTTTTTTTTGTAATATATTTATTATGGTGTCACATCAATAAAGATGAACATACGATTATAATTTCTGCCCTTAGTTGGATAACACACATCTCCAGGCATTGTGTTTTATGGCTGGTTTTTCAACCTCTTCAGTCTGAAGGTCTCGACCTGAAACATCACCTATTCTTTATCTCCAGAGATGCCGCATGGCCTGCTGAGTTATTCCAGCTTTTAGTGTCTATCTTCAGTTTAAAAGTCATATAAAACTGTAACATGACTTCCTGACTCTTATATTTAATATCCCGACCTATGAAAGCAAGCATATCATACCCCTTCTTTACTACTCTATCTACTTTCAGGAAGTTATGGACTTAGAACTCAAGATTTCTCTGTACATCAGGACTGGAAGTTTACTGGCCTGGGAATAACTTTACAGTGTCCAACTTTGTTTCTTGGCTTCATATTGTTGCACATATTGTTTTATTTTATGATTAGATAGTTTGCTGAGCAGGAGTAAAATATGAAGAAAGAATGCAGCTGTGAATGTACTTGTAAACAAAGACAAGCTTCAAATGCTGCATAAAGTTGATCATAATTTGGTAAAGGATGGATAGTTCCAATACAAAACAAAACTGCAGGCAATTGGAGTTCTCGTCAAATTGAGATTGAATGTAGGATGCAGCTCAGTATTATATTGAAGAATAATCAAACCTGGAAGTTGCATCGTAAAGCATATGGTGGATGTTCATTCCCAGGACATTCACAGTGGGACAGGTAAACAATGCTGACGAGGACCAACAGAAGCAGGTCATGGGCACTCGTTTCTACTTCATGTTAAATATCTTCATTGTAATCATGTATTGTCTGTCCACTGAATGGTGAGCATGCAACAAAAGCTTTTCACTGTACCATGGTACACGTGACAATAAACTAAACTATCTTATTTTGAAGTACTGGTTTACGACACTTACGTCAGCCCATGCATCCCACGCTTCTTTGGCCTTTTGTACCGTTTCTTCATATTCCTCCAAAGTGGCCTGGAATATAACATATATTAATGCCAAAAAATTACTCATGTCAGCAGGATCCAACAAATGCATCTGAACAATTTAACAAATTTTGAGGAGGAATATACAAAAGATAATCACCTGTCTTACTCTGGCTATTGGTTCATTGTTTGCTGGACAATAGGAAGTGACAACCTAATGTAAAGTAGAACAGAGTCATTTCATCACTTAACATTGGCTTTGGATAGTTAACAACATCCAAATAGATAACATCTTTAACATACTACTCGTAGCAACGGATTTCAGTAAGAAATAGGCAAAAAATAATGAAAGAGCATACACACAGGCTTACAGCTATATGTTGATGGCGCCGAAAGTATGACACTTTTGGAAAAGACCAGGGTAAGAGCCAAGTAGGGAAATTAAATGCAAACAGGCAGAAAATAGACAGGCAGACAGACAAATGGAGGGAAATTATTTAGACAGACAGACAGGTGCAAGTGGCAAAGTGTGCAAGAGTATACTGGGGATTGTGTTATGCTAAACCGGTGCTCACATTTTGAAGGAACGCCTTCCAAACCATGTCACCAACAGATCAGACTGCACAGATAAGAAAAAAACCACAGAAATACTGTTGTTTTTAGACAAACAGTTAGAGAGATTAAGACCGTCTCTATAACAATCCGAAAGTTCTATATTAAGTGTTGCGACTACAGTGCCAGGTAAAGGAGTATGCAAAATATATTGTAAGGAGAAAGAAGTGAGCAGGAAACTGTGATACACTTTCAGGATTGGAGGAGCATATTTAAAAGTAGGACTTTTTTCATTATTCCCAGTGTCACCAACTAATGACTTTTCGAATGATGGTGAAAAGGAGAATCATGGTATGGCTTGAAACATGGCAAGGAGTAATGGTCACAGGTGTTTGCGGTATTAACACCAGGCTTGGGGCTAAAAGCACCTAATAAAAAGGGACAAGTTAAACTTTGAGGATGAGTGGGCTTAACATCTTCATGGAGAGTTCCATCAGTGAGTTTGATTGAAAAAACAAATTAAATTGTCAGGAGGATGATTGAACAGAGGCCAAAAAGCTTAGAAGCAGGGTCAAATACATAATTATACTCTACATGGGTGATTATCAAGCCAGAGAACAGTGACTGAATACCAGTAGATGTTTAAAGCAATGGATGAGGTTAATTTATTCATTCACTTTCCATAATCTGGCCATCACTGGCAAATGCAACATTTATGGTCCATTCCCACTTGCATTTGTGAATGTGGTTCTACTTGAACTGCTGCACTTCTTCTGGAAGGTACTCCTACAATGGCACCAGATGTAGTCTCACAGCAAATAAAGTCCTGCAATGCACCAGCAAATAAGGATGGTGCATGTTTTGGAGAGGAACGTGCAAGTGGTGGTGTCCAGTGTTCTTCCACATTTCTCCTCACTTTTGGAATTCTCTAGGCTAAATGTCTCTCACGCTTATCCCGATTTCCATAATTATTTACAGCGCAAAAATTGACAATTTCGGCGGGTTTTAACGGGCCCACTACGCTGGAAACAATGGTAAGTGCATACCTGCAGTTCATCGCATGTACTCCATTTGGCATAGCGTAGCAACAGTACGGGTCATGGGTCGTGACCCGACTGCCGTGAAACCTCCCTATAAATCACATGCCTTCTTGATCTTATACAATGCCCTGATCGATAAAAGCAAGCATACCATATGCCTTTTACCACTCTATCTATTTGTGTTGCCACTTTCAGGGAGCTGTGGACTTGTTCTTCAATATCCCCCTGTATATCAATGGTCCTAGAGGTCATCCAATTAATTACATATTTTCCCCTTATATTCAACCTCCCAAAGTGCAACACATTTGCACATTTGCTCGAATTAAAAACTCCATCGACCATTTCCCCACCCATTTCTGTAGTTGATCTATATCCTGTTGTATAATTTGACAACCATCCTCATTTGTAATTCCACCCATGTTGGTGTCTACTTTCTACTAACTTTCCCTGCGCTTGGACTTTCAGGGATTTATGTGATAGTCTCCATTAATCCACCCACTTGTGTCATTCGAAACAAGAGTTTGCAATTTTAACACGTAAAAGGGGGCAACAACCTAACCAACTGATTTTTTTACTGAAGACTGAGGGGTACACATATCACAACATTATTAAAGTTTCGGGGAAAGATGTGCAAGGCAGAACTGGAAATGTATTTCTAAATGAGCTGGTCGGGATGTCTTTCTAATAATAACTGCACCAATCTGCCTGTGCACATATTGCAGCGCGCACAGCCTGCCCCGCTTACCTTTCCACTCCCTCCCCAGCTCCCGTTGAACACGCCGGGGTTGTCTTCCTTCAGCCCCAACTCTTTCAGCCAGCTGTATTTGGGCTGCTGAATGAGAAGGCTAGACATGGCCGCAGATGGTCTCCAGCCCCAGAAAGCCTTTCTCCGGAGCAGAGGCCAGGCCAAGGAGAGCGTCACTCGCTGCATCGTTTTGCGAAACGCAAGTCAAACGTGAAAAGATTCGCACAGTCGGAAAGCCGAAAGCCCACGCCTATCATTCTGATTGGTAAAAGCGAGTTCCGCCCACCCGCTGGCACACGAAACGCATCCAGAAGTTGGATGAGAAAACTTCCAGTGGAAATTAAATACTGCAGTGCCATAATTTGCACCTTCCCTCTGTACTCGGCAGTTTAATTAATGCACGCTGGATTTATTTTCAAATAATCCTCTGCGTTTCATTGACTTAAACCATGCAAGATACACCTATCATTGATTTGGCACTGTTGTATATATTTTCTTCATTACAACATTAATCAATTCATATATATACATTCATTAAAATGCACCAGGAATTCGATCTAAAAAAACCTGCCATCTTAAATCAGGTTTGTTTCAAAGGGCATGTTAAATCGAGAGAGATCAAACATTGAGTGAATCAAGAATGGGTCATCACAAATAAGAGAAAATGGGGATAATATTGGGCAGGTGAGGCAACATGTGTGGAAAGAGAAACAGAACTGATGTCTAAGGCTGGACTTCTCAGTGTTTTCTGTTTTTATTTTTAGAAATTTGAATTAGAATAATTCTTGAGCTTGTGGCGTTAGCAACTGAAGGCACGGCGTGGGGAGAATGAAAGGGATACACAAGTTTTAAAAAAGTGAAACGACTGCACGTAGATCCCCTTCTGGGACATCACATAACCAGTCCCCACATTCCGGTGCCATCTTGCAACACTCAAGTCTCTGAAAAATCTGACCTTGGCCTAAGGGAAAGGCCTAAGGTGGAAGGCCTTTTTTAATTTCCTCTCCTTAGGCTCACTGTCATGCAGTACTGAATTAATAAACCAGGGTTCGGCTTGGCTCAGTGTAGGAATAGGAATACTTTATTGTCACATGTGACTAGGAACAGTGAGATTATATGCTTGCAAACACAATGTATACAAATAGCGACCACCTACAGCGCTGACAAAGTTACAAAGCACGCCGGCTCCCCTTTTTGTCCCCCCCCCCCCAACAGTTCTCTCACGCCGGGTCCCCATTGTCCTTCCCCCACCTCCCTATTGTCCATTGTCCCCCCCCACTGTGGTCCTCCACGCTCTCATTGACCGTCGACCGCGGATCGACCCGCGAAGCATTGCCGCCGCTGCGAGGCCTCACCGCTGTCGACGCCCCACTTCACGCCTCCGAAGTGCTGACCCGGGCCCCAGCCGCGGGCTCCGTCGGCCACTCCGCCCGACCCAGACTTCTACCCGCGAGGCCCCGACTGGGGCTTATACGCGGCGATCCGGGAGGCATCGAGACCGCTGCTCCGGCCGCGTTCCCAGTCCTCAGCCACGGCCTTTCCCTGCAGCTGCTGCCGGCTGCAATCGATGAATTTGTTCACCCGGCTGGTACAAGGCTGCAGAGTTGACTGGAGGAATAAAATAAACAGCTAACATGACATAAGTCCCATGTTATAGCCCCTTCTGAAGCAATAAGTAAATATTGCTTTCTTGATCGTAAGCATTGAGTTGAGTAGAGTTGACCTGGAACAACATATCGGCCAGAGCAAGTGCAGGTGACATCCATCAGCTGCCTTCCGATTCCACTCAACCCCAGCAGAATTAAGAGTTCCCAATATTTCCTCCTGTTGAACTTGGGATCATTTGATTATTTTGGTCTTAGTTTATTGTACAAAAGGAACAGCTCCGTCTGTTCAGGAATTGGCTTGGAGCAGAATACGTACAGGCAGCAATATCACTGAGGTAGTGCCAAAGGTTGTGGTTCAATGGAGTAGACCTAATGTATTGAAACATATCCCAAGAGATACTTTGGTGTCGAGTGGCTTCTTGGGTTTTATACAGATCGATGTGAACCTTGAATTTTAGCTTTAGTCTCTCGATGACAGGCTATTTACCTTTGAGTGCCAAAATCCATGGGACGGGTTCTTCCTCATTACTGATGTTTTTCCTGTGGTTTGTCAGCTTGGACTCCACACAGATCGACACTGCTTCTTTGCTTACAAATTGCTGGAGGAACTCGGTGGGTGAGGCAGCGTCGACGGAGGTAGCGACTGTTGGGACCCTTCATATTGGTTGATCTTTGACAAAATTCTCTATATTTTCTGGATATATTTTCTGGACATAAAATCCTTTGGGGATTGAACAGGCTAGATGCAGGAAAAAGAATTCCGATGTTGGGGATGAACCAGCAGTTTAAGAATAGGCCATTTAAGAATAGGCCATTTAGAACTGAGATGAGGAAAAACTTCACCCAGAGAGTTGTGAATCTGTGGAATTTTCTGCCACAAAAGGCATTGGAGGCCAATTCACTGGATGTTTTCAAGAGAGTGGTAGATTTAGCTCTTAGGGCTAAAGGAATCAAGGGATATGGGGGAAAAGCAGGAACGGGGTACTGATTTTGAGTGATCAGCCATGATCATATTGAATGGTGGTGCTGGCTCGAAGGGCCGAATGGCCTACTTCTGCACCTATTTTTCTGTTTTCCCCACATCCTTTCATTTATTTTGTCTATATTTATCAATGTTAGATTTAACATTAATAATTTAGTTGGGATCAATAGTCATTTTCAGAAGACAATCCAAACTTCAATACCCTTTACTAGTTGCAATCTTTCAATCCTGTTTTAAGACCGTGACCCTGGCCCAAATCGCCTCCTTCCACCTCCCAAGGAGGTGAAATATTTCCTATCTTATAAGGAGTAACCACAAATGCTCAAAAGTAGTAAACAAATTGCTTTCTCCCTTTTTTCCCCTCCCCTTCCCAGCTCTTCCACAGCCCATTCTCCGCCTCTTCCTTTTTTGCAACAACAATGTCTGCGGTGGTGGGAGGTCATAACAGCAGAGGCGGCGATAAAGCGGCGACAGCGCCACCAGTGGTGGGAGGCGGAGCAGGCAGTGACAGCGCCATCAGTGGTGGGAGGCGGTACAGACAGTGACAGCGCCATCAGTGGTGGGAGGCGGTACAGGCAGTGACAGCGCCATCAGTGGTGGGAGGCGGTACAGGCAGTGACAGCGCCATCAGTGGTGGGAGGCGGAGCAGACAGTGACAGCGCCATCGATGGAGGGAGCAGCAGCCAGTGACAGCGCCATCAGCGGTGGGAGGCGGTACAGACAGCGCGGTGGGATGTGATAAAGGCGGGACCCGGCGACCGGAAGTGTCCCCACATCCCCATACTTTGGCTGGAGGCGAGGGTGAAGTGATGGCGGCTCCGCTGGAGGATGGCGAGGTGCTGGACTCGGACTCGGACTCGGAGATGACGACCGGCGCCGACCAGCAGGTACGGGAAAGGCGTGGTGTGCGCGGTGCAGCAGCTCTGTGGCGGGAGCGCGGCCTGGTGCAGCTGCGAGGCTGCAGGAGGAGGCTCTCCCGGTAAAGCCGCTGCCTACCCCACATGTGGAGGTGAGATGGGCCCAGGCAATGCGAACAAGAGCTGGCATTCATCATGTTTGATGTCTACACATGTATCATGCCGGGAACATTCCTTTCTCAAATCCAATCCCTATCTTTGCAGAGTCTCCCCCCCCCCCCCCTAATTTGTCCCAGATACATTTTCCCATTATCCATGTTGAAATTTCAGTTCCATGTTTGAAATATACAATTAAGATTTGGCATTTACCATTTGCATTTATCAGAACATTGACATCTCTGATTAAAGAAATGTATGCAGTATGGTAATCCAGCCCATGCGTAAATCATTTTGCAACTGCTGCCTGTTTCCCAGTCTATCCCGAGGACCACCTTTCATCCCTGCATTGACTATTGCGTGGCAAACTACTTTGATTTCTAATATTTAAGAAAGAACTGCAGATGCTGGGAAAATCGAGGGTAGACAAAATTGCTGGAGAAACTCAGCGAGTGAGGCAGCATCCATGGAGCGAAGGAATAGCTGACGTTTCTGGTCGAGACCCTTCTTCAGACTGATGTGGGGCGGGAAGAAGAAAGGGAGAGGCGGAGACAGTGGGCTGTGGGAGTGCTGGGAAGGAGGGAGAAAGCAAGGACTACCTGAAATTGGAGAAGTCAATGTTCATACCGCTGGGGTGTAAACTGCCCAAGCAAAATATGAGGTGCTCCTCCTCCAATTTGCATTGGGACTCCCTCTGGCCATTGAGGAGGACCAGGACAGAAAGGTCTGATTCAGAATGGGAGGGGGAGTTGAAGTGCTGAGCCACCGGGAGATCAGGTTGGTTAATACAAACTGAGTGGAGATGTTGGGCGAAGCGATCGTCAAACCTGCGCTTGGTCTCGCTGATGTAGAGCAGTTGACACCTAGAACAGCGGATGCAATAGATGAGGTTGGAGGAGGTGCAGGTGAATCTCTGCCTCACCTGGAAAGACTGCTTGGGTCCTTGGATGGAGTCGAGGGGGAGGAGGTAAAGCGACAGGTGTAACATTTCCTGCAGTTGCAAAGGATGCCTCACCCGTTTCCCCAGCAATTTTGCCTACCTTTGATTTCTAATATTTTAACTACTGTTTTCGTTTTCTTCTATACTTTTACCATATTCATTTATTCATCTATTCACTGACACTTCTACATGTACCTCTGCAATGTATTTCAGTCCTGCAATATTTCAACATCTCTATTTCCTTATAAATAATGTACGTTACTAATTTTGATTGCTCCACCATTGATGGTCAAATTTCAATTCTATAAATTATTGTTTTCCCTGAACGCACCTCCAAGCCTCTACCTTTTAAGACACTTAAGACACTTAACAATTTCTCTTTGATCAAGCTTGTGACTACCTGCCCTCTTGGTGTTAAATACCAGGGTCTCAACCCAAAATGACACCCCTTTCCATCTTTCCAGGGATGCTGCCTGTCCCGCTGAGTTACTCCAGCTTTTTGTGTCTATCTTCGGTTTAAACCAGCATCTGCAGTTTCTTCTTACACAGTTTATCATACAATTTGCATGAACAAAATATGTGAACATTATGATTGTAAGAATTTTGGGGTAAATAAAGTTAAGAAATTAGATAGTGAGGGAGAAATTGACAATAGTTAGATTATGTAATAATAGCTAGTGATTACTCTCATGGCATAAACGGCTGAAAAATAAATAATTCATTAAATTGTTTGAGATATTCATTGTTGTTAATTGTATTTTACTTCATTCAAAGAGGCAGCAACCAGCTCTTCCCAACTATTCTGCAACACTGTTTACTGCGCAAAATGATTTGCAACCTCGTCCATCTTCATTTGATTTGAGCAGTCGTTACCAAATCACAAAATCTGACAACTCGAGCGAAGACAGTGAGCAAGACTCTGAAGAAGAAGAAAGACTCTTGCGGCGAAAACGGCAGAAATGTGCACACAGCGGGAATGTACCTACAAAATCAGCGGTGATGCCTTTTGGCTCAGATGGGGAAAGTGTTGCACCTTCTCGTAACTTTGCCAAACCGGCAGGTCGCAAAGTTAACAATATTTGGGGCTCTGTGCTGCAGGAACAAAATCAAGATGCCGTGGCAACCGAGCTAGGAATTCTGGGAATGGAAGGCAACATCGACATGGATTCTCGGCAGTCTGAGACTTACAATTATGTACAGGCAAAGAAAATGATGGAGAAAGAACGTCAGGAGGAGGAAGAAAAGGAAATGGCTAAATTAGAAAAAGAATTGGATGACTATGTTAAGGATGGAAAGGGCAGCAATTGCCAGCAAGCATGTAACCCCAACAACCTCAAGCGAAAAAGACCTGTCAAAGAGCGTCTGGGTGAAGTACCTGAAATGGACTATAAAGGAAAATGTGATATTACAGAGGATGATAGTCCAGATAAGATTTCTGATGAAATAGCACACAGGTTAGTTGGCGCTGAACACTGTTGGAAATATGTGTTTCTAACGTGCCATTAACAGGTTGGATTCATTTAATGTGGCTCTCAATATTTTTCACTGCTCAGTGTGCTCGGAGCCGTTGGTGTGTCCAGTGTAAGCAAGAGTTATCACATTTTAATTCTGTACTGTTTGTTTTTTATTATTACTCTTTGACAAATTAAGTCAGTAATACTAGAATATAGAGCACTTTTCTTGCAGAATCGTGGTGGCCTATCAAAATGTCAAGAGAGTTTTTCCCAGACAGGACAATTACATTCTTACTTGCTGCACAACAGAACATGTAAACATAATACAAAACAGAAGGTAAAAGTTCAGTGTGTCTATAGACCATATATACACAATAAATAAACAGATATAGTGCAATAAAAATAATAGACTGTTAATGCTCAGAGCTGATTTAATATTGTGTTTAATAGCCTGATGGCTGTGGGGAATTAGCTTTTTTCTGAACCTGGATGTTACAGATTTCAGGCTCCTGTACCTTCTTCCCGTTGGCAACGGTGAAATGAGTGTGTGATCAGGATGGTGTGGGTCTTTGATGATGTTAGCAGCCTTTTTGAGGCAGCGACTGCGATAGATCCCTTTGATGGTGGGGAGGTCAGAGTCGGTGATGGACTGGGTAGTGATCACAACAGTGGTCACTGGACATCCTATATTTTTTCTTATGGGCAATAAGTTACTGCCGTATGTCAAATATGCTACAGCTGAAAATCAGACAATTGAAAAGTGGGTATGTGTTTCACATGAATCTTATAGACCATATATTGAGTTTTCTAAGTTGCTACACATGGGTCAGTTAGTGGTAAATATGTGATCATTAAGAAATAGCTCAGCATTTTGTTTTTGCTTTTGGTCTCGCAAGGCATGTACTTCAATGCTTCCGCTACAGTGCTTGTACATCCCAACGTACTCTGCCCATGCTCTGTTGTACATACATTCATCTTATAAGACATAGGAGCAGAATTCAGCCCATCGAGTCTGCTCCAGCATTCGATCATGGGTGATCTATTTTTCCCGCTCAACCCCATTCAACTACCTTCTCCCCGTAACCTTTAACGCCCTTACTAATTCAAGAACCTATGAATCTACTAAAAATATCCAATGACTTGGCCGTCTGTGGCAATGAATTCCACAGATTCATTGCCTATCGGATAAAGAAATTCCTCCTGATCTCCATTCTATTTTTTATTATAGTCCTTTTATTATAAGGCTGTGCTCTCTGATCCCAGAATCTCCCACTACTGAAAACATCCTCTCCACGTCCACTCGATCTCGGCCTTTCATTATTTGGCAGGTAATCACTTTAATTCCCCACAATGCCAAATAAAGTAATATATTAAGAGTCATTGCAAATGACCAATCATTAAATAATACACACACTAATATAATGCATCCAAATAACAATCTTATGATAAACAGTGAAATGAATGAGAAGATAATCTATTTTTGTGATGTTCTTTTGAGACGTAGAGAACTCGGTTTGGCAAAGGCTTAGGTCTTCAGGTTCTGTGAGGCTCCAAATATTTTATACAGGTGTACTGTTCATTATCCAACCTCTGATGTCTTAAAATCTATTCAGAATAAGAAGATAACAAGAATAAACTGAACCTGTCTTCTCCCTTCCCCCCTGCCCCTCTCTGCATCATATCAACATAAGATTCTGCAGCACTGTTTGAAGAAGGGTAGAGTAATTATCCCTTGTATCCAATATATTTAATCAATCAATCATGGATTGGATTTTTTGGCAATTATCACCCTTGCACATTATTGTAAAATAGCAGTAACTATGCTCCAAAAATGCTTTGTGATGTCCCACGGTCATGTGGGACAGTAGATCTGTTTCAAATTTTTGATTTTTTAATATTACGCATATGGCAAAATATTTTTCCTAGATATTGTGAAGTGCACATTCTGCTTAATTAAGATGAGAAGATTTGAGTTCCAATTGGTAAATGTTTGTGATTAGGCTTGCCTAAAGCTAAGAATACCAAATCCCATCTGCTGGATCACTCGTGTTCCAAATAACATGACAGGATGATAAATCAAGTGTTCAAGAGTATTTATTTGTCATGCACCCAATATATGAACCGGGACAATTAAATACTTGCTGCAGCTTTAACGGTGCATAAAATGCCACAATAACAAATTTAACATATAACAAGTTAGTTTAGTTTATTGTCAGGTGTACTGAGGTATAGTGAAAAGTTTTGTTGTTACATGTTATCCAGTCAGTGGAAAGAGTATAGATGATTACACTCAAGCCGACCACAGCGTGCAGACACGGGATAAAGGGAATAACGTTTAGTGCAAGATAAAGTCCAGTAATGTCTGATTAAAGATAGTCTAAGGATCCCTAACGAGACAGATTGTAGGTCAGAACTGTTCTCTAGTTGGTGATATGATGGTTCAGTTGCCAAATAACAGCTTGGAAGAAACTATTCCTGAATCTGGATTTTCACACTTCTGTGCGAAAAAGAGGGAGTGAGTTAATCTAGTAAACTAGACCATGTTGTTGCAAACACCAAATTACGTAGAGCAATCTTAGTCCTGCAGTCCTCAGTGTTGAGGTATGGTTGTGATTGGAGTTGCGCAGGGTAGTTCAAAAAAGGTGGATGGTAGGAAGGTGTTCTTTAACATGGTGGTAATGAAATCTTCCTGCAGAACAGTTTGATGATGGGAGGTCAGTACCCGTGATGCACGAGGCAATGTCCACCACTTTCTGCAGCCTCCTTCGTTCTTAGATGTTTGGATTTTCTAATCAGACCATGATGCAACTAGTCGGTCTGCTGGCCACCTTACAATAGACAATAGATGCAGGACTAGGCCATTCGGCCCTTTGCGCCATTCAATGTGATCATGGCTGATCGTCCACAATCAGTACCCCATTCTTGCCTTCTCTCCATATCCCTTAACTCCGCTATTCCTAAGAGCTGTATCGAACTCTCTCTTGAAAGCATCCAGAGAACCAGCCTCCACCGCCCACTGAGGCAGAGGATTTCACACACTCACAACTCTGTGTGAAAAAGTTTTTTCTAATCAACGTTCTAAATGGCTTACCACTTATTCTTAAACTATGGCCCCTGGTTCTGGACTCCCCCAACACTGGGAACATGTTTCCTGCCAAGCATGTCCAAACCCTTAATAATCTTATGTGTTTCAATAAGATCTCCTCTTATCCTTCTAAATTCCAGAGTATACAAGCCCAGCCACTACAATCTATCGACCTATGACAGTCCCGCCATCCCGAGAATTAACCTTGTGAACCTACGCTGCACTCCCTCAATAACAAGAGTGTCCTTCTTCAAGTTTTGAGACCAAAGCTGCACATAATACTCCAGGTGTTGTCTCACTACGGCCCTGTACAACAACAGGAGGACCTCTTTGCTCCTATACTCAACTCCGCTTGTTATGAAGGCCAACATGCCATTCGCTTTCTTCACTGCCTGCTGTACCTGCATGCTTACTTTCAGTGACTGGTGAACAAGGACCCCCAGATCCCATTGTACTTCCCCTTTTCCCAATTTGACACCATTTAGATTATCTACCTTCCTGTTTTTGCCACCAAAGTGGATTACCTCACATTTATCCACATTATCCTGCATCTGCCATGCATCTGCCCACTCACCCAACCTGTCCAAGTCACCCTGCATCCTCAGAGCATCCCCCTCACAGTTCACCCAGTTTTGTGTCATCTGCAAATTTGCTAATGTTACTTTTAATTCCCTCATCCAAATCATTAATATATATTGTAAATAGCTGTGGTCCCAGCACCGAGCCTTGCGGTACCCCACTAGTCACTGCCTGCCATTCTGAAAGGGACCCGTTAATTCCTACCCTTTGTTTCCCGTCTGCCAACCAATTTTCTATCCACATCGGCACCCTACCCCCAGTACCATGCGCTCTAATTTTGTCCACTAATCTCCAATGTGGGATCTTATCAGATGAATTCTGAAAGTCCAGGTACACTACATCCACTGACTCTCCCTTGTCCATTATCCTGGTTACATCTTCAAAAAATTCCAGAAGATTAGTTGAGTCTGATTTCCCCTTCGTAAATCCTTGCTGACTCGGACCGATCCTGCTGCTGCCATTCAATGTGCCGCTATTTCATCTTATTGACTCCAGCATCATCCCACCACCGATATCAGGCTAACTGGTCCATAATTCCCTGTTTGCTCTCTGCCTCTCTTCTTAAAAAGTGGGATAACGTTAGCTACCCTCCAATCAACAGGAACTGATCCTGAATCTATAGAACATTGGAAAATGATCACCAATGCGTTCACGATTTCTAGAACCACTTCCTTAAGTACCCTGGGATCCAGACCATTAGTCTACCCAACACCATTTCCTGCCTAATGTGAAACTCCTTCAGTTCCTCCGCCACCCTAGATCCTCTGGCCACTAGTACATCAGGGAGATTGTTCATGTTCTCTTTAGTGAAGACGGACCAAAGTACCCGTTGAACTCATCTGCCATTTCCTTACACTTATAGAAGCTCAATAGATATTTGGCCACATGTCAAATCTAAGGAAGAGGTGGCATTGGTGAGCTTTCATCATGATTACATCAATATGCCGGGTTCAGTACAATCTTCAGAGAATGCTCCGCAGTCCTCTGGATCTGTTTGGTTTCAATATGTTTCTATCGTATCTCCATAGAACTCGCTTTCTCACTACCAAGAAAAGTCACTAGTCCATGTGGTGTTGCACTATATACACAGTTAAGTTATAACATTTCAGGCCTGGAAAACTGTGATTGTGGACATCTGTAAGTAGATCTGCTTTTTAATTTTGAGAGAGCGATTGCAGTTGTATGCTGTTTATTTATATTATCAAGAACTAAAAATGTATTTGGCTAAGACAGTTATAATATATCTGGCACATTGACCTAACTTTTCTTTTGGATGGGGATGGAGACCAGGTCACACAAGTTTGGAGCTCATATGTTTATTAACATTTGCAGAAGATAAATGTAAAAATATGACCTATCCATAATTTGACCTCTGCATAATGAATTGCTTTGATGAATATAAATGTTGTTAAATAAGTGATGTAGAAAGCTGTTCTCAAATGTTTAATTCAATTTTCAGACTCCGAGAGCCAAAAACTGCCTTGATTCATAGGGTTGTAACAGCCATCGGGAAGAAGAAAGCAATAGAACTCTTGGTCCAAACAGCAGAGGTCGAGCAGAATGGCGGACTCATGATTGTTGTAAGTAACAGTTTTTCTATTTCCTTGTATGGATTTGTCAAATACAGCCTATTTCAGTGATAACTAAAAACATCTGTAAAGTCTGTTCAGTTAAGCAGTATTGCCCGTTAGTAATGGGAGAGTTATATTTGGCTTCTGCACTTGAGTTTGGGAAAAATAATGGTGCCAATATGTCTCCCTTGCAATATTATTTTTATTTGTGTTGCAAGTGATAGCTTGTGGAAGAGACTTGCTCCAAGGTGATGTGGAAATAGGGAAGTGTGGTAGTTCAGATAATTGGTTTTCGTTAATAGAATTTCACCAAGTTTAAAACTAAAGGCATTGCTCCAAATATTTGTTTTTCTTCTCTGCAGGATGGCAGTCGCAGAAGAACACCTGGTGGTGTTTATCTACAGTTGTTGAAAAGTACTCCAAGTATCACTCAAGACCAAATAAAGGTCAGTGATGAAATATATTTGGTTATAAATGTAATAATGTTATAAATAAATTAAAAATAATAAAATTAATACATTTAAAAATGGTCAATATATTTTTCTTAACTTACCACTTGCATAAATAGAAACACTAGGAGGCAATAGTAAATGAAATGAAAATGTTTTGCTTCTTTTCTTTTCATAACCACTGCACTCCACTGCCATATCATGGGAGCAGATGGGTGCACTATGGACATGTTTATTCCTGATATATGTGAGCCAATCTAGGTGCAGACTACAGTGTGGATGTGAAATTTTGCTTCCTCATCACATAAACCTCTAATCTTTATATGGGAAGAACTGCAGAGGTGTACATGTATTAACCGTGGTAGGCTACTCTGGTAGATGCCATTTCAGTTATCAGCCACGTTTTAATGCTAAGAATAGTCTCTTCCATAGTGCCCACACTTGCTCTGAAACTTCAAGAACCATGTTGCAGCATGTATTGATCGTCTATTCAAATCCTTTCATGGCCTTGCACTAATCTCTATCTCCAAACTTCTCATACCTTTCCTCTGACACCACTCCCTCTCTCTATTCCAGAACTTAGATTCCTTTGACCGATTTTCTGTTAATCAAGTGGTTAAACTCTCAAAGTGTTATTTAAAAAATGCAAAATGTATAATTTGTTTTCCCAGTAGCAAGAAGGCTTATGTACTTATCTAAAAATAAAAGCATCTCTTGATTTACATTAACAGGAAATATTTTATGATGAAAATCAGAGGGAATATAATTCCAAAAAAGCAGCTAAAAAGAGGAGGCGCCACATAATTGGAAAAAAGATGAAGCAGGCAATTAAAGAGCTGAATTTGCAAATGGATGATGACGCTTCACGAGAGACTTTTGCTAGTGACACAAATGATGCCTTGGCTTCTGTTGAAGATACGGAAGAAGTTCAGATGGAAAAGTCAACATTAGATCCAGAAGATGTAATTGAACTTGATCATAGTAATGATCTGGAAATATTTTGAATAATGCTGAACACACTGATATTATAACAAAACAAATGTAATTAATATTCCTGTATTGATTTCATTGAAATTTCCATTTGAAATATGTTACATTTATAACACCATAGTTTCATTTTTGATTCTTAAGGTGGCAATTGTTTGTCAACTTGTGAATTAGTGTCTTCATTGTTTCAGTCTAACAATATTGCAAAAAAAACTAGCAGCAAATAACATTCATTTTGGCAACAGGTTATTTCCCAACAATATTCTGTAAATTTAACATCATAATTTTCTACTCTTTCAGCCAACTTTTTATAATGAATTAAATGCAGATAGTCCTTGTCGCTCATTTTATCCTTTTCAGCAAAATTATTTTGATTTTAAACGAAAATGACTGCCAAGTTATAGGGATCACAATGTAAAGGCTACTCTGACCACTAGTAAGAATGTTAGTGAAGATTTCACTTATAATTATAGAGCATCATCTTAATTGAATATAATCAAATCAGGTCAGTTACCATGTGTTCAGTCTGAAGAAGGGTCTCAACCCAAATCATCACCCATTCCTTCTCTCCAGAGATGCTGCCTGCCCTGCTGAGTTAGTCCAGCATTTTGTGTCTACCTTGGATTTAAACCAGCATTTGCAGTTCTTTCCTACACCATATGTTCATTGGTAATTGGTGACCATTTCAAGATCCTGAGGCCTTTGCTGAAAATTGCAGCCTGACACTGATGCGTGGTCATGCTTGACAAAGACACTCCGAAAACAGTTTAAATGCCTTGGCTACCCTCGGAGGTGGGAAATCTCTAAGGTAAACTATCTAGCTGAGGCAAACATGATAGCCTGACTTGATTTCAGGCGATGTTCGCCATCTTCTTCCAAGCTGATTTCAAATTGAATTTTAAATCAACACCAAATATTACTCCATCATAACAGCTTAAAATCCTCATCTGCTCCCTGGCTGAACGTTCAACTGAATTTACCATTTGCCTGCTGATAGCAAATCAAATTTTAAATGAATCCCCAAAATAAACCACTCATCCATGTCCTGCCTCTTGAGGCAGCAGAGTGACACACCAGTACAGCTGCCTCCATGCGCCAGAGTCCCTGGTTCAATCCTGACTAGGTGCTGGCTACAGTTTGTATATTCTCCCTTGGACCTCAAGGATTTTCTCTAGGTGCAGATGTGCAGGTTTGTACGTTAATTGGCTTCTGCAAATCCTCCCTAGTGTGGCGGAAAGAATTAGTGCAGTTGGCATGAACTCGAGCCAAAGTTTAAGGAACCAGCTAACGCTACTATCATCCTATGATACTGGGCTGGAAAGGCACAGACCAGCTTAATCTGAAGCCAAATATTTAGGCACTACATTGGCACACCCTGAACAGCAGGGCTGCGGAGTAGATTCCCAAAACACCTGACTCCGACTCTGATTTCTTGTGTCCTCACCTTCTGCTATGACGACATTACACAAGATGGCATTTCATAGTAACCACATGAATCATCAGGCTACCTTTTAAACCCATGTCTTTAAAGTTTTGAGTCTAATGGTTGTAGCTTTGCTATTGTGGCTTTTTTAATGTTTATTTTTGAAGGAAAAAAACGTAATTCATTATGCTAAGAGGAAAAAAAATTACAGAAAGGATTATGACAAAATTAAAATTCCATTGAATTAAATAAAAATAATGAAACCATTACTCCAAAATTTATTAAATTAAGGCCACAGCTAAATTATGACAAAAGAAAATCTCAAAGTGAAATAGAAATTAAAAGTAAATGCATAGGTAGTTAAGTTTGCTACAAAAGTATACACCTAAAATTTATTAACATCCTTAGGAACAGAATTGTTTCTGCCAGATCCTCTTTCATTGAAGCCCTTAAATCAAATGTAATTATTTTCAGTGCGGAGAACAGTCTCTCCACGTTGACCTGAGTGGGTGGTATGGCTGTTACTATCATAGCTGCAAATGTTACTATTTCTGGATAAGCAGCGATGACAGGGAATAGTAAGATTGAACGAGAACTTACCAGTTCGAAGGTTGATCTTTATTTCATGAGGAGTCGAAGTGAGGGATTTCGTGAAGAGCCCGCCGGCGCGCATGCTCGACATACTTCAAAGTAGCGGCGTGGAATCACAGAAACCAATGAAAAGAAATGACTTCACATAGTAAGAATGAAAACGACTAAGATTACCAGATGAAGGTGATTGAGGGTTGGGCGAGGAGGGCACGAAATCCCTCACTTCGACTCCTCATGAAATAAAGATCAACCTTCGAACTGGTAAGTTCTCGTTCAATCTTACTATTTCATTTCGGAGTCACGTGAGTGACTTCGTGAAGACTTCAAAGCTTCTGTGATGACACGCCCTGGACCACGTCCATGCTGTCACACCACTACCAGGGATGGATGGGAGGAATAACGTGCTGACTAGTCCATACTGCAAAACAAATCATATTTATTAACAACAAATCAAAAACCCCTTATTCGGGGACATCTCCACGTTCTTGCCCCGCATCTAATACGGCTTCTGCGAACTGTAGAGGCGCAGCGACGGGCCGGTTGTAGAAACGCTGAAACACCGCTTCATTAGCCCATCCTGCTGTGGCGAGAATATGGTCCATGGGCACCTCCATGACCCTCGCCGCCGACGTCGATGCAGCCCTGGTGGAATGAGATTTGAACACATTAGTGTTGATACCTGACTTACCCAAGACGACTCGAAGCCACCTGGATATCGTCTGTGTTGTCACTCGATGGTGAGGTCTCTTATGAGTGACAAGCAGGTATCTCTCTTTTCCTCTGATGCTTGCCGTCACCTTGACGTAGTAACGGATGTGGGAGGCTAAACATAGCCTAGCATCTGCGGGGTATGCCGGGAACTTCAGCTGCAGCCCTGTGCACCCAGGTCTATGCTGCTTTAGTAGCTCGTCAACAAAGAAAACTACTTCTGTGGGGGTAGACATCATTCTGTCGACACGTAGTTTATGGAGTGTCTGTACCCTCTGTGCTGAAGTCAGCGCTAGTAACATCACCAGCTTCATGGTGAGTTTGTCCAGCTGGAGCCCTTCCATGGGGGACCACGTCCTGAGCAGAGCTCAAACTACCCTGACATCCCAGGTGATATTGTAGCGTGGTGTAGGCGGATTCGTATTGAAAATACCCCGCATGAGCCTGGACACTAGCTTGTTGGATCCCACCTCAATATTGAGGTAGAATGATAGAGCGCTCCTGGCGCTGTTGATGGCACTGTAGCTTAAGTGTTCATCATGGTGCAACCCCGCGAGGAATTCCAGGACGTCGGTTATAGTCACGGCATCGTACGTGATGCGAGAGCGGCTGCAGAAGGCTTCCCACTTCCTGATGTGAGAGCGGTATCTTCGCCTTGTAGACTCTCGGCACGACGCTGCAATGGTATCCATGGTCCGGGTAGAAAGGCCGTATCCAACTAAAGGCCGATTCAGAATCTGCAAGCCAACAAATTTAAATAGCCATGGCAGGGATGTGGCTCCCCTGATACAGGGTGAGTAACTAATTCTGGGCTACCCTGCAAACGGACCCAAGGTTCACTGAGCGTGTCAAAGACCATCGGATACCACGGCTGTGTAGGCCAGTCGGGTATGATAAGGATGCCCTTGGCACCATCCATCTGAATTTTTCGTAATACCCGACTGATGAGGCAAAACGGAGGGAATGCATAGAAAAAGCAATTCCCCCAGTCTAGCGAGAATGCATCTAACGCTATAGCCCCAGGATCTGGTTCCCACGAGACGTAGGTTGGTACCTGATGGTTCAACCGGGACGCAAAAAGGTCAATATCCGGTTTCCCAAATTTGGCTGTGAATTTTGCAAAAATTTCAGGATGTAACATCCATTCAATATTATCATTGAACTTGCGTGACCTGGCGTCCGCCACAAAATTAAGCTCACCTGGCAAATAGGTGGCTGAAATCCAAATGTCTCTCTTGACACACCAGAGCCAAATTGAATTAGCCAATTTATCACATGAAACTGACCTGGTACCGCCCATGTGATTTAAATACGCCACCGCTGTGGTGTTGTCTATTTGGAGCCGGACATGTGCTCCAAAGATCTTGGAACAATATGCACAAAGTCCGTGAAACGCTGCAAGCAGCTCCAAATAGTTGATCCCTTGTGATACCAACATTGTATTCTCAAGGGTATCCCATCGGCCCCCACAACTAGAATGCTGATTCGTAGCTCCCCAGCCATCAGAGCTCGCATCAGTTTGTAAGTATATCATCGGTTTCGCCTCAATAATAGTTTTAAACGAGTTACTAATGTGGCAAACCCACCATCGTAACTCATCCAATGCTGCAGGCGGCAGCTGTATTGATCGATCATAATGACCAGCGTGCCGCCGCAGCGCAGCAATCTTGGCTCTCTGCAAGTTTTGATAATGCAGAGGTCCATACCGGGCTGCCGGAAACAAAGCCACAATCTTGCCAATGACAGTAGCTGTGTGACGAATCGATGCTATACGAGTATTGAGTAAATCTGTACACACCTGTGTTACCTCCTCAACTTTGTTAATTGGTATGGTGACTCTCATGCTAATGGAATTCACCTGGAACCCCAGATAATTAATTACCTGGGTGGAGCAGAACTTAGATTTTTCTGGATGAACAATGAACCCAAGCTGTTGGAACAAATTGACCGCAGCTGCAACCCCTTGTTGAGCTGATTCCAAGGTGTGTCCGATAATTAAAATATCATCTAAATAGGCCATCACGACATGATGTCGTTGTCTTAAATAAGCCATAATTGGCTTCACCAATTTAGTAAATAATCGAGGGGCTGTGGTGAGCCCATTAGGCAACGCCCTATATTGCCACAGCTGGTCCATCCAGATAAATTTTAAGAACCTTCTGTAATATTTTTGCATGGGTACGGTATAGTACGCATCCTGTAAATCAATACATGCCATAAAGCACCCTTGTGAGATCAATGATTTGGCCGTTTCAAACGTGTCCATTTTAAAATGAGTATATGTTACAAAGTTATTCAGAGTGGTCAGATCAATAATGACTCTACAGCCTCCATCTTTCTTAGGTCGGGTAAAAATATTGGAAACAAATTCAACGGGCTCATGAACCGTTTTCTCTATGACCCCTTTCTGTTCCAACCTTAAAATTTCCTTATAGCCTACGGACTGTTCCGCAGCCGTTAGTTTAAACATACGACCCGGTCTATGCTGAGACGGAGGGATGTCCCCATTAATAAACTCAATGCTATGGCCCTGAATATTCCGTAACACATACTCATCACTGGTAATATTACCCCATGCACCCGCAAACAACCGCAAACGCCCACCAACATGTGAAGTTAAACAAAGAGAAAAAAGAGAACCAGACCGCCTCACCTCTGTGATTACCGGCGGTCCCTGACACGAGTGGGTGGACGTAGAGGTGCTGGGTTGGTTTGAGGTCGTGGCGTCCTCATTTTCCATCTCGGCTTCTGCCGAGCCTGTCCTAAAAAAGACCCCTGTGGTTGGGGTGGCTGATATCGGTTTGGACCTGGAGGGTAATTCCTGGTAGACATGCTGGCAGACCCTCGTGAGCGGCCAAGCGAAGCTTTGGAGCTCGATGGCGTGGGGGCACTCTGAGAGCGCATGAGCCCCACGGTCTTGGCTTGTTCATCAAGCTCTCTGACCATTTTGGAAAGGTCTTCGCCAAAGAGCTGACGGGGCGGCGGTGGTTTGCACAACCCTGCAAATTTGGGGTTGAGCGCTGGGCGGATGCTATTTTTCCGAAAGCCGTTAATTTCGTTTTGAGTAGCGCATAGAAGCGCCAGAGCATCCTCCTGGTCCAAATTAAGCTCCTCTCCATCGACCGACCGCACAAAGGCAGTAATCCCGGCCGTGAGGAGTTTCAGGATCCGCTGAATCTTCAGCTCCTGCTGACGGATAGCCGCACTGATGTTGCCCCATATCGGCGTATTGACCACAGGCACGTTGAGGGAGTTGCAGTTTGATGGAGCCTTGTGACGGCTCATGGCTTGTAATAGAACTTCCTCCTGAAGCTGGTGATTATTTAGGAAGTCCACAGTGGCTGCCAGCTTTGTATTGATAGGAAGCCCCAAGGAATGAGGGGCTGCAAACTTGGTGGCCACATCGAGGAGGTCCTCCACCGGTAATTCAGGCGGGGGTGGGATGGGGTCGCCCACGGCCTCCTCGTCCTGCTGCTCCAGGCTGGTGTATGAAGCTGATGATGAAGCCCTGTGCCTGTCGCTGCTGGATGCCTGTTGATGTTGGATGAGACGTTCCAGCAGCCGCTCTATACGGTCAATACGCCCTTCACCCTGAACACTCAGGTGGTCGGAGTCCTCCAGCTCTGAAAATTGGCCGGGGCTCCTGTCATCGGCCCGCACCTCGTCGAGGCCCTGCCGGTGCCGGTAGTTGTCGTCGACAGCCGCCGAGGCGAAACTGCGCGATTCCTGCACGGGCGTGTTCAACCGCCTCCGTGTAGCGGGAGCGGAAGCCGTTGCCTCTAAGGACAGATGCGGCATAGTGTCGGCACCAGCCGAAGCCTGGATACCTTGGGCCCGTGCAGGCTTGCCAGCTGCCCACATCGTGGACCTTGCCGACGCATGGTCTCGCCCACCCATCCATGGGGGGCTCGGCGACCGTGACGGGACCCCCAACTGACTCGTCCCGGCGTCGGAAGTTGGGGGGCGACGGCTGGACCTCACAGCTGCCCCGGGTCCCGTCCTGGAACCTGACCGCTCCTTAGCGGCAGGCAGAGCCTTAGCCCCGACAGGGTTAGGCGTCTGGGCTCCTGCCCTTCCCCTGCGCAGGGGGCTTCGTGAAGCGGGCCGTGCAGCCGCACGGACCCGTCTGCTCGAGGCCGTCAGCAAGCCTGCTGACGACCGGACTGCCATGGCAGGGTCGTCCTGCTCTGGCGGCACACCACACTCCTCCTCGTCAAACTCCTCCGAGCTGTGGTGTGCGGGCGGGTCCGGACCTGAAAAGACAGAGCTCACCGACATCTCCGCCCTCGTTCCGGTCTGCGTTGCAGGTACCCCCGACAACTCTCGCTCCGGAACTGCTGGCCGGCGACTTCTTCCCGATCTCCGGCCTCTCAATCTCCCATCCATGTTCTTGCTGTGAAGCAAACACAACAAGAACCACCAACTTAAGGTAGCATACTTACCTGCGTGGTTCCCTTATGAAGGGCTGGCGAGGAGCACGCTCCTCCGTCAGCCGTCGCAGCAACGCGTTACGACGATATGTCGAGCATGCGCGCCGGCGGGCTCTTCACGAAGTCACTCACGTGACTCCGAAATGAAATTATAGAGCAGTTAGCCTAACATCAGTGGTGAGGAAGATGTTGGAGTTAATTATTAAAGAAGTAATAATGCTGCATTTGGATAGCAGTAAAAGGATTGGTCCAAATCAGCATGGATTTATGAAGGGGAAATCTTGCTTGACTAATCTGGAAATTTTAGAGGATATGACGAGTAAAATGGATGACGGAAAGCCAGTGGATGTAGTGTATCTGGACTTTCAGAAAGCCTTTGAATAAGGTCCCACACAGGAGATTAGTGGGCAAAATTAGAGCACATGATATTGGGGGTAGGATATTGACATGGATAAAGAATTGGTTGGCAGACAGGAAACAGAGTAGGAATAAACGGTCCCTGTCCGAATGGCAAGCAGTGGCGAGTGAAGTGCCACAAGGCTCTGTGCTGGGGCCGCAACTATTTACAATATATATTAATGAGTTAGATGATGATGGAATTAAAAGTAACACCAGCAAATTTGCAGATGACATAAAGCTGGGTGGCAGTGTGAACTGTGAAGAGGATGCTAGGAGGTTGCAGGGTGACATAGACAGGTTGAGTGAGTGGGAAGATGCATGGCAGATGCAGTATAATGTAGATAAGTAGAATAGAATACCTTTTATTGAATAGAATAGAACAGTTGCATGATCACTTGTTTCCTGCACAGTGCCGACTCTTCCCGTTCCACCACTGGCTTGTGACTTAATGGTTTGTTTCTGAATTCATAGTCATTATGCATTTGGAGGATATGTCGAACTGCTGTTCCATTACATATTTCATGTTCATCTCCCCTGAATCAAGCTGAACAAATGTGTAATGCTATAGATTTGCAGAGAGACAGGAGATGGCTTTCAGAAGCGACATGCATTAAAATTTCCTTCAGACATTTTATTCAAACTTATGTGTGTGTATACAGTGGTTTGCAAAAGTTTTCATACCCCTTGAACTTTTCCACATTTTGTCACGTTACAACCACAAACTTAAATGTATTTTATTGGGATTTTATGTGATAGACCAACACAAAGTGGTGCATAATTGTGAAGTGGAAGGAAAATGATACATGGTTTCCAAATTTTATTACAAATAAAAAACTGAAAAGTGTGGCGTGCAAAAGTATTCAGCCCCTCGAGTCAATACTTTGTAGAACCACCTTTCGCAGCAATTACAGCTGCAAGTCTTTTGGGGTATGGCTCTAACAGCTTTACACATCTAGAGACTGAAATTTTTGCCCATTCTTTGCAAAATAGCTCAAGCTCAGTCAGATTGGATGGAGAGCGTCTGTGAACAGCAATTTCAAGTCTTGCCATAGATTCTCAATTGGATTTAGGTCTGGACTTTGACTGGGCCATTCTAACACATGAATATGCTTTGATCTAAACCATTCCATTGTATGGCTGTATGTTTAGCGCTGTTGTCCTGCTGGAAGATGAACCTCCGCCCCAGGCTCAAGTCTTTTGCAGAATCTAACAGGTTTTCTTCTAAGATTGCCCTGTATTTGGCTCCATCCATCTTCCTATCAACTCTGACCGGCTTCCCTGTCCCTGCTGAAGAAAAGCATCCCCACAGCATGATGCTGCCACCACCATGTTTCACAGTGGGGATGGTGTGTTCAGGGTGATGTGCAGTGTTAGTTTTCCACAATACATAGCGTTTTGCATTTAGGCCAAAAACTTCAATTTTGGTCTCCTCAGACCAGAGCACCATCCTCCACATGTTTGCTGTGTCCCCCACATGGCTTGTGGCAAACTGCAAACGGGACTTCTTATGGCTTTGTTTCAACAATGGCTTTCTTTTTGCCACTCTTCCATAAAGGCCCAATTTGTGGAGTGCACAACTAATAGTTGGCCTGTGGACAGATTCTCCCACCTGAGCTGTGGATCTCTGCAGCTCCTCCTGAGTGACCATGGGCCTCCTGGCTGCTTCTCTGATCAATGCTCTTGCCCGGCCTGTCATTTTAAGTGGACGTCCATGTCTTGGTAGGTTTGTAGTTGTGCCATACTCTTTCCATTTTCGGATGATGGATTGAACAGTGCTCCATGAGATGTTCAAAGCTTGGGATATTTTTTTATAACCTAACCCTGCTTTAAACATCTCCACAACTTTATCCCTGACCTGCCTGGTGTGTTCCTTGGGCTTCATGATGCTGTTTGTTCTCTAACAAACCTCTGAGGCCTTCACAGAACAGCTGTATTTATACTGAGATTAGATTTCACACAAGTGGACTCTATTTACTAATTAGGTGACTTCTGAAGGCAATTGGTTGCACTGGATATTATTTCGGGGTATCAGAGTAAAGGGGGCTGAATACTTTTGTAAATAGCAGGGGTCCCAGCACTGAGCCTTGCGGTACCCCACTAGTCACTGCCTGCCATTGTGAAAAGGACCCGTTTACTCTTTGCTTCCTGTTTGCCAGCCAGTTCTCTATCCACATCAATACTGAACCCCCAATGCCATATGCTTTAAGTTTGTATAATAATCTCTTATGTGGGACCTTGTCGAAAGCCTTCTGGAAGTCCAGATACACCACATCCACTGGTTCTCCCCTATCCACGCTACTAGTTACATCCTCGAAAAATTCCACAAGATTTGTCAGACATGATTTACCTTTCATAAATCCATGCTGACTTTTTCCAATGATTTCACCACTTTCCAAATGTGCTGCTATCCCATCTTCAATAACTGACTCTAACAGTTTCCTCACTACCGATGTTAGACTAACTGGTTTGTAATTCCACGTTCTCTCTCCCTCCATTCTTAAAACGAGGGGTTATGTTTGCTACCCGCCAATCCTCAGGAACTACTCCACAATCTAAAGAGTTTTGAAAGATTATTACTAATGCATCCCCTATTTCCGGAGCTACTTCCTTAAGTACTCTGGGATGCAGCCTATCTGGCCCTGGGGATTTATCGGCCTTTAATCCATTCAATTTACCCAACACCACTTCCGCGGTCCCCTGCTATTTCCGGCAAATTATTTATGTCTTCCTTAGTGAAGACGGAACCAAAGTAGTTATTCAAATGGTCCGCCATATCCTTGTTCCCCATGATCAACTCACCTTTTTCTGACTGCAAGGGACCTACATTTGTTTTAACTAATCTCTTTCTCTCCACATATCTATAAAAACTTTTGCAGTTAGTTTTTATGTTCCCTGCCAGTTTTCTTTCATAATCTATTTTTCCTTTCCTAATCAAGCCCTTTGTCCTCCTCTGCTGGTCTCTGAATTTCTCCCAATCCTCTGGTATGCTGCTTTTTCTGGCTACTTTGTACGCATCATCCTTTGCTTTGATACTATCCCTGATTTCTCTTGTTATCCACGGATGCCCTACCTTCCCTGATTTATTCTTTTGCCAAACTGGGATGAACAATTTTTGTAGTTCATCCATGCAGTCTTTAAATGTCTTCCATTGTGTATCTACCGTCAACCCTTTTAGAATTGATTGCCAGTCATTCTTGGCCAATTCACGTCTCATACCCTCAAAGTTACCTTTCTTTAAGTTCAGAACCATAAGACAGAGATTTACGAAGTCTCTGATATTTATGTTGAGGTCGGAGTCGGAGCCGGGACTTTTTTACTGACTCTGACTCCAGCAGCACCAAAATTGCTCTGACTCCATGACTTCGACTCCACTGCCCTGCTGAACAGAACACATGGTTCTAATATTGAAATTACATGAATAATGCCACCTGCTGGACGCTCTCTGTTTGGACTGAGGGCTGCCTTCAGTAGGACATAAGTTCTTCAATTATTTATCAAACAGAAATGAAAAGAAGGCAAGATTTCAGGAATTGAGAGCCATCTGTAGAACGTAATGGTAACCAGTATAAACAGGCTTCAGATTCATTTGTCTAAAAGTTTGTACTTAACGAATAGCATATGCTGAAATTATTTTAATAAATTGTCCATGGGAAATGGCAAATCACAGTACAGGTTGTTCTGCTATAATGCATGTCTTCTCAATGCGATTTGGACATAATGCAATCGGTAAATTAAACACTTTGTATTATGCTGGCTAAACTGATTATAATGTGATTTCTATCGGAAATGAGAGAACCACTTGAACGTTACTTTGGAATTTGACAGACAAACAAAAAGGTCTCTTTGGAGAAACAGTCTAGGGAAAATAAACTGTTTCCACGTAACATCCCTGAAGTAGGGTGCACAATGGTGCAGCGGTAGGGTTGCTGCCTTACAGCGCCAGAGACCCGTGTTCCATCCTGACAATAGGTGCTTGTCTGTACAGTTTGTATGTTCTCCCTGTGAACTACGTGGGTTTTCTCCGGGATCTCTGGTTTCCTCTTACACTCCAAAGGCATACAGGTTTGTAGGTTAATTGGCTTGGTATAATTGTACATTGTCCCTAGTGTGTGTAGGATGGCATTAATATACGGGGATAACTGGTTGGCGCAGACTCAGTGGGCCGAAGGGCCTGTTTCCACACTGATTGATAAAAATACATCTATTGGTGCTCCTGAACACATCATCAGTGAAGTAACCTGGGGTCATTAGGTGTTTCGGTTCTTTCAACATCAGACACCCAGGTGACCCAGCTGTGGTTGATCAGACCATGAGGTGTACAGGGGCATTTGCTTGTCCCCATGGACCTCCTCTCCTGATCTGGAGCCATCTCGAGGCTTTCTCCACTGCCTCTGCGGTGTTCTTGATGGCTCTTCTCCCCGCCACTCCGTTGATGTCCAGTACACTCAAGGCTTTGTAGAGCAATAGCCCTGCAAAACCTCTACAGCTAACCTCGATGGGCATACATCTTGCCTTCCAGCCCAGCCTACGGCAGTCTATTACCAGTTCTTCGTACTTGGTCATCTTCCTCTCGTGGGCCCCCTCCAGATGGTCCTCCCACAGCACTGTCAGTTACAACGGCGATGTTTTTGGTTGCCTCTGAGACCAGGAGGATGTCTGGCCTCAGGGTGGTTGTGGCAATGTGCTGTGGGAACTTCAGCTGTTTCTCCAGATCTACAGAAAGCAGCCGGTCCTGCGCAGTCACCAGGACTCCTGGCAGATTCCTGGCTGCTGTGGTTCTTGGCAGCCGCACTCCAGCCTTCACGAAGGTGATCATCTGATTGGTGGGCCGTGCACGTCTGCAGCTGCTGATTCCCATGCTGATGGCTTCTGCAATGGGTTTAAGAACCTGGTCGTGATGCCATATATCTATATAACCATATAACAATTACAGCACGGAAACGGGCCCTCTCGGCCCTTCCAGTCCGTGCCGAACATTTATTTTCCCCTAGTCCCATCTACCTGCACTCAGACCATACCCCTCCATTGCCTTCCCGTCCATATACCTATCCACTTTACTTTTAAATGTTAAAATCGATCCTGCCTCCACCACTTCTGCTGGAAGCTCATTCCACACAGCTACCACTCTCTGAGTAAAGACGCTCCCCCTCATGTTACCCCTAAACTTCTGTCCCTTAATTCTCATGTCATGTCCTCGTGTTTGAATTTTCCCTACCCTCAATTGGAAAAGCTTATCCACGTCAACTCTCATCCACTTTCATCATTTTAAAGACCTCAATCAAGTCCCCCCTTCTGCGCTCCAAAGAATAAAGACCTAACTTGTTCAACCTTTGTCTGTAACTTAGTTGCTGGAACCCAGGCAACATTCTAGTAAATCTCCTCTGTACTCTCTCTATTTTGTTGACATCCTTCCTATAATTAGGCGACCAAAAATGTACACCATTCTCCAGAATTGGTCTCACCAATGCCTTGTACGATTTTAACATTACTTCCCTACTCCTATATTCAATGCTCTGATTTATAAAGGCCAGCACACCAAAAGCTTTCTTTACTACCCTATCTATATGCGATTCCACCTTCAGGGAATGATGCACAGTTATTCCTAGATCCCTCTGTTCCACAGCATTCCTCAATCCCCTACTATTTACCATGTACGTCCTATTTTGATTTGGTCTGCCAAGATGTAGCACCTCACACTTATCAGCATTAAACTCCATCTGCCATCTTTCAGCCCACTCTTCCAAATGGCCCAAATCTCTCTGTAGACTTTGAAAATCTACTTCATTATCCACAGCACCACCTATCTTAGTATCATCTGCATACTTTCTTATCCAATTTTCCACCCCATCATCCAGATCATTGATGTACATGACAAACAACAGTGGACCCAACACAGATCCCTGAGGCAACCCACTGGTCACCGGCTTCCAACCTGACAAACAGCCAACCACCGTTACTCTCTGGCATCTCCCATCCACTCCCACTGTTGAATCCATCTTGCTACTCCGCCATTAACACCCAAAGATTGAACCTTCTTAACTAACCTTCCATGGGGAACTTGTCAAAGGCCTTACTGAAATCCATATAGACCACATCCACTGCTTTACCCTCATCACTTTACCTCTTCAAAAAATTCAAGAAGGTTTGTCAAACATGACCTTCCAGGCACAAATCCATGTTGACTGTTCCTGATCAGACCCTGTTTATCCAGATGCTTATATATATTATCTCTAAGTATCCTTTCCATTAATTTTCCCACCACTGACGTCAAACTAACAGGTCTATAATTGCTAGGTTTAATCTTTGAACCCTTTTTAAACAATGGAACAACATGCGCAGCACGCCAATCCTCCGTCACTATTCCCATTTCTAATGACATTTGAAATATTTCTGTCATAGCCCCTGCTATTTCTACACTAACTTCCCTCAATGTCCTAGTGAATATTCTGTCAGGACCTGGAGACTTATCCACTTTAATATTTTTCAAAAGTGTCAGTACTTCCTCCTCTTTGAATCTCATAGTTTCCATAGCTACTCTACTTTTTTCCCTTACCTCACAGTTCAATATCCTTCTCCTTGGTGAATACCGAAGAAAATAAATTGTTCAATATCTCCCCCACCTCTTTTGACTCTGCAGATAGCTGTCCATTCTGGCTCTCTAATGATCCAATTTTATTCCTCGTTATCCTTTTGCCATTGATATAGCTGTAGAAACCCTTTGGATTTACTTTCACCTTTCTTGCCAAAGCAACCTCATCTTCTTTTAGCTTTACTAATTTCTTTCTTAAGATTCTTTTTACACTCTTTATACTCCTCTAGCACCTCATATACTCCATGCCTCCTAAAATAATTGTAGATATCTCTCTTTTTTCGAACCATGTCCAATTTTCCTTGAAAAACATGGCTCTTTCCAATTTTTACTATTTCCTTTCAACCGAACAGGGACATAAAGATTCTGTACTCTTACAATTTCCACTTTAAATGTCCTCCATTTCTCTTCTACTTCCTTCCCATAAAACAAAACGCCCCAATTCACTCCTTTTAAATCCTTATGCATTCCCTCAAAGTTAGCCTTTCTCCAATCAAAAATCTCAACCCTTGGTCCAGTTCTGACTCTCTCCATAATTATATTGAAACTAATGGTATTGTGATCACTGGTCCCGAAGTGCTCACCAACGAATACCTCCGTTACCTGACCTGCCTCATTTCCTAACAGGAGGTCCAGCACTGCCCCTTCTCTGGTCGATACCTCTATGTATTGCTGCAAAAAACTATCCTGCACACATTTTACAAACTCCAAACCATCCAGCCCATTTACATAATGTGTTTCCCAGTCTATTTTTGAAAAATTGAAATTTCCCACAATCACTACCTTGTGCTAACTACTAATATCTGCTATCTCCTTACATATTTGCTCTTGCAATTCTCGCTCCCCATTTGGCGGTCTATAATACACCCCTAAAAGTGTTGCTACACCGTTCCCACTTCTCAGTTCCACCCAAATAGCCTCCCTAGACGAGCCCTCTAATCTATCCTGCCAAAGCACTGCTGTAATATCTTCTCTGGCAATCAATGCAACACCTCCACCTCTGGTCTCTGATTGCCAGGTGTACCGGACCTGCCCAAGAGCCTTTGTGCAACAGCTCAGGATGTATTCCAACATCCCCTTGCCTGAGCGTTGCGGGTAATCAGGAAATTCCGCTTTGCCCCAGATGATGAGGTTCGATGGGCTGGGCAGGACATTGTACACTGCCTGGACCAGGAACTTGATGCGCTGTGGTTCAGCCTGCCAGAGCTCAGTCCATGTGACTTTTTCGTCCTCCCAACTTGTCCAGGCCCTCTGCTGCCTCAAGGTAACTGCTCTGGTAAACCTCCCCTCCTCCACCACTGCCCTTACTTCCTCCTGGACCAGCCTGAGCCTCTCCTTCCCCTTGGCCTTGTCAACCTGGGGAGTTGGGAAGATTCCCAGGCCAGCTCTTCCCAGAGTCTCTGCTCCCACCACGACTCTGTGGCGTATCCGAGACTCCACTTGCTGCACGTCTTCACCGGCTCTCCACTTCCTCCCAGTTTTCACCTCCACCCCTGCCTCAGCTACCTTGGGGTCACCGGAGTCTCTGTAAAGCATCTCCTCTCCGGCCCGAGTCACCTTAAACTCCTCCTCCAGGGACTTCAGGGGCAGCTGGAGCTTGGTGTTGTTTCCATAAAGGACGATGCTGCTAAGGCTCCAGGGCAGTCCCAGCCACCTCCTGAGGAAGCTGCTGACTTTCCTCTCCAATCGCTCTATGATAGATATTGGGACTTTGTAAGCGAGCAGTGGCCAGAGTATCCTTGGCCTGATACCATGCTGGTAAATTAATGCCTTGAACTTGCCGGGAAGTCCCGACTAGTCCACCACTCTCAACCAGCTCTCTAGCTCCTGACAGGTTGCCTGGACAGATGCTGTATCCTTCATGCTGCTATTAAACACTTTGCCAAGACTCTTCACTGGCCTTTCGGAGACAGTTGGGATTGGTGTCCCTTCGATGCTGAAGCGGAACCTATGCATGACTTTGTCCTTCTTCAGCACCAGTGACCTTGATTTTCCTGGCTTAAACCTCATCCTTGCCCATCCAATCAGTTTCTACAACCCCTGCAGGATCCACCTGACTCCTGGCACTGACTCAGTGGTGACAGTCAGGTCGTCCATGAAGGCTCTGATTGGTGGTTGGCGCACTCCTGACTTGGTCCGAGAGCCCCGGCACTCTGGCTCAGCAGACTTGACGATCATGTTCATCGCCAAGGCAAAAAGGATCACAGAGATGGTACAGCCAGTGATGATCCCAACCTCCAGTCTGTGCCACTCTGATGTTACTGACCCTGATGAGACTCTCATGCTGAACTGGTTGTAATAGTCCAGGATGAGATCTGCCACTTGGCCCAGCACATGATGCTTGTATCTCTAAACTAAACTAATCAGCCACCTTTGTCTCAAGAACAGTTTACCGTAGGTGACCATTGAATTGACAAGCCATTGCTTCTACTGACACTTGTGCATCAGTACTCTATTAAACAATGTAACATAGTATTTTTAAAATAAACTTGTAGTTATTAAAATGAGCCCTTTATTGAAAATGCTAAGTGAGAAACAACCTCTCTACAAAAATAAACACAGCTATTAAAAGACCCCTTTGGTTTGAAAATCTGTGATTTGCAATTCTAGCCTCCAACCTCCTCTCCCCCATTGACACAATTGCTTCTATGACACAATGTTCTATAACATTAGATCTCTTACAAATGCAATTATTATGCTAGAGCAGTATTACATGAGAAGGGAATCCTATACTGTATTTCAAAGAATAGTTTTGCAGCAATGACTGCCAAGTTGTGAGTTTCACAGTTCACAACCAACCAACTTTAACCAATAAAAACTACTTTGGAACTGATTTAACATAATATTAACAAAATAAGCTTCAGTATATTCCAATATAATATACAACAGGTCAGATAGTTATCATGCATTCGTTGGAAAATTCATAAAATAATTCAGCCTTATGATAATCCAAGTGTTGAACAGATAATGTCCAAATATAATCCACATGTAAAGCTTTACAAAAAAAACCCAGCTAGCACATCAACGGAGTTGCACCCAAATGAAAAGCACTGTGTCGTGCTCAAATGATCCACTCCCACTGACCTCCAATTTGACCAATGTTACCATGACAATGGTTCCCCTTCTGAATGTAATATATATCGGTTTCTGTCCTTCTCGGTTGGATGAAAGCACATCATGTTCCTTCCCAACTAATCCCAGGCCTGGCACAACAGTCATACACACCAACATCAAGGATGAAATGCTAAAAAAACTGGCATTAGAATATGATCTTGGTCACATAAACCGAGGGAACGACCTCAGTAAAGAAACTTGTACAGAAGACATTCAACCAAAAGTTATGATTCATATAGGAACTGATAGCAAGAAATAATAATATGGTGGTTCAGCAATCAGTGCTGCTACCTCACAATTCCAAGAACCCTATTGCAATTCTGATTTTAAAAAATATCCATGCAAAATTTGCACATTTTCACCATAAGTCTTCATAAAAGATACACAAGTGCATCGATTGATCCCTGTAATTTATGACATTATTGGTTAATAGCAAAAAGAACCAAAAGGTAGACGAGGGACTTGTGTTGAGATTAAGTTGAGGGATAGAGAAAGAGAGGAACGAGTACCAATAAGATTGCTCTCATGACAGCTGGCATGGACTTGATGGGCCAAATGGCCCTTGAGTCATTATATGTATGAATTATTTATGCAGTTCGAAGGCACAGATACAAAGCAGAAATCAAGGTTACAGAAACTGAACAAATGAGATTAAAGTCTTTATGGATAAAGATGCAATGAAGTATGATTCAGATAGTTACATTTGCTGATCGCAGCTATTGTGATGCAGTGTTGTAAAAGTTATTGCCATACAGTATTTGTAGTATTTGGTTTGATATCTTTACAAAGATCGAAAGACACACTTTGTGTAAAGGAATGTGCATCCAGAAATGAAAGCAATTGTTACATCAGTTAAGTCATAGGCCATTCCTGTTGCTAAGCAAATATAAAGGTCATTGAATTGACATCATAATAGTATGATTCATATACTTAGCAAATTTATTCCTGTGATATATTACTTGGATATTCAGTGAACAGGGTTGACAAGTGGCTTCTCGAAGACAAAAGTGTCAGTCCCTACACTCAATCATCATGAGCAGTTCAAAAGTCGATGCAGCGACCAACACCAAAAGGAAAATGTGAGGAAAATGTCTGAATTTCTCATACTATAACCCACATTGAGTAATAAGGTTACTTCTATTTTCCTCAAATGTGAAAACAAATAACATTGATCTACATTAAATTTTAGGCTTTTATTTTCATTTTTTCTACACCAAAAAAACAAGCAATAGATTTGATAGTGGCTTATAAAAGACTTTTGGATAGGCGCATGGATATGTAAGGAATGGAGGGATATGGATTAAGTGTGCAGGCAGATAAGGCACAGACATTTTCAGCCAAATGGCCGTGCTTTACTGTGCTGAAGTGAGTTTAATTCAATGCAAGGAGTATTGTGGGAAAACCAGATTAACTTCGAGCTTGGATAAGTGGTTGGAACAATGATGTCGTGGCCATTGCAGAAACATGTTAGCGAGAGGAACAGGACTAACAGCTCAGAGTTCCTGAGTTTCAATGTGTCAGACATGATAGAGAGGAAAAGAGGTGTACAAGCTGGCACTGGAAAAGTGGCAACTCTTGTGCACTGCCTCAGTGTAATCTACAATTCTAACACTTGTACTTAACTATGATTGTGTCTATGTGGAGTAAGATTATTACTGAACTCAAGGAATTTCACTACACCAGGGCTGCCAACTCTCACGCACTGAGCATGCATTTCACAAAATTCTCACGTTCGCATGCTGATCACAAATTTCTCACGCTCAAAAATCTGCAGGTGCTGGAAGTTTAAAATAATGCAAAAATTGTTTTAGAGGTGAGTAAAAACCATGAGGGGAATATATAAGGTGAATGCATAGTCTTTTTCCCAGGATGTGTGATTCAAGAACTAGAGGGCATCTGTTTAAAGCAGGGCTGCCAAACTACCGGCCTGCGAGATTATTTTGGGGGAAAAATGTAGTTTAGTTTCTCCCGTGCGGATGATGTGATAGGTGAGACATGGCGGTGGTCCCAGAACCAACCCCACTCCCCACCTCCCCCCAAGGCAACACTCACAACTCCCACCCTCACTTCTGGGGCTCTGTGTCTGTTGGCCGCTCTGTCCACACCCCATGGAGTTTTAACCCCGGCCCGGAGCCAGGAGCGAACCGGGTGAGTGGGGGCGTCAGTGCTGCCTCCAGAGCCGCGGGGATGAATCTCGGGCTAAGGCTCCGCTCCGTTATCGACCCCCAGGTCACTGACCCTTGTGTCATTGACCCTCACCTCCCCCGGACCCCACCTGGGCCGGCCCGCATTCCGGGGGGGTGGAGAAGAGAGATGGGGTGGGGGGGTGGTAGGGGAGAGGGAAATGCTCCCGAGGCATCGCCAAGTCTCAGCTCACCCCGGATGTTGTTGCTGCTTCACTGACACACACTCTCACACACACACTGGCACACACATGGTTTAAAGGGATATGGGCCAAATGCGGATAAATGGGACCAAATGCGGATAAATGGGGCATAAAATTCGCAGCTGTAAGACTATGACACATTGTACAAAGGGTACAATTGCTCTGGAGAGGATCCAGGGACGATTTATACAGATAAATCACTTTAAAGAAAGTTTTGATAACTGGGATTGTATTCTCTGCAGAAACGGAGGTGAAGAAAAAACTTAGTTGAGGTGAATAATATGAGAATAGTACCTGTTTCGCTTAACAATAGACAATAGGTGCAGGAGTAGGCCATTTGGCACTTCGAGTCAGCACCGCCATTCAATGTGATCATGGCTGATCATCCTCAATCAGAACCCATTCCTGCTTTCTCCACATATCCCCTGTCTCCGCTATTTTTAGAGCCCTATCTAGCTCTCTCTTGAAAGCATCCAGAGAACCTGCCTCCACCGCCCTCTGAGGCAGAGAATTCCACAGACTCACCACTCTCTGCGACAAAAAGTGTTTCCTCGTCTCCGTTCTAAATGGCTTACTCCTTATTCTTAAACTGTGGCCCCTGGTTCTGGACTCCCCCAACAACGGGAACATGTTTCCTGCCTCTAGTGTGTCCAAGCCCTTAACCTACGCTGCACTCCTTCAATAGCAAGAATCTCCTTCCTCAAATTAGGGGATCATAACTGCACATAATACTCCAGGTGTGGTCTCACTAGGGCTCTGTACAACTGCAGAAGGACCTCTTTGCTCCTATATTCGATTCCTCTGTTATAAAGGTGTATAACAAAGAGTGTAGGAAGAAACTGCAGATGCTAGTTTAAACTGAAGATAGACACTAAAAACTAGAAAAACGTAGCAGGACAGGCAGCATCTCTGGAGAGAAAGAATGGGTGATGTTTCAGATCGAGACCTTCAGACTGAAGAGGTTGAAAACCAGCCATAAAACACAATGACTGGAGATGTGTGTTATCCAACTAAGGGCAGAAATCAGAATCATGTGTTCATCTTTATTGACATGACACCATAATAAATATATTACGGAAAAAATAATTTATTTGGGTGGCACGGTGGCGCTGCCTTACTACCACATGGGTTTTCTCTGGATATTCCAGTTTCTCCGATATCCAAAAGAAGTGCAGGTTTGTAGTTTAATTGGCTTCTGTAAATTGTCCCTGCTGTGTAGGATGGAACTGGTGTATGATAGATTGCTGGTCAGTGTGGACTTGGTGTGCAGAAAGGCCTGTTTCCATATATATGTTTTACATATATATCTTAATTTAATTGAACCATATACAATTGAATATGTGGCATTATTTTTGTCTTGTTTCTATAGTCAAAGGGTGAGGTTGATTGATGTATTTGTGCAGAACAGTGATGGAAGTCTGACTCTTGCCTTGTTTCTCAGTTTTTTTCTATATACATATGCACAACAGCGTGAATTATAATCTGATTTCCATACATGAATATATTAAGGTCATTCATGTGCTGCACTTGTTGATCAGAGCCTGGTTCTACTGTGCAATGTAATTAGGAATGTAATTTAGCCTAACCTTATTCATACCTAATCCAATTTAGAGCATAAATGTTGCATTCAAGTGTAAATTAAAAGATTCTCTACAGTATGCACCAGATTACACAATTTCAAGCTGCAAAATGCGCTAGCTACCTACCATGGGAGAGGGGATACCCCCTCCCACACCCTCCCACCCTCGGTCGCTACGCTCCCTTGCAATTTCTCACTCTCAACTCTCACCCAATGTTGGCAGCCCTGCTACACCTAGGTACATGTGATAATAAAGTACCACTGAACCAACGAGATCTGGGTGCCCTTGTACAACAGTCATTGAAAGTAAATACATAAAGTTGGAATAACTGGAATAAAGCGTGACAGGCAGCATCTCTGGAGAGAAGGAATGGCTGACGTTTTGGGTCAAGACCCTTATTCAGACTGGTTAGGGATAAGGGAAACGAGAGATATAGACGGTGATGCTGTGAGGTAAAAAACAATGAATGAAAGATATGCAGAAAAGTAACGATGATAAAAGCCTCCTCCATTGTCAGAGTGAGGCTAAACGCAAATTGGAGGAACAGCATCTCATATTCCGTTTGGGCAGCTAACAGCCCAGTGGTATGAATATTGATTTATCTCACTTCAGGTAGCCCCGGCATTTCCTCTCTCTCAATATCTCCCCCACCCAAGTCACACCAGTTTCTCATTTTCATCCTACAAACAGCTTACAATGGCCTGTTTCCTTTACCATCATTACTTTTTTGCATATTCATTGCTCTTTATCTCTCCACATCACTGTCTATATCTCTCATTTCCCTTATCCCTAACCAATTGCAAGGGTCTCTACTTGAAACGTCACCCATCACTTCCATCCAGAGGTGCTGCCTGTCCCACTGAGTTATTCCAGCTTTTTGTGTCTATCTCCGGTTTAAATCAGCATCTCCAGTTCCTTCTTACACAGGAAAAGGGGAGATGCAGCGCGACCTGGGTGTCATGGTACACCAGTCATTGAAAGTAGGCATGCAGGTGCAGCAGGCAGTGAAGAAAGCGAATGGTATGTTAGCTTTCATAGCAAAAGGATTTGAGTGTAGGAGCAGGGAGGTTCTATTTCAGTTGTATAGGGTCTTGGTGAGACCACACCTGGAGTATTGCATACAGTTCTGGTCTCCAAATCTGAGGAAGGACATTATTGCCGTAGAGGGAGTGCAGAGAAGGTTCACCAGACTGATTCCTGGGATGTCAGGACTGTCTTATGAAGAAAGACTGGATAGACTTGGTTATACTCTCTAGAATTTGGGAGATTGAGAGGGGATCTTATAGAAGCGTACAGAAATCCTTTAGGACCAAGATGAGAAGGACTTTTTTCACACAGAGAGTGGTGGGTCCCTGGAACTCTCTGCCACAGAGGGTAGTTGAGGCCAGTTCATTGGCTATATTTAAGAGGGAGTTAGATGTGGCCCTTGTGGCTAAGGGGATCAGAGGGTATGGAGCGAAGGCAGGTACGGGATACTGAGTTGGATGATTAGCCATGATCATATTGAATGGCGGTGCAGGCTCGAAGGGCCAAATGGCCTACTCCTGCACCTAATTTTTATGTTTCTATTTCATTTGCTCCGTGAAATCTCCTCAAGGACTCGTTCGGACTCTCCCGCAACTCCAGGCCTCACTCACCCAGACCTGCAATGGACCCCAACTGTACTTCATTCAACACCAGATCCACGACCTCAACAAACGCTTCCTCACCTACCTGGGCTCTACCAAACATCACAAGCTTGCCCGCCTCCAGACCGGTCTCTCCACCGACACTCCTCGACTCGACTGACCGCAGGCCTGTGGCTCCACTGCTGGACCGCGCCACCTGCCTGAACACGTGATTGCCCCCACGAGGAGCAGCACCAACATACACCGCCTCTCCGACCTTCACCGCCTTCCCGGCCAAACCCAGGCCCAAACCACTGAAACTGCTGCGGCCGCCGACTCTCACTGCATCGCACTGTCTCCTTGTGGCCACGGCCACCACTGAACTTCACCGTCTCCCCGGGGCCACCAATACTGCTGCTGCTGCTGCCGCCGTCCCTATCAACTCCAGCCCCCCACGGGCTTCCACCTGCGACTCCGCCAACCCACGCCACTCCACCGCCCACCAACGGGCCGGAGCCATTGCCTCACCTGAGTTCCAGGCTCAGCGCCAGACCCACAGCCTCCACGATGCAGATTCCAACATCACGTGGCCTCACACTGCTAGGTTCTAGTGCCCCCTCACCCCTCCTACAGAGAACCTCAGTAGTGATGGGTCTTCCCCTGCGCCCTCTTTTAACCAGGATACCCCAACCACACCCCAGCCATACAATAGTTGTCACGCCACCCCCCCCCCCCCCCCCCTCTCTGAACACCGACCATTCCCTCCTCCCCATCAGATCTCGCCACGGCCTTTGTCCACACCCTGGCCCTCCTCTGACCACATATTAATCACCACCAGTGATTTATACACACCTTGACTCCATCCTACCCCCCTGGCCCAATCTCTCCCGACCTATGTCCAAGGTACTTCACATGCCCTTCGTTTCTTTAATGACTTCTGCTTTCTGAGCCCCCACTCCCTCTTCTTTACTATGGTGGTTCAGTCACTCGACATCTCCATCCCCCACCAGGAATGTCTTAAATCCCTCCTTTTCTTCCTTGACCACAGAACCATCCAATTTTCCTCGACTAACACTCTACTCTGCCTAGCGGAGCTGGTCCTCACTCTTAACATTTCCTTTGACTTCACCCGTTTCCTCCAAGTCCAAGGTATAGCTATGGGCTCTCACATGAGCCCCAGCTATGCCTGCCTTTTTGTATGGTACGTTGAACAATCCCTGTTCCAGGCATACACTGGCCCTATCCCCGAAATCTATCTGTTACATTGATGACTGCATCGATGCTACCTCCTGTATCCAGGCAGAACGCATGGATTTCATCCACCACCACCTATCTTCATCCTGCACACCAATTTGGGTGAGTCCAGAACCAGGGGTTACAGTTTAAAAATAAGGGGTAGGCCATTTAGATTTGAGATGAGGAAAAAAAATTTCACCCAGGGAGTTGTGAATCTGTGGAATTCTCTGCCACAGAAGGCAGTGGAGGCCAATTCACTGGATTATTCAAGCGAGAATATGGGAATCAAGGGATATGGGAAGAAAGCAGGACAGGGTACTGATTCTGCATGATCAGCCATGATCATATTGAATGTCAGTGCTAGCTCGATGGGCCGAATGGCCCACTCCTGCACCTATTTTCTATGTTACTAGGAAACTTGACATCAAGCCACTGCCTATAAGAGGGTAACCAGGGACCACTCAAGGATAAAGGAGAGAATTTGTGCTTGGAAGCAGGGATGCAGATGAGGTACTAAACAAGTACTCTGTATTTGTTTTCACCAAGGAGGACAGTGAGGTCAGTGTGGAGAATACTAACATCAAAAGGCAGTTTGAGATCAAGAAGGTGGTGTTGGGGCTCTTGAAGAGCATTAAGGTGGATAAATCTCCAGGGCCTAATGGGATCTATCCCAGGTTATTGAGAGAGGAAAGAGAGAAGATTGTGGCAGCCTTCATGAAGATATTTGCATCTTCTACAGAAAAAATCCAGGGAATTATTAGCCGGCGGCCCAACATAAGTGATAGGGAAGCTATTGGAGAGGATTCTTTGTGATAGGATTTAAGGGCCTGTCCCACCAGCATGCAACTCTATGCGATGAGCGCGACCCAACGTGGTTGCTTGAGCCGTCCGGCATCGTGGAGCCGGTCCCACTTCGATCGCCGGAGCCATGCGGAATTGTGCGGAGTTCGTCCCAACATCGCGCGGGGCTCCGAAAAACTGACTGTTCAAAAATTCCGCGCGGCAACGGCTTGTCGGCTCGCAGTCGCCTCGATGCATTACACACCGTCTCGACGTCATGCCTCCGTGACCCTCTCTGTAGGTGCCTCCGTGATCCTCTATGTGTGTGGTTACGTGGCCATCTGTGTGTGTGCCTCTGTGCTCCTCTCTGTGTGCCCCTCTCTGTCCTGGCGAACTTACCTCAGGACTTCGCTCCAAGTTCGCCTCACTTTCCGCCGCATTGCGCCACTCACCCGACATCCGCGCGGCCCTCACTGCCGGTTTGGTCGCGCTTGCTGCATGCAGGCGCATGCTGGTGGGAACGGCCCTGTACAGGGGATCACCCGACCTCCCCGCTTCTAATTTGATCGCGCTCATCGCATGGAGTCGGATGCTGGTAGGACAGGCCATTTACTCTCATTTGGAAGATAATATGTTAATTTGGGACAGTGAGTATGGCTGTCAGGTTGAGTCTTACAAACTTGAGTTTGTGAGGAGATGAAAATGATCAATGAGAGTAGGGTGTGGATGTTGTTTCCATTTGATAAAGTTCCCCATGGTAGGCTGATTCAGAAGATTAAGATGCACGGGATTAACAGTGACTTGTTCATATGGATTCAGAACAGGCTTACTGATGGAATACAGAGGGTTATGGGGGAAGGACAATATTCAGGCTGTAGGTCCATGGCCAGTAAAGTTCCACAGGGATCTGTGCTGGGACCTCCGTTGTTTGTGATATATATAATTGACTTGGACATTAATATAAATGTGTTGGTTAGTAAATTTGCAGATTACACCAAGATTGCTGGGGATGCGGACTGTGAGGAAGGCTGTCAACATATACAGCACGATATAGATCAGCTACAGGAATCGGCAGATAAATGGCAGATGAACTTTAATCTGAGCAAATGTGAGGTATTGCACCTTGGGTGGTCAAATGCAAGGGGGAAATATAAAATGAATGGCTAGACACTTAACAGCTTTGATGTTCAGAGGAATCTTGGGGTCTCAGTCCGTAACTCCCTGAAAATGGCATATGTTAGAGTGCTAAAGAAGGCATATATGGTAAGGTCTTTGGTTGACCTCTATAATTTGTAAATTTGTTTTTCTGGAAGAAGAAATAAAAAATTGCATATAGGGACATTAAATGGAAAATCAAAGTTGTGGTGCATAATAAGACTGGAGAAATCAACTGCACAAAACCAGGTGGAAAGAATCAAGAAATAAAATCACAGGAAATAATAAAACAGCCCAAAACCAGTTCATTTTCAGTTAACTAAATAGAGATTCAAATAATTTCTAAGTTTTTATTACGTGCATACCTTATGAAATACCAACAAAATACAAACAAAATGGTATTTAAATGTATTTAAATTGTTAGGCTGTAACAGGTGAAATCCAGCAAAGGCTAATCTTAAAATATCAGCAATTTGTGATCTAAAATCAGTGATTTAAGCAAAGAAACATTGATTTGTTAGAGATAACGAGATGACTGGTTCTTCGATAATCATTAATTCCAATTTCTTTGGGAGGACAGTGTTGAGGTAGATTAGGTGATACAGTTAGTACATTTTTGCCTCAGCGATCCAGTGACCAGGATGTAATCCTAACCTCCAGTGCTGTGTAGGGATTACATATTCTCTCTGAGATTGTATGGATTTCCTTCTTTCCACTCCCCTCTCCACTCGCAACTCAAAGATATGCTCTTACCAGCGCCTATACTGAGACAATTGGGTGGAAGATTGCAACCTTCACGTGGTCCGCCCTGTTTCGACTAATGCAATCAACTCAACGGGCACAAACAGATCAAATAGATCAAGTTGTCCAACAACTTTAGGCTGTGCACGCCACACGAAAGAAGAAGACTGAGACAATTGTAGTGTAGCCAGACCATCATTTCGACTTTTAATGTAAACTAGACCAAGTGCAGACCTGTTGTCCTCCCCCAACGCAAGATTCCACCACTCACCCGTTCTCCCAACGCAAGCCGTTCCCCCAACGCAATATTTCACCACTCACGCATAGCCCTCAACTGTGCAGGGGCATTTCTCCTCATCCCCCAGCATTCCTTCCTCCTCTTCACCCTCCCTCTTCAATTCCTAGAGAGGGAGGGGTGATAGAGAGGGAGTGGTGGTAGTGAGGGAGGGCAATAGAGAGGGAGGGGGTAGAGAGGGAGGGGGTAGAGAGGTAGGCGGTAGAGAGGGAGGGGGGGTAGAGAGGGAGGGGGGTAGAGAGGGAGGGGAGTAGAGAGGGAGGGGAGTAGAGAGGGAGGGGAGTAGAGAGGGAGGGTGGGGGTAGAGAGGGAAAGATAGAGGGAAGAGGATAGACAGGGAGGGGAGTAGAGAGGGAGGGGAGGGGGTAGAGGGCCAGAGAAGGAGGGGATAGAGAGTGGGGGGTGGAGGAAGAGGGAGGGTACAGTGGGGGGGAGGGAAGAGGGAGAGGGCGAGGGAGGGAGAGGGGTAGAGAGGGAGGAGGAGGGGATTAGACAGGGAGGGGGTAGAGAGGGTGGGAGTGAGGGTAGAAAGGGAGGGGGCATCTCCCTCCTCCATCACACGAGTGCTGGAGTGCTCCTCCCTCCCGGAGTGTCCCGTCCTGCCTTGCAAGTGCATTGTGACATCACTCGGGTTTGTTTCCGAAATGGGTGAGTTTTCGTGCTGTTTTTAAAACTTTAAATGATTTTAAAGTTTGGAAATATAGGTGAGAATGCGACGGGAAGATGTTTATCGCCTCGACGGGGAACATGCGAGTAGAATGTGTGAAAATGGGAAGGCTCTGGCCTAGCGTTTGGAAGAAAATAGGTATTAACCAGATTGTACCCAGATCACACACACACACATATACATACACACAAACAAGAGAAGAGTTTTAGTAATATAGATATATCTGGAAGAATGTATACAAGGAACTGATCATCTCAGGTATTGAATACAAAACTATAATGGTTTGCAACTGTATACCATAACGTGAGATTTGATTTGTAACCATGCCAGTCTTAAAAATAAACTTATATAGGCACCATGGCAGTTGGTAAACTCAGATATCAGAGAATCGAGACTAAGTGGACCAGCTTCACATGGGAGGGCTGGTCCCCCAATGCAATATTCCACCATTCCAATATTGCTGGCCGGGGGGGGGGGGGGGGGGCGCTTTCTGGAGCGCTAGCAATGTGGGCCAAAGCAACTGGTTTCCAGAAGGCTAGTATGACATTGTGGCTGAATGGATCTTGGGCTGGCAGCTCAGTCTCTGAGACCACTCACACACAAGATATATTTATTTGTCACATGTGCAAGAATGGCACAATGAAATGTGAGCACCATACAGCCATACACTAAAATAAAGAACACACACGATAGATTTAAACATAAAACATCCCCACAAGGCAGAATCAAAAGTTCCCCACTGTGAGGGAAGGCACCAAAGTCAGTCTCTTCCTCGCTGTTCACCCGTGGTTGGGGCCCTCCGCAGTCGCCGTTATGGGCAGCCCGCCAGTCAGGCCCACTCGCCGGGATGTTGGCTATCCGACATCGGGACTGGAGGCCAACCTAAGCGTCTTGGACCTCCAAAACGGCCGCTTCCCACCAGAGTCCGCAGCTTCCAATGTCCCCAGGGCAGGCCGGGCGGAGACTTAACACTGACGGCCCTCGGCAAAGGGCCCCAGGACTCTGCGATGTTGGTCAGCGCCGCCTGCACTGGGAGATCCACGAACCACAGCTCCATGATGTCGATGCTGCAGACACAACGCTCCGGAGCTCCAAACGGCGATCCAGGTAGGTATCCAGCACCGCCGCTGTAGCAGCTCTCGGAAAGGCCGCTCTGATCCAGCTGGTAGGCCGCGGGGGGGGGGGGGGGGGGGGGGGGCGAGCACCCGATTCGAAATAGTCATATCCCCGCCGGGAAGCGACTAAGAAACAGTTTCCCCCTTACCCTATCCCCCCCTTCCCCACATAGAAAAGCTAAAGTAACCCCAAAACAAACAATTTTCGACAAACTAAAATTAAAAAAAGGGAGAAAACGGACAGGCTGTAGGCAGAGGCGCCTTCAATGCAGTGCCTCTGCCTACTCACACACACACACATGTAGTCACACACACATACTTATACACACTCACACACACATACATGTGCACACACATACTCACAGACACATACACTTACAGACACACACATACACTCACAAACACACATACATATACATACACACACTCACTGACTCATACACCATATATATGTCAACAAACTTTCTTGAACACTCACACAGCCTCTCCACTATGGGGCTTCTGCAGTCAGCAACACTTCCGCAATCAGCGTGACCTCTGCACTTGCCACAAATTACGCAATCAGCGTGACCTCTGCACTCACCGGAAATTACACAATCAGCGCGACCTGTCCACTAAGCGGAAGTCACAAAATGAGGGGGACTTTTGAACCAAACACAGTCGTACCTAATAAAGCATTTATTCCTTCCAAACACAGTCGGACCTAATAAAGCATTGCTGTTTCAAGCACAGGCAGAGCAGCAGGCCAAACATTGTCATGACATTGTCATTAAGGGCAAACAAATCATTGATTGCAAGTACATTACAGGCTCAGTTCAGTTGATTCACAGCTTAGAATGGGAGTCGTGGCCTCTTCCTCGCGTCATGTCCAGGCATCCAGGGTTTTATAGTTCTCCTCAGCGGAGGAGTGTAAGATGGCCAAAAATCATAGCAATATATGGTAACATTTTTTTCGAAAATTAATATACAGCGCAGACAGGAAGTGGTCAAGATGAGACTTTTAATTATATAGATATCGGGGGAAAAGATAATTCTTCTTCTTGCGTATGGCCTGCACAGCCTAAAGTTGTAGGACAACTTGTTCTATTTGTTCTTATTTGATTGTGCACGCCGTGTTGATTGCATTCATCGAACAGGGCGGACCACGTGAAGGTTGCAATCTCCCACCCCAAAAGATCATTGATAACCCTTCAATCAATGAAATTGATTAAAATTTGATTTATTCAATAACGTTAGCTCTGAAGAATATTCATCAGTTCTTGAATAATAAAAGTTAATTACCAGATAAAAAGAACATGCCATATATTCTGAAGGTTGTATTGAAATATATCTTTCAAATATTAGTTTTCAAATAAACAATGCTTTAAGTAAATTACGAGCTTTGTTTTCTTTTTATTTATTTTTAGATGCGATGCAACTCATTGTCCAGTTTTTTCAAGCCTTCACCCCTGCATTCCAAGACTCTATGTAATGCCATGGAAACAGAACATGAAAAACAGGAGGCTCATTTTACTGGTATGTTTCAACAAATCCATCAAACTCCCCCAAACCATCAGCTATTTCTTTTCTCCAGAAATGCTGTCTAACCCGCTGAGATACTCCAGCTTTTTTGTCTATCCCAAATGTTCTGATGCTTTTTTTTTTTTTTTTTAATTTTAAGATCCAGTCTCAGTTTAATTGTGAAACCCGCAGTCATACTGTTCACATGGAAACAATCGTTGAAAAACACAAACTACTATTGTGAGAATAGAACAGGCTTCCCTGTTTTACACTCACACTTAGATTTTGCACATGTTCATGATGTGATGAATTTTTATTTGTGGATCTTTAATACTTTACTCACATCTTTGGTGACGAGTCGTTTAAGTTTACCCTTCTGTTCCAGCACATCCTCCTCCAACCTCCCTCCAATGAGGTCATTCTGAAACTGTTCCTCCTCTGCCTTCTCTTGTTCTTCTTCCTGGAATTGTTCCAGGTAAAGTTTGGCAAGTCGCAGCTTCTTCTCCTGTGCTGTTTCTTCTATCTCCAATGTCTCAGCAACTTTCTTTTTGTGAGCAGCACTTTCAGTCTCCGAGTCGCTGGAAATCTCTTCATTCAACTTCGGGGCAAATTTCTTGCGAACTTTATCTTTGCCATCTTCTGCTTTCCTTTTCTTGCCTCTCGCTTCACTTGTCTTCTTCCTGCGGATGAAGAACGAGCCGCTCTCCACCGCCATCTTGCCCCGACTCACACGCGCTGCTGCGGCCAAATGTTCTGATGCTGGAATAAAATCTATCACAGTCTCAGTGTTTTTACATGTACTGTGATAATGAGTATAAGAAGTGGTCATAAGAAGTGAAGCTCTTTTGATATGGTCTGAACCTTTTCATTTTGCATACCTCCATTCTTTTGAACACATTGAGAGTGACTGACAACTTTTTTTGCATTTGGTATAGTTTTGGATATTTTAAACTGAAGAATACTGTAGTATGGAGAAAGGCTCAAAGGATCGTTGGGATGAGTTCAAGTAAATGCAGATAGGCCCTTAGAAACGAATTAAAGGATAAATGAAAATATTCATAAAAGAGCAGCATGTGACAGTTGCATTTCAGGAGCACATCAACTGACAAGCAGAGCAACAATATAAAGAACTTCAATGTTGATCTGTAATGCTGCATGTTCGAGTTGTGAAGAAATTCTACAGAATTTGGCACTTAGCCATGCAGTATGGAAACAGGCCATTTGGCCCAACTTGCCTGTGCCAACTAAGATGCCCCATCTATGCTAGTCCATATCCTGCCTATATCTCTCTAAACCTTTCCTATCCATGTACCTGTCCAAATGTCTTTTAAATGTTGTTATGGTACCTGCCTCAATTACCTCCTCTGACTGCTCATTGCATATACTGAGCAATATTAAAAAGTTGCCTCTCATGTTCCTATTAAATCCTTCCCCTCACACCTTAAACTTATGTCCACTAGTACTTGATTCGACTACTCTGGGTAAAAACTATTTGTCCGCCCCTCATGATTTTATGTACCTCTGTAATATCACCCCAGCCTTCTATGCTCCAAAGAATAAATTCCAAGCCTGCCAAACCTCTCCCTAAAACTCAAGACCGTGCCCATGCAGCATATTTGTAAATTGTCTTTGCACTCTTTCCAGCTTGTCTACTTTTCAATTAAGAAAGGAGATCTGAGGTGATCATGTGGATAACCCACTGACTCCCACAACTATCTCAACTACACGTCTTACCACCCTGCTTCCTTCAGACTCTATCCCCGACTTCCAATTTCACCGTCTACGCCGCGTCAGCACCCAAGATGGTGTTCCATACCAGAACATCCGAGATGTCCACATTTTTAATGAAATGAGCCCCTCACACGTGTCTCCTCAGTACCCTGCAGCTCCGCTCTTGCTCCCCCTCGTCGCAACAGGGACAGCCCTCCGAATCCTTATCTTGTCGCATACAACACATCATCCTCTGATATTTTCACCACCTCCAATGGGATCCCACCACTAGTCAATCTTCCCATCTCCACCCCTTTCCGCCTTCTGCATAGATTGTTCCCTCGACAACTCCAATGGGACCCCACCACTAGTCAATCTTCCCATCTCCACCCCTTTCCGCCTTCTGCATAGATTGTTCCCTCGACAACTCCCTGGTTAACTCATCCCACCCAAACCACCTCCTCCCCAGGTACCTTTCCTTGCAACCGCAAAAGATGCAACACCTGTCTCTATACCTCCTCCATCGACTGCCCCGACAGTCCTTTTAGGGCAGGCAGAGAATCACTTGCACCTCCTCCAACCTCATCTACTGCATCCGTTGTTCAAGATGTGGACTCTTATACATGGGCGATACCAAACGTAGACTGGGCGATCGATTCACTGAACACCTTCGCTCAGTCCGCCTGGACCTACCTGATCTTCCGGTTGCTAAACACTTTAATTCTCCTTCCCATTCCCACACAGACCTTTCTGTCCTAGGCCTCCACCATTGTCAGAGTGAGGCTAAAGGCAAATTGGAGGAACAGCTTCTTATATTTCGCTTGGGCAGCTTACAACCCAGTGGTATGAATTTTGATTCCTCTAACCTCAAGTAACTCTGGCATTCCCTCTCTCTCTCTCCATTCTTCCCCCACCCAAGTTGCACCAGCTTCTCATTTTCACCCAACAGCTAAAAATGGCCTGTTTCCTTTATCACCATAACTTTTTTTTGCATATCTTTCATTAATTGTTCTATATCTCTCTACATCATCCGTTTCAGTTTCCCGTGACTTTCAGTCTGAAGAAGGGTCTCGACCTGAAACAACACCCATTCCTTCTCTCCAGAGATGCTGCCTGTCCCGCTGAGTTACTCTTGCTTTTTGTATCTATCTTTGGTTTAAGCTGGCATCTGCAGTTCCTTCCAACACATGGACATTGTTATGGATTCAGGAAAAAAATAACTTTGAATAGTATTTTAAACCACCTGAGTTGAATTAAGAATCATGGATTTAAAACTAATGAAACTTTTAAGAATTGGCATAAGAAAATTATCCTAACAAAAGAAAACCTCCATAGATAGAAATAAAAAATGAAACCCTTAGAATAACCTGAGGATCAATTGCATGCTCTAAGGGGTGAGAGCAGGTAGGGTGTTGTGTTATGATTTCCTTGGATGGAGGAATTAAGATGGACCAAACGTCAAAACCATTAGTATCTCTAATAAATGTTATATGTCAACATGCACCAAAAAATAGACTAATAACCAGGACATTTTTCTTTCTGGTTATTTTATGGAGATTGACATTGTGTTTTACCCACTTCTGTTTTGTTCACATTTAACAAACTTAATAAAAAAGAAAAATATATCAAATGGAAAGGACCACAAGAAGCTGTTCAAAAGGAAGGCAGTTTAAGTGGAAATAAAAATATTTTACATCATTCTTTGTGCCATGAATTAAGAAAGAACCCTGATTAAAATGAGTGACACTATACCTTCCCATTCACAGTCCAAATAGGTTAAATTAAGATCTTTGTATTGCAAGTTTTAAAAGTGCTGAATATTGAAGCTGGAAAGATCTGAGAGTTAATCTTAATGAATTAGTGAAGTACTAAATTATTATTTAATGTTTTGTCACTTTCCCTTACGTAGCATCAAAAGGTACACAATATTCCAAATGACGAAGGGGAGGAGAGCCTTTTCTGGGAAAAACGTGAGAGACTTTGTCATGGAGAGGACCGGCTCTGCCTTGAAGATCAAATTGACCAACTGACTCCAGGCAATATACTTAATTTTCCTATGTGGTCCCATCTCTCCCGATACGGTAGTACTATGATACGTCGTTGGGGCAGATCTCGTGTCTAGACACTTTCTGACTGATTGTTCATAGGCCAATATATGAGAAGTAGTCAGTATTTCTGGGCCTGCTAACTGCTATTCAGTAGCTGAGAATTGTTGCTCTTATTCCAATAAAAATAGTCATATCACTGTTTCAATAAAATTGTACCATTAACTTGCTTGTGATGTGTTTGGTTATCTTGTTTAAATAAAAAAAATAAAAGCAAATATACAGAAATTAACTTTAACATAATCTTATTTACCACAATATACTAGTTGGCAGGTTGAATGCAATTAGCAAAACTTCTGAAGTTAGCTCCATTTTTTTAGAACATATCTTAAAAAAAACAAGATTAAATTTTCAAATTTTGCTCTAATGTAGCACTTTGCCTGATAGCAATACATGTTGAAAATATGTGCAGGTAATGTGATAACTATTTAAATAATTCATGGGACTATTGCATTTGATAATGCACTATGTATTGATAGGTTTTCCCTGGATCTTATAGAAACATATAAAATTCTTAAAGGATTGGACAGGCTGGTTGCAGGAAAAATGTTCCTGATGTTGGGGAGTCCACAACCAGGGGTCACAGATTAAGAATAAGGGGTATGTAATTTGGGACTGAGATGAGGAAACATTTATTCACCCAGAGAATTGTGAATCTGTGGAATTCTCTGCCACAGGTGGCAATGGAGGCCAATGCATTGGATGTTTTCAAGAGTTAGATTTAGCTCTTAGGGCTAAAGGAATCAAGGGATGTGACGAAAAAGCAGGAACGTGGTACTAATTTTAAATGATTGGCCATGATGTTATTGGAAGGCAGTGCTGGCTCGAAGGGCCAAATGGCCTACTCCTGCACATATTTTTCTATGTTTTCAACCCTTTCGAACAGGAGCATACATTTGGAGAAATTATCCCTCTAATTTCAGCCATAACTTTAAATATAATTGCTTTAACATGCCGCACTTATCCATTGTTGAAGTCCAGCAATATTTAAGATGACGAGAGACTGGGTAAACTTGGGTTATAGCCTTCTCGATCGTGGGTCAACAAATGAGGTGTTTAAAATAGTAAAAAACAGCAACACGCCATTTCATAATGAAATCACCAAGGAAGAAAAAAGAGAAAAAAAGGCTTCCCAGAATGCTGTCCGGTTTACAGAATATTACCAAAAGGTGAGGTTGGACAAACTTTGGTGGTTTTCTCTAAAGCATGGGAGGCTGAGTGGAGACCTGATATAAGATAAGCTAGACAGTCAAAACCCTTTCCCCAGGATAGAAATGCCAAAAGCTAGAGGGCTGAGCTACAAGGTTAGAGATGGAAAGTTCAAAGGATATGTACGGGGCAAGTTTTATTTTTAACATAGGCTGGTGGAACATACTACCAAGGGTGGTCGTGGAAGCACATAGATAGTAGTGTTTAAAAGGTTCTTTATTTTACAACATACAACAGATAATCCTCCGACATTTTCGCCACCTCCAACGGGAGCCCACCACTGGCCACATCTTCCCATCTCCTCCCCTTTCGGCTTTCCGCAGAGACCGCGCCCTCCGTAACTCCCTGGTCAATTCGTCCCTTCCCACTCATACCACCCCATCCCCCCATCCCCTGGCACTTTCCCTTGCAACCGCAGGAAATGCTACACTTGTCGCTTTACCCCCCCCCCCGACCCCGACTCCATTCAAGGACCCAAGTAGTCTTTCCAGGTGAGGCAGAGGTTCACCTGCACCTCCTCCAACCTCATCTATTGCATCCTCTGTTCTAGGTGTCAGCTGCTTTACATCGGTGAGACCAAGTGAAGGCTTGGCGATCGCTTCGCCCAACACCTTCACTCAGTTTGCTCTAACCTGATCTCCCGGTGGCCCAACACTTCAACTCCCCCTCGCATTCCAAATTCGACCTGTCTGTCCTGGGCCTCCTCCATGGCCAGAGAGAGTCCCACCGCAAATTGGAGGAGCAGCACCTCATATTTCACTTGGGCAGTTTACAACCCAGCGTTATGAACATTGACTTCTCCAATTTCAGGTAACAGAAACATAGACATAGAAAATAGGTGCAGGAGGAGGTTATTCAGCCCTTCGAGCCAGCACCGCCATTCATTGTGATCATGGCTGATCGTCCCCAATCAATAACCCGTGCCTGCCTTCTCCCCATATCCCTTGACTCCACTAGCCTCTAGAGCTCTATCCAACTCTCTCTTAAATCCATCCAGTGATTTGGCCTCCACTGCTCTCTGTGGCAGGAAATTCCATAAATTCACAACTCTCTGGGTAAAAAAGTTTTTTTCTCAGCTCAGTCTTAAATGACTTCCCCCTTATTGAAAGAATGTGGCCCCTGGTTCTGGACTCGCTCAACATTGGGACATATTTCCTGTATCTAGCAGGAAAGCAAGGTAGTCCCTGCTTTCTCCCTCCTTCCCAGCTCTCCCACAAGCCCACTGTCTCCGCATCTTCCTTTCCTCTTCTTCCTGCCCCCCCCCCCCATCCCATCATCAGTCCGAAGAAGGATCTCGACCCAAAACGTCACCTATTCCTTCTTCGAACTGGAGTCCGGCGATGAGCATCGACACCCTTCTTCAGGTTAGAACGCGCGCGGGGAGCTGGACCAACCAAAATTTGGGACCAACGACAACTCCTCGCACGCGGGGAGGAGGGACAAAGGCCGTCCGTCACAAGCAAAGACTGGTCACGAGCTGGGGCGGGGTTCTGCACGATGCCGAGTCACGTTGGATGTAGATCCCCCCTCCCCCGGGCCGCTAGGTCCCCCCTCTGATTGGTGCATTTACTGCTCCGCCTGCTCACGCCGTGATGTTTAGTGACGTGCGATGGTCGGTCACCTATGACGTCGATCACATAGGAGCCCTGCCCCCTCCGTTTCCCGGCCTCTGATTGGTGCTTTTATCCGCTGCCTGTGACCCCCAGCCGTGATGTTTGGTCACGTGTGATGTTTGGTCACACAGAAGCCCCGCCCCCTCCCTTGATGGTTGTTTCTCTGCTGTCGCCGTGCGGTGGCTCACGAAGCCGGAGGTTGGCGACGGCCGGTGAGTGCGGGATGCGGTGAACGCAAAGACATCTGTTTGGAGAGTTTTTGTTTAGGATATCTATTTTAACTTTAAATAAGCCTTTATTTTTAAAATGGAAAAGATTAGAGCTGGCTTCATGCCGGCGAATGTTAGCTTCGGGTTGTTAATCTCACGGACCGCAGAGCCCTTGGTCGACCTCCATCATGGTTTACACAGGTTGGGACAAGCGGACTACCTGCTGGTGGACTGACATTTAGAGTCTATCCAGGAGCCGGCACGGATCGGTGTGAATCGCTGGCACTCTTGTGGAAACGACACTGAACCATTGGGGTGCGATGTGGTCTGGGTGGGAAGGTGATGAAATCACCATGAAGAGGTGCAGTAAACTGATTGTTACAATGAATTAATCCTCCCCTCGTATCAGGAGTGTGAGTAATCTGCCAGGAACCATATTGACTCGCTGGCAATGTGTTTCAATTAGTGGTTGTTAATTGAATTCCACACCATAACTGCTCCATATTTTGCAGAGGCCGCTTCAGAAAATATACTGGATCTTTCAGGAGTGTTAACATTAGTCTATGGTCGAGAGTGGGGAGGTCATGGGTTGTAGTATAAATTCCTTGCCTTTGTATTTCTATTGATCATGAAGTGACTATTGATGTGGCAGAGCAGCAGAGGATTCATTTTCATGGAACATAATCTTGTGCTGCATTATATTGCGGGTGGCTTGTTTTTTTAAATTATGTTTAGTCAGTGATAGTTTTGGCTGGTATGATTGCCTAGGTATACTCAATGATAGTTTGTTACAACCTTTTTTCTGCTGTATGGATATTGTTCTATTAAATTCATAGACAGATTGAAATCAAATGTTACTTTGGTGACAGCAACCTATTTGAATTTTTCACATAAGTAGGTTTAAACTGTTATTGGACTGCAAACTCACTATCAATGACAAACAGACTGTTGTATTATTAGTAGTGTTGTCTTTAAGATGGCATTGAACAAAGAAAGACCTGTCAACCTAAGAAAAGAATGTAAGAAATTGTGAAACAAGGAAGTTTAGATAGATCATAGAAACATTGAAAAATAGGTGCAGGAGTAGGCCATTCGGTCCTTTGAGCCAACATCGCCATTCAATATGATCATGGTTGATCATCTAAAATCAGTACCCTGTTCCTGCTTTTTTCCCTTATCCCTTGATTCCTTTAGCCCTAAGAGCTAAATCTAGCACTCTCTTGAAAACATCCAGCAAATTGGCAGAGAATTCCACCGATTCACAACTCTCTGGGTGCAAATGTTTTTCCTCATCTCAGTCTTAAATGGCCTATCCCTTATTCTTAAACTGTGACACCTTGTTCTGGACTTCCCCAACATCAGGATTTTTTTTTCCTGCATATAGCCTGTCCAATCCCTTAGGAATTTTATATTTCTATAAGAATCCCTCTCATCCTTCTAAATTCCAGTGAATATGCCCAGTCGACACATTCTTTCATGATGTCAGTTCTGCCATCCCGTGAAATAACCTGGTGACCCTATGCTGAACTCCCTCAATAGTAATGATGTCCTTCCTCAGTTTAGTCTCGATGTACCTCCCCTTTTCCGAATCTGACACCATTCCGATAATAATCTGCTTTCCTGTTCTTACCACCAAAGTGGATAACCTCACATTTATCCACATTATACTGCATCTGTCCATTCGCCCAACCTATCCAAGTCACCCTGCAGCCTCATAGCATTCTTCTCGCAGTTCACACTGCCACCCAGCTTTGTGTCATCTGCAAACTTGGAGATGTCACATTTAATTCCTTAATATAAATAACCGGGGTCCCAACACCGAGCCTTGCGGCACCCCACTAGTCACTGCCTGCCATTCTGAAAAAGACCTGTCAATTGCTACTTTTTGCTTCCTGTCTGCCAACCAGTTCTCTATCCATGTCAATCTCTTGTGTGGGAATTTGTCAAAGGCTTTTTGAAGTTCAAGATACACCACATCCACTGGCCCTCCCTTATCGATTCTACTTGCTACATCCTCAATGTTGGTTTAAAAAAGACATAATTGCTGGGGTAACAGCAGATCAGGCAGCATTTCTGGAGAAGATTTGCTTCAGGAGTCTGAAGAAGGATCTCTACGCAAAACATTATCCTATTCCTTTTCTCGAGATGTCCTATCAAATTGTGTTCAAGTTTGAACCACTGTTACTTTTCCACCTAGTTCGAATAGAATCAGTTTAATAAGGTGACTAATATAATAACATCAGAACTAACCACATCTACTGCATTCAATGCCCCAAAAGTGATCTCCTTAACGTTGGTGAGACAAACCGTAGACTGGGCGACCTTTACACTGAACCTTCGCGCTAGATCCACCAAGGTCTGCTGGATCTCCCGGTTGCTAATCATTTAACTCGTCTTCCCTTACTGACTATTCTGTCGTGGGCACCTCCATTCTCAGAGTGAGGTCACATGCAAATTGAAGAAACAGCACCTTGTATTCCATTTGGCCAGCTTACGACCCAACAGTATGAACATTGAATTCTACAATATTGGGTGGTAACAATCTTTTCCCCATCTCCATCCACCTATATTTCTCCCTCTGGCTTCACATTTTCTATCTCTTATCTCTTTTCTCACTGGCTTTTGTTATCTTCCCATCTCTAGCTTTTGTCCAGCCATCTGCCAATCAAACCCCAATCCACTGTATCCTCCTGTCAGGCTGTCCCAGCTTTCTCTGTTTGAGGAATAGTTCCAACATGAAACATAGCATGACCATGTTCTGTTGAGATGCTGCCTGACCTGCAGAATTACTCCAGCACTTTGTGTCTATTTATAATAATTTCAAGGGTTTTATAATGCATCAAATGCATTCAAACAAGAGGGCATGACATGAGAATTAAGGGACAGAAGTTTAGGGGTAACATGAGGGGAAACTTCTTTACTCAGCGAGTGGTGGCTGTGTGGAATGATCTTCCTGCAGAAGTGGTGGAGGCAGGATCGATTTTAACATTTAAAAGTAAAGTGGATATGTATATGGATGGGAAGGGAATGGAGGGGTATGGTCTGAGAGCAGGTAGATGGGACTAGGGGAAAATAAATGGTCGGCACGAACTGGAACGGCAGAGAAGGCCTGTTTCCATGCTGTAATTGTTATATGGTTATAAATGTGCTGAACTAGTGCTACATTCCCCATTGTGTAATTTATGACAACTGTTGTACTAAATGTGTACCAATTGTAAAATTTGGATTTTTAAAATGATTTCATCCATTTATATTTTGAATGAATAGAGTATTATACTTTTGCAGAATAAAATTGTGCATCACAGTGGCATAGAACTGCCAGCTCGCAGCACAAATCCTGACCTCGGATGCTGTCTCAGGGCTCGAAATTAGCGGTTGCCCGGGTGCCAATGACCACCCAAAGTGTCGCCAGGCAACCTAAACGCCGACTCATTTTGCCTGGCTTGGCAAGCAAATATTGGTTTTATACCGATAGACACAAAACACTGGAGTAACTCCGCGAGTCAGGCAGCATCTCTGGTGAATAGGAACTGACGACTTGTGTCGGCGGCTGTATTCCTCTAGTATCTTCGATTGCGGGGCAAAGATACTAGGTGCGTGGTGACGAACGGTCGGAGCGAATGACGGGTCTCAAACAGCGGCAGCAGCGGCTTCACCGGAGCCTCATCCTGCACCCCGCCCTGCGGAAGAAGACCTCCCTCTCCCTCCCTCCTCCCGGCCTCGGCGTGCGAGAGAGGTTGTTTTGAAAGCACAGTTGGTGGATTTGTAGCAGTATCTTTTGATTTGCAGGCAGCGGCCGCTATCGCCCTGATAGCGGTCGCTGCCTGCAAACTCGCTACAGCGCTTCCAAAACACACACGCCGAGGCCCGGAGGAGGGAGAGTGGGGGGGGGGGGGGGGAAGGGAGGGGGAGGCCTCCTTACGCCGACTGATGCAGCTGCACCAAAGATCCTATAGCTATAGGATCTTTGAGCTGCACCACTCGGCCCCGCACCTTGCTGTCGGCTGGCGGAGGAGGAGAGGCGGTGGCGACGAGTTCCCAACCGCCTCCCCCTTTGACGGCGGCACTTGGCAGTGGACAAGGACGGCCAAGGCAGCAGGGCGATGTTGTCCGAGGAGCGCTGACCTTCTTTCCTCCCCACCTCCCCTGCTCTCTCTCTCCCCCCCTCCCCCCCCTTAAAAAAAGGTTAAGCGAGAACCCTGTGTCTGTGTGGGGTATGCACAATCTCGCTGTGACCATGTGGCTTTTCTATAGATGCTCTGGTTTTGTTTAATATTCCAAATATGTGAGAATCGATAGGTTAATTGGCTACTGTAAATTACCCATGTGTTTATGTCGGGGCTCTCACTTAACTTTTTTTCCCTGTTGCCAGCCAGGCAACCTCGGCAGCTTTTTAGGTTGCCAAATGACAATTTAGGTGGTCATTTAAGACGGCTTGCATGACGCGTGCGATAATGTGCTTGGACGAAGTGCGTAGTTATCAGTCGGAATTATGCTCAATGAAGCATTCACATATTATTTCTGCTTCAAATAAAGTCGCAAACTAAACATATTCACCAATCAAGACATGATATATACCACAATGACATGCAGCAAAATTACAATACAGTATCTCAACTCTTTTTACACGTTGCAATGAATGCATTTCTATTATCTCTTCCACATCCAAACATAAATCTGGTTGGATTATTCAGCGTATGATCAACCTCGGTGAGACCAAGCGCAGGCTTGGTAATCGAGGTTCGCACAACACCTCCACTCAGTTCACAATAACCAACCTGATCTCCCGGTGGCTCAGCACTTCAACTGCCCCTCCCATTCCAAATCCGACCTTTCTGTCCTGGGCCTCCTGCATGGCCAGATTGAGCCCCACCGCAAATTGGAGGAACAGCACCTCATATTTTGCTTGGGTAGTTTACACCACAGTGGTATGAACATTGGCTTCTCCAATTTCAGGTAGTCCTTGCTTTCTCCCTCCTTCCGCTCTTTTCTTCCTTTCTTTTTCCTACCCCCCACCCCTCCCGACATCAGTCTGGAGAAGGGTCTCGACCCTAAAAGTCGCCTATTCCTTCGCTTCATAGATGCTGCCTCACCCACTGATTTGTCTCCCAATGGGATCCCACCACTGGCCACATCTTCCCATCTCCTCCCCTGTCGGCTTTCTGCAGACACCACTCCCTCCGTAACGCCCTGGTCAATTCTTCTCTTCCCACCCAAACCACCCCACTCTCCTGGCATTTTCCCTTGCAACTGCAAGAAATACTACACTTGTTGCTTTACCTCCCCACTTGACTCCATTCAAGGGCCTAAGCAGTCTTTCCAGGTGCGGCAGAGGTTCACCTGCACCTTGTCCAACCTCATCTATTGCATCCGCTGCTCTAGGTGTCAGCTGCCCTACATCGGTGACACCAAGCTTAGGCTTGGCAAATCCTTTGCCCAGCACCTCCTCTCGGTTCGCAATAACCAACCTGATCTCCCGGTGGCTCAGCACTTCAACTTCTCCTCCCATTCCGAATCCAACCTTTCGGTCCTGAGCCTCCACCATGGCCAGAGTGTGAGGCCCACCGTAAATTGGAGGAGCAGCACCTCATATTTTGCTTGGACAGTTTACACCCCAGCGGTATGAACATTGACCTCTAATTTCAGGTGGTCCCTGCTTTCTCCTCCGCTTCCCAGGTCTCCCTCAGCCCACTGTCTCCGCCTCTTCCTTTCTTCTTCTCTCCCCCCCACACCCTCACACAAGTCTGAAGAAGAGTCTCGACCCAAAACGTCGCCTATTTCCTTCTCTCTATAGATGCTGCCTCACCTACTGAGTTTCTCCAGCAATTTTGTCTACCCATTCACACAGGTTCTGTTATCCTACTTTCCTCACCCACTCCCTACACATTAGCGGCAATTTCACAGAGACATGTTAACCTACAAAGCCAATGCGTCTTTGGGATGTGGGAGGAAACCCACACGTTTGCAGGGAAAATGTGCACATTGAACACAGACAATGCCCGAGAACAGGATCGAACACAGATCTCTGGCATGTGAGGCAGCATGTCCACCAGCTGTGCCACTATATTTTATTTTCCAACACAAAAATTTATACGTTGATAATTTTGGTTACTTAAAAAAAATAAACTATCCATTTTCAGTCTTAAATCTCTAAGTGACGCTATGTCCCATTACATATAACAATTACAGCACGGAAACAGGCCCTCTCGGCCCTTCCAGTCCGTGCCGAACATTTATTTTCCCCTAGTCCCATCTACCTGCACTCAGACCATACCGCTCCATTCCCTTCCCGTCCATATACCTATCCCCATTACTTTTAAATGTTAAAATCGATCCTGCCTCCACCACTTCTGCTGGAAGCTCATTCCACACAGCCACCACTCTCTGAGTAAAGAAGTTCCCACTCATGTTACCCCTAAACTTCTGTCCCTTAATTCTCATGTCATGCCCTCTTGTTTCAATCTTCCCTACCCACAATGAGAAAAGCTTATCCACGTCAACTCTGTCTAACCCTTTCATCGTTTTAAAGACCTCAATCAAGTTTCCCCTTATCCCTTGTCAATTCTTCCCTTTCCTCCCGCTCCACCCCTTCCCCGGGCACTTTCCCTTGCAACCGCAAGAGATGCTACACTTGTCCCTTCACCTCCCCCATCCACTCCTTTCAGGGACCCAAGCAGTCCTTCCAAGTCCGACAGAGGTTCACCTGCACCTCCTCCAACTTCATCTACTGCATCCGTTGCTCCAGATGCCAGCTGATCTACATCGGTGAGACCAAGCGGAGGCTGGGCGATCGTTTCGCCGAACACCTCCGCTCGGTCCGCAATAACCAACCCGACCTCCCGGTGGCTCAGCACTTCAACTCCCCCTCCCATTCCGTATCCGACCTCTCGGTCCTGGGCCTCCTCCACGGCCAGAGTGAGCAACACCGCAAGTTGGAGGAACAGCACCTCATATTCCGCTTGGGGAGGCTGCATCCTCTGGGCTTAAACATTGAATTTTCTCAATTCTGTTAACCCAGGCTGCCTCCTCCCCTTCCCACCTCTCCCTCAGCCCTCGGGCCCTGGCATTCCTTCTCTCTCTATCTCCCCCCTCCACCCAAGTCGCACTAGCTTCTCATTTTCACACTACAAACAGCTTACAATGGCCTTTTTCCTTTATCATCGATACTTTTTTGCACATCTTTCATTCATTGTTCTTTATCTCTCCACATCACTGTCTATATCTCTCGTTTCCCTGATCCCTGACCAGTCTGAAGAAGGGTCTCGACCCGAAACGTCGCCTATCTCCTTCGCTCCTTAGATGCTGCTGCACCCTCTGAGTTTCTCCAGCTTTTTGTGTAACCCCCCCTTAACCTTCGGTGCTCCAAAGAATAAAGACCTAACTTGTTCAACCTTTCTCTGTAACTTAGTTGCTGGAACCCAGGCAACATTCTAGTAAATCTCCTCTGTACTCTCTCTATTTTGTTGACATCCTTCCTATAATTAGGTGACCAAAATTGTACACCATACTCCAGAATTGGTCTCACCAATGCCTTGTACAATTTTAACATTACTTCCCTACTCTTATATTCAATGCTCTGAGGCCAGCACACCATAAGCTTTCTTTACCACCCAATCTACATGCGATTCCACCTTTGGGGAACTATGCACAGTTATTCCTAGATCTCTCTGTTCCACAGCATTCCTCAATTCCCTACCATTTACCATGTACGTCCTATTTTGATTTGGCCTGCCAAGATACAGCACCTCATACTTATCAGCATTAAACTCCATCTGCCATCTTTCAGCCCACTCTTCCAAATGGTCCAAATCTCTCTGTAGACTTTGAAAATCTACTTCATTATCCACAGCACCACCTATCTTAGTATCATCTGCATACTTACTTATCCAATTTTCCACCCCATCATCCAGATCATTGATGTACATGACAAACAACAGTGGACCCAACACAGATCCCTGAGGCACCCCACTTGTCACCGACTTCCAACCTGACAAACAGCCATCCACCATTACTCTCTGGCATCTCCCATTCAGCCACTGTTGAATCCATCTTGCTACTCCGCCATTAACACCCAAAGATTGAACCTTCTTAACCAACCTTCCATGGGGAACCTTGTCAAAGGCCTTACTGAAATCCATATAGACAACATCCACTGCTTTACCCTTATCAATTTCCCTAGTAACCTCTTCAAAAAATTCAAGAAGGTTTGTCAAACATGACCTTCCAGGCAGTCAATGCTGACTTTTCCTGATCAGACCCTGTTTATCCAGATGCTTATATATATATATTATCTCTAAGTATCCTTTCCATTAATTTGCCCACCACTGACGTCAAACTAACAGGTCTATAATTGCTAGGTTTATTCTTTGAACCCTTTTTAAACAATGGAACAACATGCGCAGTACGCCAATCCTCTGGCACTATTCCCGTTTCCCCTTTACTATCCCCTTTACAGCTACTTTATGTTTTAATTCAGTTCAAGACTATGGGGCAGTACATTGGCCATAAAGTTGCTGCCTAAGATTGCCAGAGATCCGGGTCCTGAATATGGGTGCTGTCTGTATGGAGTTTTGTTTTCTCGTTTATAACATTGTTTACAGAGTACTATGGTTACATATTCTGTTGTGCTGCTGCAAGTAAGGATTTCATTGTTCTAACTGGGACGTGAGAGAATAAAATACTCTTGACTCGCGTCGCTAATGTGTGGGATAGAACTAGTGTACGGGTGATCGATGGTCGGCGTGCACTCGGTGGGCCGAAGGGCCTGTTTCCACGCTGTATCTTTAAATTAAACTAACAACACTAAAACCAGAGGAAATCTAAAGAAGAGTCTCCACCCGAAACATCACCAATTTCTTCTATCCAGTGATGCTGGCTGCTCCATGGAGTTCCCCCGCACAATTAAAGCATGGTATAGTCTTCACCATACCATAGCTACCCAACCAGATGCAACTAAATTTAAAGTAGCTCTTTTTTTCCCCAAGGACCCTTTTTTGCTTAAGTCCGAGTCAAGAGAGTTTTATTGTCATGTGTCCTAGATAGGACAATGAAATTCTTGCTTGCTGCAGCACAACAGAATATGTAAACATAATACAGAACAGGAGGTAAAAGTTCAGTGTCTATATACCATAGACCAATGCAGAATCACAATAAATAAAGATAAAATGCAATAGGCTGTTATTTTTCAGAGTTTGATGGTGGTGGGTCCACTACAGTTTAAATTCCATTTAGAATATTTATGGAGGACCAAGAAGCAAGAGTTACTCCAGGGAGTGATTCTGCATTGGTTTTCAGCGGTTGCGGTGAGGCAACGACCAGATAGCAATGGCGGCCAGATCTCCCACAATGCAAAGGGAGGGAGAAAGTGGCCGACGCTGACCAGTTGCCGTGGCAGTGTGCATGTGCAGGGCGGCACATGCGTACAACCACGGCCGATGATGTGGTGGTTGTGCGTATGTGCAGGGGGAGGATGTTGCAGGCGTGCCGGTGGGTGAGGAGAGCCGAATACGGATGGTGGCCGGAGACGGACAGTGACAGAGAGAGTGATAGAAAGGACTGTAGGTTGCCAATGGCACCAGGGCAACCGCTAATTTCGAGCCCTGTGGTAGAATGTTGGGGAAGTTGATGAGAATGTGGGGTGAATGGGAAAAAAAAAGTATGATTGCACTATGTCCCCAGGGTCTGTTCCCAAGAAATGTTCGTAACTTGAATTGTTCATAAATCAGACATGAACAAAAACAATGTGTGAGAGGGGATCTCAATGTATGTGAGGTGTGATGGGAGAGAAAGCAAGTGCTGGAAGAGCAACTGCCAGTCTGCCTTACTGACTTAGTGAATGCGTCTGATCAGCGCATCCAGCACTGCTCAGCTCCACCCAGCCCCAATCGTGGAAGTTTGGGAAGTTCTGGTTGGGGAGAGAAGGCGCATCATCCATTCCCATTTGACAGAATATGTCTGTAGCAGCCGGCAAATTTATCCTCATGCATCTGCAAATTTCCTAAATCCTCGTCCATATGCAGATGCAAAGGGTGTTCATAAGTTGGGTGTTCGTAGCCCTGGGAGGATTGGTTGATAATTAGTCTGGATTTGGTGAGCTGAAGGGTCTGTACACATTTTGTATGTCTCTATAAACTAACCTTTGTGATAAGACTAACTTCATTGTTTAAATAACAAACTGAGTGTTTTCATATTTAACATGTGAGCATGCTAAGTTACAGTATTTGAACCATATATTGCTGTGTACATTCTCTGTCATCATTTATAGTATATTTTCACCTGACTTTTTGATAATTAGATTAGTGATAAAATGTATAAATGAGTGATTGCATATTCTAACTTTGTTTTAGTGCAGCCAATCCTTAACGGTGCCCAGAGAAGAGTGAAAAATAAGAAAATGTTACAGTTTGTAGAGATGATGTACCTTCTGGTCTACCTATGTACAATATGGAGTGTGTTCACATCTTTCAGGTAAAGGAAAAGTTTATATACAGATTAGTGGTGTGTTTGATCAGCTTCATCACCAACTTTCTTCTGTTAAAAGTGTAGGCTTATTTAAAGCTTTTAAGTGTGTAACGATACAATACGATAGAACTTTATTTATCCCAGGTGGGAAATTAATTTGCCTAGTAATAAACACAAAATACATGAAACATGAAAAAGTTCATGGTAAGGATTCGGGGATGTGCAAAGATTGAGGACGTTGGGGTGGGGGGGGTCAGTCTCGGTCTACCCCACGACAGAAGGGGGAGGAGTTGTAAAGTTTGATAGCCACAGGGTAGAAGGATCTCCTGTGACATTTTGTCCTGCATCTTGGTGGAACCAGTCTGTTGCTGAAGGTACTCCTCAGGTTGACCAGTGTGTCATGGAGGGGGTGAGCTGTATTGTCCAGGGTGCTCCGCAGTTTCAGGAGCACCCTCCCCTCCAAGACCACCTCCCAAGATTCCAACTCCGCCCCTTAGACGGAGCCAGCCTCCCTGATGAGTTTGTTGCTCCTATTGGCGTCCGGAGCCTCCGCCCTGCTGCCCCAGCACAGGGTGGCGAAGAAGATGGCACTGGTTACCAACGATTGGTAGAACATCTGCAGCATCTTGCTGCAGACGTTGAAGGAGCGGAACCTTCGACAAAAAATACAGGTGGTTCTGTCCCTTCTTGTACAGGGCCTCATCGTTCCTGGACCAGTCCAGTTTACTGCCCAGGTACGCTCCCAGGTATTTGTGCTCCCTGGTAAACTGCACATCCACACCATTGATGGAGACGGGACAGGGGTGTTCCTCTCCTAAATTTCACCACCAACTCCTTAGTCTTGTTGGTGTTGAGCTGCAGCTGATTCAGCCCACACCACTCAACAAAGCCGTTGACTACACCTCTGTATTCAGCTTCCCATCCCTCCCCTCACTGATGCAGCCCACAATTGCAGAATCATCTGAAAACTTCTGCAGGTGGCAGGAGATGGAGTTATATCTGAAGTCCGAGGTGCAGATGTTAAACAGAAAGGGAGTGAGGACCGTCCCCTGTGGGACCCCTGTGTTGCTCACTACCATGTCCGAGACACAGTCTGCAGCCTGACATATTGTGGCCGTCCAGTCAGGTAGTTGGTGATCCAGGACACCAATGATGCATTCACCTGCATCTTTGTCAATTTGCTTCGAAGCAGTGTAGGCTGGATCGTGTTAAAAGCACTGGAGAAGTTAAAAAAAACATGACTCACAATGCTTCCCGACTTATCCAAGTGGGCATAGGAATGATGGAGCAGGTGGATGATGGCGTCCTCAACCCCCATCTTTGCTCGGTAAGCAAACTGCAGGGGATCCAGATAGGGTTTAAGCAGGGATCGCAGGTGAGCGAGCACCAGCCTCTCCAGGGACTTCATGTGTGAAGTCATTGGAGGAGCTGGGGTGCGTCCTCTTTGGTACAGGAACCAGACAGGATGTCTTCCATATCACAGGAACACTCTCCAGGCTCAGGTTGAAGATATTTTGTAGCACTCGCACACGCCTTGAGTACCCTAGGTCTGACCCCATTGGGACCTGTAGCTTTGCTTGGGTGGAGTCTGCTCAGCTCCTTCCTCACCTGCTCAGGCTCCGCAAAGAAAGGGTAGGAGAAGTGAACCGGGGGATTGAGGGGGAGAGGCTGTCGGGGAGCAGGGGGGAGGGTGGGCAGAGGACCCGCCATCAAATCTATTAAAAAGAAAAACAGGTTTAGCTCATTGGCCCAGTCCTGATTATTTTCCCTTCCCAGGCCACTGGTCTTCTTGTAGCCTATAATGCTCTTCATCCTGCTCCACACATCCCTCATGTTGTTCTGCTGAGGTTTCAGCTCCAGCTTCCTCCTGTAGTCATCCTTGCCCTGTCTCAGTCTCGCCTTCAGGTCCTTCTGCACCTGTTTCACCTCCTCCCTGTCACCTTTGCTGATGGCCCTTTTCTTCTCGTTGAGAAGGGCCCTTATGTTACTGGTGACCCAGGGCTTGTTGTTGGGGAAACAGTGTACAGTCTCTTCGGGCACAATGTTGTTAACATAGAACTTTATGTAGCTGGTAACTTGGCCTGAGTGAACTGCAGAAAGTCATTTGCCTTGATGTTTAATGTGTTATTTTAAAGTGGTTGGTGTTAGGTCTGTGATTTCATTGCATTTTCAGGAAATATGTAATTATAAATCTGAACTTCTGTTTTTTTTTCTTAGTACACTTTGGAGAAAATTAATCAATGCTTGTGTTTGTTTGGGCCAGACAATTAAAATTTTTTTTTTTAAAGTGATGCTTTGTAAGCTTTATTTTGAAGTAGCCAATGTTGCTGGCCGGTTTTTTTTTTAATTACCTCTGCTGGAAGGAATGCAAATATGAGTGATGTTTATAATTTGTAACATATAGAAATTCTAGGCATGTATCAGGTGAGTTCTTTAACCAAAGGATGTGAATGCTTATTCCAAATGAAGGCCTACATAATTTGGACAGAAGAGTGGATCACGGAAAAAGGATCTGTCATACTGTTGTTGACTAATGTATTAAACTTGAGATACAATACTGGAAATTCCTGCTTCAGTTGTTTGTTGTTGCATGATTAGTAGAATTGAAAAGAATGAGAGAAGGTATTTATCCCGATTAGTCATTGTTTCTTGGAAATCTTTTATTCTACCATACAACATGCATCTATCACCAAAAATGAGTCGATATTCCCAAATTAAAGTGCTAAGAAATAGAAGTACAGTGGGCCATTTGGTTCCTCAAGCTCCTATAATAGCTAAGAAAAATACTAATTTCTCTCTTGAATAACCTCAACAAATGTTCTATCAGTCCTACAGCAGATTAACCAATCTGATACAAATAGAGAAAATGATATATTGTTTGTGTTCGCCCTCTCTAATAGCTCTCATTTTCTTAAACCGAGTTATTTTGTCAATCTAAAGTCAACGTGACTCAAACACTTGTTGCTGTTGAAATCAATTCTTTATTCAGCTGAGATTCGTCTATGAACCTTCCAACACAGAGCTGATGCACTGGGGCGGGTCCAGAGATGAGTAGCTTTGATACAAACTCATGGCATTTATATAGGTATTAGACATTTCAGATACAGAGGGTATGACAAGCTAGTAACCAATCATCTGAGTCCTTCTGGTGATTTACAACATCAGTCACATGATCCCCTTTCCTGGCCTCATTACAACCTTCATTTGCCTGTGGAATAACTTTGCTTATTTTATTTCAACACAGCAAAACCCCAGTAGGGCCAATTATCAAAGAATACTCCTCAAAATATAAGATACATTTGTAATACAATTATCACACAAGTCATACACACTTCCCATACCAAGAAGAAAGATATTTCTATAAATCGTAACAATTTCTATAAGTCTAATGTTTACATTCCTACTAAGACAATACATTTCATAAATTGTCTCACTACAATTTCACAGTTTACAATACTATTACATATGTCTTTAAAACATTAATTATATGAGTTTGCTGAATTACAGTTTCTAAGTTCAAAACACACATCTCCAAACCAAGCATGAGTGGGTCGTAAATCTGTCAACTTACCATGGTCCACACCCGACCCGCGGCCCACACCCGACCCGCGGCCCACACCCGACCCGCGGCCCACACCCGACCCGCGGCCCACACCCGACCCGCGGCCCACACCCGACCCGCGGCCCACACCCGACCCGCGGCCCACACCCGACCCGCGGCCCACACCCGACCCGCGGCCCACACCCGACCCGCGGCCCACACCCGACCCGCGGCCCTCACCCGACCCGCGGCCCACACCCGACCCTCAAAACTCACCTGACCCGCGGCCCTCACCCGACCCGCCGAGTTGGAGAACGCCAGGTAAGCCCCAGAGCTGGAGAACACCACCCGACCCGTGGAGCTCACCTGACCCTCGCAGCTGGAGAACACCACCCGACCCGTGGAGCTCACCTGACCCTCGCAGCTGGAGAACACCACCCGACCCGTGGAGCTTACCTGACCCTCGCAGCTGGAGAACACCACCCGACCCGTGGAGCTGGAGACCGCCACCCGACCCGTGGAGCTGGAGACCGCCACCCGACCCGTGGAGCTGGAGACCGCCACCCGACCCGGGGAGCTGGAGAACGCCACCCGACCCGGGGAGCTGGAGAACGCCACCCGACCCGGGGAGCTGGAGAACGCCAGGTAAGCCCCGGGGCTGGGGACCATCAGCAGAGCCGTGGGGCTGAAGACCGCCTGCGGAGCCACGGAGACGTAGACGTAGACGCGGTGCAACGGAGCGGTAGAACACCAGCGCGCACCAAGCCAGCTCGGCCGACCAGAAGCACCAACAGACGGCGACGCGGACGTAAACACCGCCGGGGACGCAGAGGGGGTTTAAAGGCCAGATTAGAGCTAGCCCCGCACAGGGTAGCGATTCCTAGCCTTTTCCTCGCCGACGTGCGCTCACTGGCAAACAAAATGGACGAACTCCGGCTAAGGATCACCTCCCACAACCGGATCAAGGACTGCAACATCCTGATCCTCACGGAAACTTGGCTGAACACTGACGTTCCTGACAGCGCCATCCAGCTATCGGGGCGTCACTTACTCCGAGCGGACAGGACATCGGACTCCGGCAAGACCAGAGGTGGGGGTCTGTGCATTTATGTAAATAAAGCATGGTGCACGGACTCCACCATCATCGAGAGTCACTGCTCAGCTAACCTTGAGTTCCTCTTGGTTAGATGCAGACCGTTCTATCTGCCCAGAGAGTTCACCTCCACTGTTGTGACTGCAGCCTATATCCCTCCTGATGCTAATGCCAAGCTTGCAATGAAAGAGCTGCATACTGCCATTAGCAATCAACAGACACACAACCCCGAGGCAGCCTTCATTGTTGCGGGTGACTTCAATCACTCTAACCTGAAGACTGTACTCCCCAAATTCCACCAGCATGTCTCCTTCCCCACTAGAGTAGACAAGACACTGGACAAAGTCTACACCAACGTGGCTGAAGCTTACAAAGCCATCCCCCTCCCCCACCTTGGTCAGTCTGATCACATCTCATTGTTCCTGCTCCCTAAGTACTCCCCACTCATCAGACGGGTTAAACCAACTGTGAGGACAGTTAAAGTCTGGCCAGAGGAAGCGGACTTCACACTTCAGCAGTGTTTTGGAAACACTGACTGGAAGGCGTTTGCAGCCCAGGCCACCCTTGACTCCCACACGGACATTGACTCCTACACATCCTCTGTTCTGGACTTTATAAACTCCACCATCAATAGTGTCACCTCCCTCAAACAGGTGACCATATTCCCGAATCAGAAGCCATGGATGAACAGCGAGGTCAGGCTACTGCTGAAAGCAGGGGACACCGCTTTCAGGTCAGGCGATGCTCGAGCCTACAGTTCAGCCAGGGCTAACCTGAAGAGGGGCATCAAGAAGGCCAAGCACTGCCATAAGCTCAGGATTGAGGAGCACTTCAACAACAACTCCGACCCCCGACGCATGTGGCAAGGCATCCAGGCCATCACGGACTACAGACCCGCCAACACCACCCCCACATCCAGCGACGCCTCCTTCCTTGAGGAGCTCAATCACTTCTATGGCTGCTTCGACAGGGACAATCTAGAGACAGCCATCAAGGCTGTGCTACCTGCCGATCACCAACCCCTCACACTCACCCCCTACGACGTATACGTGGCACTGAGTAGGACTAATGCACGTAAAGCTGCTGGCCCTGACGGCATCCCCGGGCGCGTGCTCAGGGTCTGTGCGGCGCAGCTGGCAGACGTCTGGACTGATATCTTCAACCTGTCACTTGCCCAGGCAGTTGTCCCCACGTGCCTTAAAACCACCTCCATCGTGCCAGTGCCAAAACACTCCACTGCGGCAAGCCTCAACGACTTCCGCCCAGTTGCACTTACCCCCATCATCACCAAGTGCTTCGAGAGGCTGGTCCTGGCACACCTCAAAAGCTGCCTACCCCCCACACTGGATCCCTATCAGTTTGCCTACCGCAAGAACAGGAGTACGGAGGATGCCATCTCAACGGCACTTCACTCCGCCCTCTCCCACCTCGACAACAGAGACACTTACGTAAGAATGCTGTTCATCGATTACAGCTCAGCATTCAACACCATTATACCATCAAAATTGATCGCCAAACTCGGTAATCTGTGCATCGCTCCCTCCCTCTGCAACTGGATACTGGACTTTCTAACCAACAGACCCCAGTCTGTTAGGTTAGACAAGCACACCTCTTCAACCCTCACCCTGAACACCAGCGTTCCACAGGGCTGTGTGCTGAGCCCCCTCCTCTACTCCCTCTTCACCTATGACTGCACACGTGTACATGGTACTAACACCATCATCAAGTATGCAGATGATACAACGGTGATTGGCCTCATCAGCAACAACGATGAGTCGGCCTACAGGGAGGAGGTCCAGCACTTAGCAGTATGGTGCGCTGACAACAACCTGGCCCTTAACTCCAAGAAGACCAAGGAGCTCATTGTAGACTTCAGGAAGTCCAGGGGCGGCACGCACACCCCCATCCACATTAACGGTACGGAGGTGGAACGTGTTTCTAGCTTCAGGTTCCTGGGAGTTAACCTCTCCGACGACCTCTCTTGGACCCACAATACCTCAACTCTGATCAAGAAGGCTCACCAGCGTCTCTTCTTCCTGAGGAGACTGAAGAAGGTCCATCTGTCTCCTCAGATCCTGGTGAACTTCTACCGCTGCACCATCGAGAGCATCCTTACCAACTGCATCACAGTTTGGTATGGCAACTGCTCTGTCTCCGACCGGAAGGCATTGCAGAGGGTGGTGAAAATTGCCCAACGCATCACCGGTTCCTCGCTCCCCTCCATTGAGTCTGTCCAAGGCAAGCGTTGTCTGCGGAGGGCGCTCAGCATCGCCAAGGACCTCTCTCACCCCAACCATGGACTGTTTACCCTCCTACCATCCGGGAGGCGCTACAGGTCTCTCCATTGCCGAACCAGCAGGTCCAGGAACAGCTTCTTTCCGGCGGCTGTCACGCTACTCAACAACGTACCTCGGTGACTGCCAATCCCTCCCCCCCCCCGGACACTTATTGTTATTTATCCAAATCATTTGCTGTGTCGCTCTTCCAGGGAGATGCTAAATGCATTTCGTTGTCTCTGTACTGTACACTGACAATGACAATTAAAATTGAATCTGAATCTTACTTAATAAGTGTTTGGTACCAGGAGAAACTTCATTCTTAACTTATAGCCTCCCCTTTTCCTGCTATCTCTGGGAGGTGGACTTCCAATCTCTCTACAAGGCCTTTTACAAATATTACAGAACAAAGCGTAAAATCACAACTCAGAATTACATCAGTATCCATCAATCTAATTAGCTTCCTCTCCAAGCACTACTCCTCTTCACATACATCCTAATTCAACATAGCCAAGGCCAACCACAGGGCCTGTCAGCCTTGAATTCTATCTCAAACTCAGCACAAACCTCATAACCTAAGAATGTACCCATGGAGAAAAGAGTTGACCTCTGGCCTCAGAAGAGGCCCCTATTCAGCTATCCATTCTTCAACACAAAGTCAGGTTCAGGTTAACCGTTTCTATGTCTTGACTCATCATTTCCTGTGTGTGTATATGCTTAATTGCACTTTATTCCGTCAGGAAAACATTAATCTTTTCTTTGCAAATTACCTGGCTATGTAAAAGTCACTATCCGAGCAGTTCTATTTATATACTACTTCCTCAATTTCACAGCTTTCCCTTGTTCATGTTCTCCCTTTTTAACAGCCTCATTTCACTTGATTAATTTACCTATATCTTATCCTAGTGACAATTACGGCCACATCTATCAGGCCCATTCCCTTTCAGTTCCTTCTCCAAACACTGCAACTGACAAATAGCTGATAAGGTTTTTCAAACTGTAACATCTCTATTTCAATTGCCGCAGATGCTGCTTGATGTGCCAACGTTTTCCAGCATTTTCTGTTTTTATTTCTGATTTTCAGCATCTACAGGTTTTAACATAGAAACATAGAAAATAGGTGCAGGAGGAGGCCATTCTGCCCCTCGAGCCAGCACCGCCATTCATTGTGATCATGGCTGATCATCCGCTATCAATAACCCGTGCCTGCCTTCTCCCCATATCCCTTGACTGCACTAGCCCCTAGAGCTCTATCCAACTCTCTCTTAAATCCATTCAGTGATTTGGCCTCCACTGCCCTCTGTGGCAGGGAATTCGATAAATTCACAACTCACTGGGTAAAAAAGTTTTTTCTCACCTCAGTCTAAAAAGACCTCCCCTTTATTCTAAGAGTGTGGCCCCTGGTTCTGGATTCGCCCAACATTGGGAACATTTTTCCTGCATCTAGCTTGTCCAGTCCTTTTATAATTTTATATGTTTCTATAAGATTCCCCCTCATCCTTCTAAACTCCTGTGAATACAAGCCTAGTCTTTTCAATCTTTCCTCATATGACAGTCCCGCCATCGCAGGGATCAATCTCGTGAACCTACGCTGCACTCCCTCTATCACAAGGATGTCCTTCCTCGAATTAGGACACCAAAACTGCACACAATACTCCAGATGTGGTCTCACCAGAGCCCTATACAACTGCAGAAGAACCTCTTTACTCCTGTACTGAAATCCTCTTGTTGTGAAAAACAAAGTTTTGATTTTCACTTTGTATGTTTCATTGTTTTACTGTCCACTATGAAAGGATGATATTGATTAGTTTATATATCTTTCAACCTTCTTCAAGGTTAATGCACTATGAAGTCCTCAATATTTGTTTATTAATAAAAAATTAATGTGCAATGTTCTGGTGCAATTCATCAATATTTTTCCCGTTTACAAATTGCAATCTAATAAATATGGGGTGTTATATTGAGGTAAGATTTCAAAGCTCTTACTCATATGGATAGCTAATACAAAAGCTGGGAATTAATTAAAATTCAGATGCTGAAAATCTGAAATAGAAATAAAGTGCGTCCAATAATCAGTAAGTTGGGAAGAATCTGGAGGAGGAGCACAGTTAATGTTTCAAGTCAGGTTAGTTTTGTAATTAGTTATCACATTGATTTACCAAATTCTTTTCTGAACATTATCTAATGTCGTGAAAGAAAGTGCAATTTAGGTTTAAAATTGCCATCTTTGGTCATGCTATTCAAAAAGAGCTAGTTTTAATAGCTTTTGATTTATACTGAATTTGAATGTTTAACATAGCAGTTTGGTCATATGTAATGGTTACATTTTGTTATTTTTACTGTCTGGATTCCTTCAGGATATGTGATGCTGTGCCATTCCAGTCACAAAAGAATACAAGTAAGTGCTGTAATAGTAAAGTTGTCTCAACATTTTACATTTTGTGAAATATGAAAAAAAAAATTTAAATAATGGAAATGGGCAACAATGAAAACAAATTTAGATTACTGGAAGACAAATTACAAGATTTGGACTGCAGAAGTTTAACGTTGAAAGCTCGATGGGAAGGCTGTGCTGGAATACAAAAGCAAGTCTGAAGAAGGGTCTCGATCCGAAACTTCGCCCATTCCTTCTGTCCGGAGATGCTACCTGCCACCAGCATTTTGTGTCTTCAGCAAGAATATCAAGTTGAGCTTCCTATTGGAAGATTGTATAATCTAAATGACCAAAATAAGTTTAAAAAAAGAGAAAGGAGCAATGTGAAAGGTGAAGGCAGTGTAACCAAAACCATTAAGTTATAGTGGGAACATGAATATGAATTTCAAGAATTAACTTATTATTTTAATCTTGCACCATGTGAGTTACTTTGTACAGTCTTGGTGTGCCACCTTCCATTAGGCTTAACGCCATATAACCAAATTAAACATTTTTGCTTTAAAGTTATGCAGCACAAAATATTCTTGAACTTGAGCAGCTCCTGAGGAAAACATGAATTGATTTTTTTCCCAGTGTTACTTTTCCAGAGTCAGTTTATAGATTTTATGGAGTTCAATTTCTCCCCTGCCATCATGTTTCCCTTATTTTCTCCCAGTCTCCATCTTCATAGATTTAGTACCTATCATGTACAGATTCTCCGAAAATGGAGTGTCTGACCTACGTACAACCTGTGCATACAAATCAGTGTTTGGGAAATCAGCGGGATAGATTAGCCACAGACAACAGAACGGCAGGCATCTTCTTCCACGTGGGAATTCCGTTAGCGGCAATTACTGAGTGATTAAGTTAAATGCCATGGTTTAACTACACACCACCCACAGTTAGTGTGCATTTTTATGAAACTATATTGGCAGGTGATGAGATTCTGATTTGTGAACTGTTCGAGTTTCGAACAGTTCTCGGGAACAGAAACCTACCACAACCTGGGAAGGAAATGTATTGGTAATTGTTGAGATGATTTTCTGTGAAAGATGGCTGTTGATTCACGAGTTATATTGTTATATCGCCTCAAAGGTAATCTTTCTAGACTTTGCTGTGTGGCGTGGGATTCTTAGGTAGACATAGATTGGCTATTTTATTTTTTTTAATGTTAATATTTTCACTTGCAAAGTAAGATTATAAATATATTTTATTTATAAATTAAACAGCAAATATTTTGCACCCAAGACCTTGCTGGGAAATTGAAGAATACAGCATTGTAAGAGAATGTAGTCCTTGCACTGATTACGAAAAGGTATTTTGCATGTGTGTATGTGTGAGATATTCAAATATTTTTGTCCTTTAAGAGATTAGTGTGATTATAATTTTTCTATGAGAGAATATTCTAACTTTACATCTTAGATTAGATGTGTAAGAAGGAACTGCAGATGCTGGTTTAAACCGAAGATTGACACAAAGCTGGAGTAAATCAGCAGAAAAGGGAGCATCTCTGGAGAGAAGGAATGGGTTACTTTTCGGTTGAGAAGGATCTCGACCAGAAACATCACCAATTCCTTCGCTCCAGAAATGCTGCCTGTCCCGCTGAGTTACTCCAGCTTTTTGTGTCTTAGATCAAATATTGTATCATGGTGACATACACCTTTAAAATTGTTAGCAATTACACATTATACGAGTAGATACATTGTAAAAAATAACAGTATCTCTAATCAATATTGGCTATTAAATAATGGTGAAGCTAATAACTTATTATTTATGCTATAGCTGCTATGATCAAATTTACGATCCAATGCTGCATCAACTTGATGTGAGAATCAAATTGCTTGGTTAAATATGTTGAACCATTTCTGTCATGTTGCTGTCAGCACCCTGAAAATGATATATGATTTTTTTTGCCTTATCATTCAGATTTCTCTTTCCTTTTTATTTTTCCTCGCTTAATTGACCATTGAATTAACATTATAATTTTATATGTCCTTCTTAGGTGCAGGAGTAGGCCCTTCGAGCCAGCACAGCCATTCAATATGATCATGGCTGATCATCCCCAATCAGTACCCCGTTCCTGCCTTCTCCCCATATCCCCTGACTCTGCTATTTTTAAGAGCCCTATCTAGCTCCCGCTTGAAAGCACCCAGAGAACCTGCCGCCACCGCCCTCTGAGACAGAATTCCACAGACTCACCACTTTCTTTGAGAAAAAGTGATTCCTCGTCTCCGTACTAAATGGCTTGCTCCTTATTCTTAAACTGTGGCCCCTGGTTCTGGACTCCCCCAACATCGGGAACATGTTTCCTGCCTCTAGCATGTCCAAACCCTTAACAATCATATGTTTCAATGAGATCTCCTCTCATCCTTCTAAACTCCAGAGTGTACAAGCTCAGCTGCTCCATTCTCTCAGCATATGACAGTCCCGCCATCCCGGGAATTAACCTTGTAAACCTATGCTGCACTCCCTCAATAGCAAGAATGTGCTTCCTCAAATTAGGGGACCAAAACTGCACACAATACTCCAGTTGTAGTCTCACTATGGCTCTGTACAACTGCAGAAGGACCTCTTTGCTCCTATATTCGATTCCTCTTGTTATAAAGGCCAACATGCCATTCGCTTTCTTCACTGCCTGCTGTACCTGCATGCTTACTTTCATAGACTGATGTACAAGAACCCCCAGATCGCGTTGTACTTCCCTTTTTCCCAACCTGACGCCATTTAGATAGTAATCTGCCTTCCTGTTTTTGCTACCAAAGTGGATAACCTCACATTTATCCGCATTAAACTTCATCTGCCATGCATCTGCCCACTCCCCCAACCTGTCCAAGTCACCCTGCATTCTCATAGCATCCTCCTCACAGTTCACACTACCACCCAGCTTTGTGTAATCTGCAAATTTGCTAATGTTACTTTGGATCCCTTCATCCAAATCATTGATGTATATTGTAAATAGTTGCGGTCCCAGCACCGAGCCTTGCAGTACCCCACGAGTCACAGCCTGCCATTCTGAAAGGGACCAGTTAATCCCTACTCTTTGTTTCCGGTCTGCCAACCACTTCTCTATCCATGTCAGTTCTTGTTTCTTATTTCCCTGCCCAATCAGCACAACTGAAAATAAAACCACTGTCTGCCAAATACCAGAAATTAATTGATTATGGGATCTTGCTGTGCATTATTTTTCTGCTATGTTTTCTATAGTGCAGAGGAAACTAACTTTAAAAATTGCTTAATTCACTATAAAGCATTCTTTGGCTTAAAGAGATCATGAAAGCTACTATATGAATGGATATACAGATATTTTTAACAGCAGTAGACCTAACATTTATCCGATCTCTTCAGTGTCTAGAAGACTTCAGAATAACATGTGTTGGTAAAATGAAAGGTGGATTAAAATATCTGAATGAAGATGAATGTGGAGAAAGATTACTTCCTTTAAATGTAACCCTTACAGCTAAGAATATTGTGCAAAATACGCAAGTAACCCTTACAGCTAAAAATATTGTACAGTCTTGCATTTCCTGAAAGTGGAAATACTACTTGTAGTGACATGCATTGTAGCATTTTGCATTCAACATTCTAATACCAATCAGAAGGTAAAGATTTTGATTGCCTATTAACATTTTAGTGTTTTTCTGGATCAGATCCTTTCATATGCTGCTCTATTGCTCAGTTCTGAGTTCTATGGAAGGGTCCCTGTTCCAATACATCATATTTTGTTTTTCCACAGGTGCTGCTTCACTGTCTCATTGCTTCCATTTCTATTTTTGTTTTGGATTTCAGTCTCTGCAATTGTATTTGTTTTTTGTCCTTCTATTTTTGGTTATACAATGGAAATATAGAAATAGCAGAAAAAAATGTCACATTGGATAAAGTACCAACATTTATTTTTACTTATTTCATATTGAAAATATTATGATCCATCCTTATGAATGCTGATGAAACTAAATAATCAATTTAGAAACTGTTTTAAATGAGCAAATACACGATTTACAAATGTGTTACAAATCTGCCAGGTGTTCAAGAAACCATATTCAAAGTAAAAAGAAATCCAAGTTCTGACCTAGTTTTGTTGAGTTTTACCATGTCATACTTTGTCTTTAAAAGCTCATTGCTATAATTCCGTAACATATCATCTCACTTTCTGCAGACCGTGCATATAGAATGTAAATTTACTGGATTTGTTGAAGATGTAAAATGTACGAAAGACCACAGGTACAGAAGGTAAGGCAACTGCAGATTTCTGTCCAGTCCGTATCCTTGTCTGTAAGGAATCATAGGTTTTTGAAAGTCTAATTTAATCAGTAAATTTCATTTTATTCTCATTAGATTCTAATACAAGTTCAGAAATAGTAATATCTGTATATTTATATCTGTATATTAATTGGGCAGATTTTTTTTGGGAGCCACATGAGCTCTTGTTATTCACCAATTGGGCTTCACTCTTGTTGCTTGCAAAAGAGTCATGAAGTAAATTAATCACATTTACCTTGTTGCTTAATATCACAATTAACACCACACTTGCTGTTTTCTGATTTGATGCCAAGCTTCAATTTCTTTATTGCTAATTGTCATGTTTTATATTTCAGCAGAGATTACAACATTCATTTTGTAATCATACAAGCACTGATGCTTAATTTTAAGTTTGCTCTTACTGTTGACATCCTTGCTATATATTATGTAGCTGTGGCAAATTAGGTTATCCATTTGCCAATTGCTACAAATCATCTTCCTTGGGTGGGTGCCATTCGCATGCTTTTCTTGAAGCAGTATTTCAGCTACCACTTAATAATTGATCTTGAATGCAACGTGGCAGGAACAGAAGTTATGTTGGACTTGGAGCTATTATCCATGCTTTTCAATGTGATGCTATTGACCAAGATAAACAAAATGAAAGCTTATTTATATAGAATGCCAAAATAATTGATGCTATTGGAGCTTTTGTGGCTGTAATGCGTTAATAGAGCACTTTTAGTTTGGTGCTTTAGAGGTATAACAGAATGGATCTCAAACCAGAGTAGGTTTTGAAAAAAGATAACCTTGGCTCAGATATGAATTGACATAGGCCAAATAGGTACTGGTAACGGAGGGATTGAAAGATCATTTTGAATAGAGCACTGAGGTTGTGATTATACAAATAATTACTATTTTGTCTTTCATCCTATTTCATTTTTAATCATACGTGGACCTTGACAATTAAATTTGATAATTGCATGTCATCTAAATCTGCCAAATGATGTCCTTTCTGCACTCTTTCGCACTCTCTCCAAATGTATCTATTTGTAGGCATTTTATGTAACTTTTGTAACTATAGAATGTGTAACAGGATATTCGCTCAAACTGCTAGTTTTTGTGAACCACTGCCTATCTATTTCTATTCCTAACCATTTTCCTTTTAGATGCATCTATTCCATTTGTTATAATTGTGGTAGCATATTTCACATCCTTATCACACACTGGGCAAAGAAACCGCTTCTGTATCGGATTCACAAGTGACGATCTTTATGGTGCCAACTTTTGGATTTATTCACAGATGGCAATATCTATTCCACTGAAACTCACCATAATTTTAAGTATGGTGTATTTAATTGATATTTCTGATTCTTGGTCTCAATGTTACAAAAATAGATTATGAATATCAGGTTATGTTGCAGTTGGTGTGAGTATGTTGTACAAATTGGCTGCCTATTATAAAAATATTTTCTTTGCTGGTGGGAAACTTCCTTGAGCTATTTGTTTGTAGCCTTAGCTGTACATAACTGGTTATGAAAAACTGATGCAAATGGAGTGGTGTAGCGGGAGATTGTAGCAATTTATTAACTTGATTAGCTACTCGAAACTTAATTTAACAATTTGCTGTTTGATGATTAGAATAAACGCATCAAATTTGTTGTTGCACTAAATCATCACTATCCTGGAAGAATGGGGTCATAAAGATTACTATGGAGAACAAAAATTGCAGACACCCTAGGACCATTGGTCAATGACACCAAGACTGCAATGAAATACATTGATCAAACTATCTACAGATAAAACAATTCCTGTACACGTTTCACATTTCAGCTTGCCCAAACAACCTTGGTTTGCTTTTAATCGAAGGTAGACACAAAATGCTGCAGTAACTCAGCGGAACAGTCTTACAGGGAAGAAATTGATGTGATTTCCGCCATCCATCAAACATGGAATTTTCAACACAACCACACGTACCAGATCTTTTCTTGGGCTGTAAATCTACCATGCTCCTGATACATCCTCTCGGCACACACCTGGTCCACATTGCAGGTCCTAATTTCATCTGCACACCTAATCTATACTTTGGACCCTAGTGATGGTTATACATCAATACAATTGTTACTTTAGTGATTACAGGACTTGGAAAGCCACATTATATAGAAATAATGTATAAACTATATTTACTTTTACATATTTATGAATAGATATGGGAGCAAACAAATTAATTGACCCAGGTTCCTTACCCCAGCCACACATTTACTATTAATATTTGACTACTTGCCATTGTGTTGAATGCATAGTATACAGGATTCATTGGACACCATAGGAGAGGGCCCTGAGAAATAGTTAATGTTTGCAATTTCCCCAGATGTTTGCGGGGAGGAATTTAAGGTTGATTGCCTTTGCCATGTTTGAATTGGCTGCCTAGATTGAAATCACATCCAGTGTTATTCATTCTCTATTTAAATGAAGTGGTAATGGTACAACTTGGTGAGCTTGCTGGGCTACTCGCTTGTCAACCACACGAGTCTGCAATCCCATGAAGGCCGGATCTGGTTAATGTATCAGTTTTCCTTCCCTTAATGTGTAATGAACCAGATGGGTTTTTAATGACAATTCAGTAGTTTTCACGTGCAAATTATTTGGGGGTTTGCTTCCAAATTCCAGTTTATTTATGAATCTAAATTCCATGGCTGTTTTGGTGGATTTGAACTGGGGTTTCTCGATTACCAATCACATAACTGAACCTTTGCATTATGTCATTATCCATCACATGCACTTGTTTATCTGTTGCTGTACAGTAAAGGTAAATTATGAATGTCAGTGAAATATTCTGACCTTCCACTCTGTTGAAAGGGCAGTCCTCAGCAGACATTTTACCTGTATACCCCTGAGCTTGCACCACCTCAGCAGGTTCAGGGCCCATCATGATGCTAAACTCTTCTTTTGTCACCTCCACGTCTCTACCTATTTCTTTAGCAGCCAGTCCACACCTCCCGCTGAAAAACCTTTTGCTTGCCTCTAAGACCTCCCTTCCTCTTAGATACCCCGTTCAGGCCTTTTCACCTCTTAATATTGTGTAATTTCCAATTGCCACCACAATATCTCCTGCCTTAATTTCTCCACTCACCCTGCCAATCGAACCTTAACCCCTCCCCATTTGTACAGATCTCTCTCTTCACATAATCGCAAACTCGTCATGAAAACCACAGACAAGAGTGGTGCCATTGTAGTCAGGCAGACTGACATATACCTTCCAGAGTCTAGACAGCAACTCCCGGACACCCATTCATACCTACCCCAGGACCATGATGCCAACAACAAACACCAGACCACTGTTTCCTTCACTCATATAGTTCATCGCAGACGATCTCTTCTACAAAGCATCCAATTGATCATGCTCCAACCCCATACTTCCGGCTTCTATTGTATACCCAAAATCTACAAACAGGCCTGTTTTTACTGCCTGCTCTTGTTCCACTGAAATTACTTCCTCATATCTTGATTCTATCCAGTCTCCCCTTACCCAGTCCCTTCTCGTCAACATTCAGGATACCATGCATGTCAACCATTTTGACAAATCCAATTCCGAGGTCCCCACCACCTCATCTTCACCATGCATATACACCTCCATATCCCATCAGGAAGGTTTTACAATCTTCAGCTTCTTTCTACAACAATGATCTAACCAGTTCCTTTCCACCAACATACCTGGTTGAACTTGTTTTATCCTGAACAGCTTTTCTTTTGCGTCCTCTTGCTTCCTATAAATCAAAGATGTAGACATAGGAACTAGCATGAATCCCAGCTACAATCATCTTTTCATTAGCTACGTGGAACCATCCTTCTCTGGTATCACTCCGCCACTCTTTATTACATCGACGACGACATTGATGCTACTTCCTGCACCCGTGTGGAATGCATCAATTTTATCACCTTTGCTACTTTCTCTGGGAAGCAGTGCTCAAATTCACTTGGACCATCTCTGACACTTCTCTCTTTTCTGAATCTCTCTCCATCCATCCACTGACAATTACAATAAACCCACTGACTTCCACAGTCACCCAGACTACACCTTTTCCCACCCTATCATTTGAAAGGATGCTATCCCTTTCATCCAATGTTTCCGTCTCCATGACATCTGCCGAAGAGGGGACCTTTCATTTCAGGACATCTAAAATGAGCTGTGGTTGATGGAGCCCCTCGCACATTTCATCAATTTCTCAGATTATTTTTCTTACCATGCCTCCCTCCAAACAGAAGAGATCTCTTTCAACTCACCCCCGCATTTCACTCCAATACCCTCCACATGCATACATTTCTTCCTTCATTTCTGCTAGTCACATCTTCTCCCCACCCCTTTCCACCTTCCACAGGGACTACTCTCTCTGAAACTCCCTAGTCCACCCCTCCTTCCCCACCCACTCCCCCTGGCATATTCCTCTGCAAACACAGGAGGTGCCACACCTGTTCTTACACCTCATCCCTTACTACCATTCAGCTTCTTCAGGTGAGACACAGATTCACATGCACCTCCAACCTCATCTATTGCATCCTGTGCTCTCAATGCAGCCTCTACATTGATGAGACAAAGTGCAGATGGGGCTCCCAATTCACAGAACACCTGTCCTCGTTCTGGAATGACCATCTTTACTTCCCAGTTGCATGTTATTCAAATTCCCATGTCAGCCTGTGTACTCTTGGCCTTCTCCATTGCCAGGGTAAGGCTCAATGCAAACTAGAGGGTTAATATCTCATTCTCCACCTGGGTTAGTAAATAACACAATGATATGAACATTGAATTCTCCACTTTCAGACACTTTTCCTCCTCCTGTTCCACCCCCACTCCCTCATTCTCTCTTCCAGTCAACCATTGTTATACCCCTTCTTGGTTCCATCCACCTACTACACGCACATTACACCCACTGGATCCCCGACCCAATCTGGCTTGATATGCCCTTCACCAACTTCCCCTAAGGTTGCCATTATCACCTTCTTTACTTACCACATTCCAACATTGGCAGCCTTTGTGTTCCTGCTTATCACCCTCCAGCAGCAATCTCCACTTTACCGACCCCTCAGCCCACCTATCTCCATCACCCAGAGAGTTGTGAATCTGTGGATTTCTCTGCCACAGAAGGCAATGGAGGCAAATTCACTGGATGTTTTCAAGAGAGTTAGATTTAGGGAATCAAAGGATATGGGGAAAAAGCCGGAAAGGGGTATTGATTTTGGATGACCAGCCATGATCATATTGAATGGTCGTGCTGGCTTGAAGTGCCGAATGGCCTTCTCCTGCACCTATTTTCTATGTCTCTATGCCTTTTTATTTTGCTTGTCTACTTCCACCTATCGTCCATCTGCCTCGGTCTTCCAACTCTGGACACCCCCCCCCACACACACACACACTTTTAGTCTGACTCCAACTTGATATTCTTCACTCCTTCTCAAACCACCAATCACCCGCTGGCCCCTATCGAACCTCTCCCCCATTAGACTGGCTGACTGCCCTCTCAAATCAGTCTTGAAGCAGGTTCTCGACCTGAAAGGCCGACAATTCCAGAGATGTTGCTTAATCTCTTTAATGTTGGATACATGGAATTTATTAAATAAATATTAAACGTTTATTTTTGCTTACAGCTGTTTTCCCTTTGCCCCATAGCTGCCGTTCCGTTGCAATGGAGGAAGTGAAATTCTGGAAGTTTGAAGGAATTGTTGTTTTGGTCGGTGTAATCTTTGCCATCATTGTTACTTACCGACAAAGAATCCTAGACAGGCATGCTGAACAAAAAGTACGACGACAGCTTGAAGAGATTTAGTTTTGCAACAGTTACTGACACTGCTTTTGCATCTACAGCAGTTCAGGTTTTTCAGTGTTTTATCCTTTTATATTCACTATCCACCCATTTATGTTGTAGGAAATATTATTCTGTATTAAAATACCTGTCAAGGCAGTCAACAACGTTAGGATATAATTATTTTGTGTTGGACATTAAATGTGTATAATATTTATATGGAGAGGTAAATTGTAATATAAAAGTTCTATTTATGTAGACTATAAAATGGAAAAGAATAGTTTGTTTGGGACCTTATTTTATTAGATTTTAGGAAATTGGATTAAGAGTACTTTTTCATATCTATAAAAGTATATTGGTACTGATTTATGTACAAAGTTCTTGTGCCAGTGTTATTTTTTTGTACTTTGAACTGAATTTGCTTATTTGTATTCCACCTCACCTGCCACTGTTCTCCCCTCCACTAACCTAACAGGAAAAAGTATTCTAATTATTGTATAAAATGCAAGATAAATTGTCACTGGGTTTATTTGCAGATAATATTTTGAAGAAATAAAGTACAACACCCAAGAACTGCCTGTTGTGTTTCGTCTAGGAATCTCTTTTTCTTTAAATATGTTTACTCTGCATTTTTTATCTTAGAAACATAGAAACATAGAAATTAGGTGCAGGAGTAGGCCATTCGGCCCTTCGAGCCTGCACCGCCATTCAATATGATCATGGCTGATCATCCAACTCAGTATCCCATACCTGCCTTCTCTCCATACCCTCTGATCCCCTTAGCCACAAGGGTCACATCTAACTCCCTCTTAAATATAGCCAATGAACTGGCCTCAACTACCCTCTGTGGCAGAGAGTTCCAGAGACCCACCACTCTCTGTGTGAAAAAATTCCTTCTCAACTCGGTCCTAAAGGATTTCCCCCTTATCCTTAAGCTGTGACCCCTTGTCCTGGACCTCCCCAACATCGGGAACAATCTTCCTGCATCTAGCCTATCCAACCCCTTAAAAATCTTGTAAGTTTCTATAAGATCCCCTCTCAATCTCCTAAATTCTAGAGAGTATAAACCGAGTCTATGCAGTCTTTGTTCATAAGACAGTCCTGACATCCCAGGAATCAGTCTGGTGAACCTTCGCTGCACTCCCTCTATGGCAATAATGTCCTTCCTCAGATTTGGAGACCAGAACTGTACGCAATACTCCAGGTGTGGCCTCACCAAGACCCTATACAACTGAAGTAGAACCTCCCTGCTCCTATACTCAAATTCTTTTGCTATGAAAGCTAACATACCATTGTCTTTCTTCACTGCCTGCTGTACCTGCATGCCTACTTTCAATGACTGGTGTACCATGACACCCAGGTCGCGCTGCATCTCCCCTTTTCCTAATCGGCCACCATTTAGATAGTAGTCAGTTTTCCTATTTTTGCCACCAAAGTGGATAACCTCACATTTATACACATTATACTGCATCTGCCAAACATTTGCCCACTCACCCAGCCTATCCAAGTCACCTTGCATTCTCCTAGCATCCTCCTCACAGCTAACACTGCCCCCCAGCTTAATGTCATCCGCAAACTTGGGGATATTGCCTTCAATTCCCTCATCCAGATCATTTATGTATATTGTAAATAGCTGGGGTCCCAGCACTGAGCCTTGCGGTACCCCACTAGTCACTGCCTGCCATTGTGAAAACGACCCGTTAACTCCTACTCTTTGCTTCCTGTTTGCCAGCCAGTTCTCTATCCACATCAATACTGAACCCCCAATGCCATATGCTTTAAGTTTATATACTAATCGCTTATGTGGGACCTTGTCGAAAGCCTTCTGGAAGTCCAGATACACCACATCCACTGGTTCTCCCCCATCCACGCTACTAGTTACATCCTCGAAAAATTCCACAAGATTCGTCAGACATGATTTACCTTTCGTAAATCCATGCTGACTTTGTCCAATGATTTCACCACTTTCCAAATGTGCTGCTATCCCATCTTTAATAACTGACTCTAGCAGTTTCCCCACTATCTTGCCTGGGATCTACAAATTCTCAACAGGCATGGCCAACCTGATTAAGTAGTCACCAATGTAAAACAATCCTGCTTCCCAGAGAGTTTTAACAGTGAGTTAATGGCTAATGAAGAATTTTGCTTTTCAAGATTTCCAGTGAAGAAAATACACAAACTGGGGTTCGAAAATGTATCTTTTATTTTCACGCTGTTACGCAAATTGAATGCAATTGTATTTGAGGAATTGAGTTTTGGCTTTTCATTGCTTTTAAAGTTGGGGTTGTTAAATGTTTCTCCCAATACAGGTTACCCCACATGGTCTACCAGAATAATAATTTCTAGTCTCATTCCCCGACCTATTACCCTGTAACTTACTCTGTCCTGTGCCATTCAATTCCTATGATGCTCCTGCCATCCATCCACATGAGGGCAATTTATATTGGCTAATTAATTTATCAATACAACTTTGGGATGTGGAGAGGAAATGGAGACATGCATAAATATAACAAATTGAAAGAACCAGACGAAGACTCGAGTGCAAAGCATCTTTGAAATACTGAATACTGAATAGTTAGGAAGGAGGAGGGTTTTTTTTGTGGCAAGAAGGCAAGATGTTGAGAGCAGGAAAGTGAATTAGTATTGTTGGGGAAGAGAGAATTAATTGGAACAAATCAAACAACCCCTCTGGGTTGTGATACTTTTAGTGGCAGTGGTGGTGGTATTGCTTATTGTTGTTGATCAATAGACAAGGATTTTAGAGCAAAAGTGAGAAGGATCCCATGCTGGTTCAAGGAGTGAGGAGAAAAAATATTAAGGCATAAGTGGACTTAATAGAGCAGACAAACAGAGTCCTGTTGAACCCGTGGAGACTCGTCGAGGGTTGATGAAATGTCATATTGTCATGAAAGCATTGCTATGGAAGATGGCATTATAACAAGAGTTATAACTGCACAGCACAGAAACAAGCTTTATACCCCAACTCATTCATGGTGACCAAGTTGCCGTTCCAAGCTAATCCCACTTGTCTGTGTCTAGCCCATGCCCTGCCATACTTTTCCTATCTGTGTGCCTGTCACTGTATGTCGTTGTCACTTGCAGGCGGAGCACCAAGGCAAATTCCTTGTATGTGAATACTTGGCCAATAAACTTATTAATTCAAAGTTTTTTTAAATATTGCAATTGGCCCTGCTTCTACCATTTTATCTGGCAGTTTGTTGCATTTAGACACTAGCCTCTGTGGAAAAGATTGTTCCTCTGATGCCTTTTAACTATTTTTCCCCCCTCTCCTTAAAGCTATGCTCTTGAGTTTTAGACTTCCCTACCCTGGGGAAATGACAGGATGTTCACCTTTTCGATGCCCCTCATGATTTTATAAACCTCTAAGGTCACCCCTCGGCTTCCAATGCTCTAGTTGAAAGAAGACCTTTTACTTAAACTTTCCACTCCCAGTAACATTCTTGTAACACTTTCTTGTACCCTTTCTAGTTTAATGACATTTTTCTTTGCAGGACAACCAAACCCTTCCTAGGCTGTGTATTGTTTTGTATTGCTTTGTTCTGGCCCTTTTATTACCTCCAGTTCCCTCCCCCCTCTTTCAGCCTGAACAGGGGTCCAGACCTGAAATGTCGCCCATCCTTTTTCTCCAGAAATGCTGCCTGACATGTTGAGTTACCCCAGCACCTTTTGTCTTGTCTCCTGTACTCAATACCTTGATCGATGAAGACATGTATGCAAACATCATCTATACCACCCTGTCCACCTGTGCCGCCACATTCATGGAAAAATGTACTGGCACTGAAGGTCTCTCTGTTCCACAACACTCCCCAGGGGCCAACCATTTGCTGTGTAGATTCTGCCTAGGTTGGCCCGACCAAACTGCAACACCTCATATTTATCTGAATTAAACACCATCTGCCATTCCGTGGCCCAGTTGGTCAGGATCCTTCTTCAATGTCCATCAAACCGTCATCTGCAAACGTACTAACCATGCCATCTGCATTCACATACAAATCGTTAATATAAATAACAAACAATAGTGGACCCAACACCAATCCTTGTGGGACTCCACTCATTACAAATCTCTAGAGTAGACCAACCCTAAACCACCACCATCTGTTTCCTATTTTCAATCCAATTTTATATCCAATTATCTAGTTCTCCCTGGATCCCATCTGATCTAACTGTTCAGACCAACCTACAAATGTGACAGACTGCAAAACCAGGAAGTCATCAGGTAGTTGCGACAATCTGTGTGCTTGCAATTGATACAGCTGACTAACATGTACCCTGAAATGGAGATACAATGCATCAAATGAAGCTTTTTTTTATAAGTATACCAAGATCAATTAATAAGCATAAACTAAAATCCAGATCTACCTCTGTCAGGGCAACACTGTTGCTTTATTATCTGTCATTTTAAACATTTTTAAATCCTTGGATTTATTCCAAATAAGTGTTCTGATATTGATAATATTGAATTACAATGCAAATTATGTTGTCGTTCACCAATTGATCTTGTACCATTAGTTTTTTTTTGTATGAAATGAGATTTACTTTGTTTCAGATATTATTGAAACATTTTAACAAGCTTAACAGTGACTGCTCAATTACTGCTGATGTATTTTAATACATTTGCGAGGGTGAAATTAAGATTCACAAGAACTAATTTATTCCTTTAGCCACTAAATTATATTTAATACAATTAAGAAAAATTGACAAGTTTGCTTGATGTCAATTGCTTTTTTTTATCCCATTCATGAATATGTATAAACCTAACTTTGATCCTTGTGAGGGAAATTACTTTTGACTTCAGAAACTGAACATGAAAAATATTACATATATAAGAATAATTCAAATAACTTCATAAATTAAGAAATTCTGTTTTCCTACCTAAAGTTCCAAACTGAGTGTCAAGTCCCATGGTAATATTTAGCATGACGAAAAACAAAATGGACCATAGAGATGCCGATTGTAACTGTGCAAGAGGCTCTGGTTAGGCAATGAAAGCAAAACCTAAATAGGGTACAATGGAAATGGTACTGAAATGGTGATTCAATAAGGCTTAAAAAATACCTGTTATAAACAGATGGTATTTGCCCAATAAAAAGTATCTGACGCAACCAATCATCAATATATATTTCATTTGTTCAATGTAAATCACTGCTACATTTTTACAACAAAATTCAGGGCTTTGATGGTGCTGAACTGACATTTCCAATACTATTAGCCATTTGTTATTCACTGCCACGACCCACTTTAATCACTTTTTTAATCTGATTTTTTTTTTTGCCCCGCAAAGGCAGGTGAGTTTAAAAACAGCATGGAAGTAAGGCCCTAGAGAATTAACCTGAAAATGAGCCACTGGTGAGTTTACAACTGGTATGGAAATGGGATCTCAGTGAGTTTATAAGATGAATGAGAATAGAGCCCCCATGGGTTAAAGAGTATGCTAGAACCCCACATAGTGAATCGGTTGCCAAACTGGTGTTTTAATGTATTCAAAAGATTTTACAACATTGGCATTTAAGATGCTTTTAGATAGGCTGATGCATTTGCTGGAAATGGAGGGATGTGGACCAAGTGTAGGCAGACAAGATTAATTTATCTTGGCATTATGTTGAGTGCAGATATTGTGGGCTGAAGGGTGTGTTCCAGTGCTGTACTTTTCTATGTTGAAAATCTAATATAAGTGTAGCAGGTCAGTTCTGATAAAGGTTTTTTTTCCCTTGAAATTTGAACTCTGTTTCATTTTGCACAGATGCTGTCTGATCTGAGTGTTTTCAGCATTTTCCGTTTTAATTATTGAATAGACAATGTTGTTTAATAAAACAAATTGTGTTGCTCCACCACCCTCTTCAGTTATCTTTTGACATTATTGATGGAAAGTTCTATTAATGACCAGGCTAATTTTAACCCCTTGACAAAAATGTATAAAAATAATCTCATTGCCAATTGGATCACCTTTAAAATTTGGCTGCTGCCACTCCTTTAATATTACAACACAAACTGGAATTCATTTGGCTGTAGAGAATTTTGGGTCTCCTTAGGTTGCAAAATATGTATTGTAAATAGACCTCCTTGTAACTCTGCTATAAGACCATATTTGCATTCCAAATAAATCTTGTAATAAAATTGCTCAAAAAAACAATTGTGTCAATGTGGAAGAGAGGATTAGTGGCTAAAGAATTTCAGACCCATTGCACAAGTGTCAATATAAGTGATTGCTACTCTATTTCCATGGCCACCACGTTAAGAGACATTAGTGTCCCATTACTGCAGGAAGGCTAGGTCTCGACCCAAAATGTCACCCAGAGATGCTGCCTTTCCAGCTGAGTTGCTCCAGCATTTTTAGTCTATCTTTATGTCATAACCAATTCAGTCCGCATAATGCAAATAATGCACCATGGTGTTCAGTAAATCATCAATACAGTTATATGCAATTCTCAGTTTATTGTCATGTGTACCGAGGTACAGTGAAAAGCTTTTGTTGCATGCTAACCAGTCAGCAGAAAGACAATACATGTTTACAATTGTTCCATTTACAGTGTATAGATATATGATAAGGGAATAACATTTAGTGCAAGGTAAAGCCAGCAAAGTCTGATCAAGGATAGTTCGAGGGTCACCAAATAGGTAGATAATCGTTCAGCACTGCTCTCTGGTTGTGGTAAGATGATTCAGTTGCCTGTTAACAGCTTGGAAGAAACTGTCCCTGAATCTGGAGGTGTGTGTTTTCACACTTCAATACTGCTTGCCTGATAGGAGTAGGGAGCGGCCAGAATGTGACTTGTCCGTGATTATGCTGCTGGCCTTGCCGATGCAGCATGAGGTATAAATGGAGTCTTGGTTGGTTTGTGTATTGGTATGGGCTGTGTCCACAATTTGCTGTGATTTATTGCGGTCTTGGATGGAGCTGTTCCCTAACCAAGCTATGATACATCCGGATAAAATGCTTTCTATGGTGCATCTGAAGAAGTTGGTGAGAGTTGTAGGGACTTGCCAAACTTCCTCCGCCTTCTAAGGAAGTAGAGGCATTGGTGTGCTTTCTTGGTTGTTACTTCAATATGGGCAGTCCAGGATATGTTGTTGGTGATATTACTCCTAGGAGTTTGATGTTTTCAATCGTCTCTACTTCGGCACCGACAATCATAAAATCATAAGATGAAAGACTGACTACACTACAACTACAGTGTCAAAACATCAGTGCCAGCAGGACTAACTGCAAATCATGGCTATGTGACAATTGTATTTCTTATCCGCTCATTAATCCCAAAATCACTTGCATTCTCATATGCCCAACCATACAAAAAAGATCTGGCAGGTTTTCAATGCTGCCTTTCATGTTATCGGCCAAAGGTCAAATCTCAGATAATACGTAGACTGAGCACATGATAGTCACATGGAATCACTTATGGATTTGAAAATTCATTTTTTTTAAATTCCAGAAAGTTATAAAATTGGGCAAAAGTGAAGCCAACGTATTTGCTGCCTACCACAGACCATTTCCCACGCACAGTGTGGAGCAAATCCACTCAGAGCATGAATTATTACCAGTATTACTTTAGTGGGTAATTATCACAGAATGCCCACTAAATTAACACTGGCAATTCTACTGTCCCAACTTGCCTTCTGTTAATTCCTGTTATACATCCTGATCATCTTTAAGTTCAATTAGTCTTAAAATCTAAGGACGGCACAGTGGCGCAGCAGTAGAGTTGCTGTCGAACAGCGCCAGGGACCCAAGTTCAATCCTGGATTGATTAATGCATTTATGCATGAGATGTTATTGTACCTGCACCTCACCATATGTGTTCGTATGACAATTAACTCAACTTGGCTTGACATGCGTAATAAATACAGTGGCGGTTTAAAAGCTGCAACTAATACAGAACCAGTGAATGTGATATATTTTAGACACTCAGAAGGTTTTGTGATAAGGACCCATGTAAGACGTTAGTGTACAGAATTATTGACATGGATTAAGAATGTGTTGACAGACAGGCTGCAGATAAAATTACAATGTTTAAAATACATTTGGACAATTACTCGGTGAGGAGAGGAGTAGAGCGATATGGGCCTAATTTGGGCAAATGGTACAACAGTCGTCATGAATGAGATGGGCCAAAAGGGCTTGTTTTTGGTTCAACGAATCGGAGAATTGGAATAAACAGGTTTTTTTTCCCCCCAGGTGACAGTAGTGAACAGTGTGGTGTCTGAGAGCACCAGCTATTGATGATTTGGATGAGGTAATTAACCCTAATATTTCCAGGTTTGCAGTTGCCACAAAGCGGAGGGAAAATGTGAGCTGTGATTTGGACAGGTTGGGTAATTAAGCACATATATGGGAAATGCAATATAAAGTGAACAACTTTGAGGTTATTCAAAAAAGACACCGTGTTGCAGCAGGCCAGGCAGCATCTCTGGAGAACATAGATAGGTGATGCTGTATATCACGCCCTTCTTCAGACTGGTTGGGAAGGGGAGGGTGATGGGCTGTGGAAGAAAACTGGAAGAGAGGAGCCTGGTGTGTGATAGGTCGATACAGGTGGGGGAGGGGGGTTAATAGGCAGATGGTTGGGCAAAGGCAGAGTTAAAAAATAAAAGGTGCAAGGTAAGGATAGAGAGGTGCGAATTGTGATGTCATAGGATGGTATATAGGTGGAAGGGTCCAGGTCGGGCACAATGGATAGGAAAAAAAGGGTTGTTTTGTGTTACCTAAAATTTGAGAATTGAATGTTCATACAGTCAGCCAGTAAACTACCCAAGGTTAATCACTTGGGTTCTAAAAAAGTAAGATAAATTATCTGAATGGCATTGAACAAAAACGTGGGGAAGTACAAAGAGAACTGGCTGCCTTGCTCCATCAGTCTGTAGAGGAAGCGTTCAGGTGAAACAAGCAGTTCGGAAGATCAATGCCACATCGACTTTCATTGCCAGAATCTGAGTACATGAGCACTTTTTTCTACTTCTGGTGAGAGATTATCAAGCCGATTGTCTCTTTCTTACAGATGGTGCATGCTCCGCTGGGTATTTTTGACACATTTTATTTTTAATGCGGATTTAACATCTTCCATTGCGTTGCTCACATTTTTTTGTGAGAAATAAATTCATCTATGCTAAACCAAAGCATGTTTTTTTTAAATAATAGTAACAACCTGAAGTTGATCTTCTCTCACTGATATATTACAATGAAGAGATCAGACAGTCTGTGCAACCTGTTTCCAATCGCATCGGTGTTTTTTTTAAATTTCGAGCTTCCATTGTGGCGTGCCTTTGTGCAAATAAATAAAATATTTGCTAGTTGGGGATATTTTAACCCGCCAAATCGATGGTGTTTAAACAAGACGAAGAAAAAAACAAATTTATATTCGCCGAACAAAATAAATAGATTGAAAAAGTCCGGACACATTTTTTGGAAACAATAGAACTAACCTATCAAACTTTCTATCCCCAGCGAACGTTATCTCTATTATCTCATCATCCTGCAGGGAGAAGAGCGGTGTTTAATATCTGCAGCGTTTAAATGCCTCAGTACCAATGAATTTGCGGAGTAAAATCGAACAAGTAGTTTCTCGTGTTTAGCCTTCGCTGTCCCACAAATAATATTAATTCAGAAGAAAACAAAATTGCTCCGAGTCATTCCTCACCGAATTTTCCCACATCTAACTCCTAACTTTCGATGGATGCACTTTGGTTCAGTTTATTTTGAAACGGAGGGGAAAAAAAACCTAACAGGCTATTTGCAGTTAAAAAAAATAAAACCTTTCAAACTTTGCGACCTCTGGCAGTGTCGGGAGGAGTCATTCAGTCTCGCGGTACAATTGGGCCCTTTGCGGTCACGTTGTGGAGCTCCAAGCTCGAAAGCGAGGAGCCATTTTAATAGTGGATTTATCAGTGGATGCGGGGACGAGGCGCGGGCACAGACTGGGAGGAAGAAGCAGGTGCTGCTTATGTTTCTCGTTGCTTTGATTTCCCTCCCTAGAAAGAACTTTATGTTGCCGATTCTCCCCGCGGTTGTGGATAATTAGCTTTATCTCTCTTTTTTCCCCCCTTCTCCCAGAGGAAGAGTTGAGGGAATTCCATGGCGATGGCCACTCCCAAGAGCCAGCAGCGGACGAGCGGCAGGCGCGCGGCCGCCGCCACTCCGCTCAGCCCGACCCGCATCTCCCGGCTGCAGGAGAAGGAGGAACTGAGCAACCTCAATGACCGGCTGGCCGTCTACATCGACAAGGTGCGCTCGCTGGAGACGGAGAACAGCACCCTGCAGTTGCGGATCAACGAGAAGGACGAGGTGACCAGCCGGGAGCTGAGCAGTATCAGGAGCCTGTACGAGAATGAGCTGGCGGACGCACGCAAATCCCTGGACGAGACGGCCAAGGATCGCGCCCGGCTGCAGATCGAACTGGGAAAGCTCCGCGGCGACCACGATAGCCTGTTACAAAAGTAAGTGCCGGTGCCATTCACAACGCTGCCGGTTTTATTTTTTGAATACAACTCACAATTTATAGGCGATAAAAAAGTAATCGTAAAAACGTGCCTGGTCTCAGACCTGACGCCATCGCGCGTCCAGTTTGCAAGGTGAGCTAAGCGCGAAAATAATTCGCGAAACACAGTGTTTACATTTTAGAACATTAGAGATTGTTCACAAATTTGTGACCCACTTTAACGACAGTGTTAATTTGTTTACAAGTTGACCGAGGCCTTCTAAAAACAACCTTAAATATGGCAGATATTGAAATAGCTTACTTTGCAAGAAAATGGGGATAAGTGAGTCTCATACTTGTGAACAGATGGTTTGATTTACTTGCATTTTACTCGCTCGCATTAACAAGTTCAACAGTAACCATTTCTGGCCGCAGTCCAAGCCCTCCTTTAGATTAAATGTATCATTAAAGGTGGGAACTTGTGATTTGAATTCGTGACACTGGCTGCCGTGGGGCTTGTTAATTAAGGCTGACGGTGACTTGATCACGATGGCATATCCTTACGTCGGCATCCTTGTTTTTGCTCAAGTCTTGTTGTACTTAATTGGCACGGATTGAATGGATCAATTTGGCAGTTAAATTGCTGCACGAAGCTGCCTGTACGCGGGCTAAAGGCGGGCATCGCTCTCGAGTTCCGGGGTGAGGGCGGGAAAGAACATCTGAAATCTTAGCCCCTTCCACAAACGTCTCACCTTTCTGCGAGCTGTAAATTTCCGCTCCTCTTGAGCGATGAAAGGGAGTGAAATCTGCAATAATCGTGCCCGGGAAAATCGGAGGGAATCTGGGGTGGACAATGGCCATCTGTCGCGTGGTAGTGGCCGCCGTGCAGACAAAGAGCCGCTGTGCAATTAGCCTGGTCTCTGCAAAGCACCAGACAAGCCTAATTCAGGCGATGCTACTCGTTATCATTAAACCGAACTTAGTGGGAACGTCTCTGAAATATTCTGAATAACGATAGTGTTGCACGTAGGGTTACCATGTTTGGCACGAGAAGAGACTCTGCAGATGCTGGATTTTTTTTAAACAACAAAAAAAAAAAAATACTGGAGGAACGTTATCTGATTAAGGGTCTCGAACCGAAACGTATCCTATCCACGTTCTCTGCCACTCTGCCACGTTGTGCTGCCTGACTCGCCGAGTTTGCCCCAGCACTTTGTGTCCATTTTTGCAGGAGGAGCTCGGCGGGTTAGGCAGAGTCCGTGGAGGGAAAAGGCGGTTCGGGTCGGAACGCTTATTCAGACTGATTGAGGGTCCCGATCCCGAACGTCGTCTGTTCATTTCCAGGCGATAAAAACGTACCTGGTTTCAGACCTGACTCCGTCGCGCGTCCAGTTTGCAAGGGTGAGCTCAGACTTTCGCTGAGTTCCTTCAATAGTTTACTTTGTGTTCGGTCAGGGCAACCATAAGAGCCATTAAACAGCATTTAAAGTTCTGACAACTAAGCAGCTGCTTGTGTGGTTTGTAGTGTTTGCATAGTTTTGCCTACACGGTATAGCTGAAACTTTTCCTTAAGAGACCACCATTGTACGTCGAGCAATCGCTATGATTTTTTTTAACCTCCTTGTAATAACGGGAAAACATGTATCTGGAAGCTAGGTGGAGGGTTTGCTTTCAGTCAGCAAGGTGTTTTCCCACGTTTCCTCAAAGCCCTGGTGCTGGTTTAGTAGCTCGCAAATGGCTACTTTGCTATTCCACAAAAGTGGAGGGATATATGTTAAACTTACTCCCAATGCCCCACTGCAGATGAGGTTTTTTGATGTCAATGTAAAGCTGCATTTAATTTATAATACGTAAAACAACAGTTAAAGTGTATATCAAAGTTGACTCGTGTATGCCCTTGCTATGCTTTGCACAAAATTAGCTGATCCTCTTACCACCCTGCCCTTTTGGTTTGCTGTCCTCTGCAGATTTGACTGGTTTGCATTTGGCCATATTCAGCATGGCAATTCTTGTATTCAGCCAGAAGATAAGCTTAGGTGAGGATGTAATGAAGAATGTAAAGTTAATGCTACTACTTAACATTTTGATATGAGGGAGAGACAAAAATGTTTTTAACTGCAAGTGATTTCATTTTTATATAGTTTCAACTGGCATAAACATAATATGGTCCCTTTCCTGTTGTTGATGTTAACTTTAGGGTAATGCAGTGTCTTCCATATAATATTAGGAGCTCTTGTTCGTTTGTTTGGGATTTTAAAATGTCACCTTGAATTATTGCTTTTAATTTCAAAAAGACATTAGGAGCATGATTTGAAATTCCAGTAGTACCAAAGTCTTTGTGGAAATTTTGAATTTGTGCTGCAGTATTTCAAGTTTTTTTTCATCAATCAGCTTAAACCATTCAAAAATACACCACCTGGAATGCTGCTGGTAATCCAGAGGTGATAATCATTTGCATCACTACCTTCATTTCAGCAAGCTTGAGTTTTCTAGGTTCTTGAGATAAATATTATTAAGCTGTCCCCTCGGTCATTGAAATAGAATGGCTATGTATCCCTCTAACTAATTTCCCATTGCATGATCTATGGCCCTTCTCAGTATTTTGTTCCTTCCAAATCATCAGCAGCACTATCACAATGGCCCAATATCTAAATTCCTACGAGGAATATTCAGATCTTTGCATTGCAAAGATTGTGTAAACAATTAACCTGCATATAGATGATTCCCTTAAGTCGCAGGTGATTTTCTAGTCCTGTTTGGCTGCAGTGTTTAGTCATGAGCTGGCTTACAGGGAGGAGGTGAAACAACTGGTGGACTGGTGCAATATGAACAACCTGACCCTGAATGTCGAAAAAACAAAGGAGGTCATCGTCGACTTCAGGAAAAACCGGCACAGTCCCATACCACTTCTCATCAATGACAGCGATGTGGTCAGCAGCACAAAGTTCTTTGGGGTGCAGAACACTAACAGTCTGACCTGGTCGAATAACATCTCATCAACAGTTAAGAGAGCGCAGCAGCGGTTGCACTTTCTGCGCCGGATGAGAAGAGCTCACCTCCCCCATCCCATCCTCACTACTTACTACAGGGGCACCATAGAGAGTATTTTGACCAGCTGTATCTGTGTCTGGTTTGGGGACTGTAAAGCCTCTGACTGGAAGTCCGTGCAGAGAGTGGTGAGGACAGCGGAAAAAATCATTGGGACCTCTCTCCCCTCAATCAGGGATATTGCAACCAAAAGTTGTGTGTCTAAGGCCAGCAGTATTAAAAAAGACCCCACACATCTCCAACACGGGCTGTTCACTCTGCTGCCCTCGGGCAAAAGATATCGCAGCATAAGGAGCAGAACATCAAGGTTCTGCAACAGCTTCTTCCCACGAGCCATCAGACTCCTGAATGCCATGTAATGGGCTGCCACTATTGTCTATTTATCCATTTTATCCATGTCTATCTTTCTGTTAATTATTGTGTTGCACAGGGAGCCAAATGCAACGTAATTTCATTTGGAACTGCATATATCAATGTATTTCTAAATGACAATAAAGTTTGTTTGACTTTGATGTTTTGCATACAAGCTAGATATAAATCTAAAAAATATCAGTATGGTCTGAAAAAATTAAGAGCATACAGATGCTGCAAATAATCAAGAGGTGTATGTCGGGAGTCCTCTATGTATCTTTGGATAGTAGTCTTGAGGTAAGTGATTGGTTCTTCAGGACTGAATTCTTTATTGTAGTAAATCTTTGGAATTCTTTAATCTGGAGTTGTGACTGCAATGACGTTTGAGGGCTCATGGTTTGAATCAGTAGCTTTGGGATGAAAGGCATTTACAAAAGATACTGGGCAGGAAAATGAATAGAGCCCCCACAAATTTAACGGAGACTTTATTAAATGACAGAGCCAACACAAGGGGCTGTACAACCCACTGTTTTGACAGTCAGAACTAAGAAAATCTAATTTGAAATTTTGATTTCAATAAAGTTCCTCAATGTGCGGAGGGAAATTAACTTAAATCATGTAACTTAAATTATTTGCATGAACTGTGGACATCACTGGCAAGGGGAGCAATAATTGAACTGAGCTCATGTTCACTAGACGTGCTGGAGAATAGCTTGCTGCCTGTCTCCCTCAAATGGTGTTGCAGAGCCATAGAGCAAAGTAATTCCATGGTTTTGACACAGCAATAACAGCAGAATAATTATATTTCCAAGGGTTACAGAAAAAGCTGGAGAAACTCAGCGGGTGCAGCAACATCTAAGGAGCGAAGGAGATGGGCAATGTTTCGGGTCGAGACCCTTCTTCAGACTTCAGTTTGAAGAAGGGTCTCGACCCGAAACGTCGCCTATCTCCTTCGCTCCTTAGATGCTGCTGCACCCGCTGAGTTTCTCCAGCTTTTTGTGTAACCCTCGATTCTCCAGCATCTGTAGTTCCTTCTTTAACAATTATATTTCCAAGTTAGTATGGTGAGATTTAGAGCAAATCTTGCAGTTAGTGGTGATATTTTCTTGCAGCTGTTGGCCTTTGGTGGCAGAAGGTCACATGTTGAAGGCCCGAGTTGAGCTGCAGTCTCAGCTGTTGCTGCTTATCCAAAGTATGGGACACTTGGACAAGGTTTTAATTCAAATTGGAATTTGTCTTGTAACATCTGTAATATTAAACCACATTTAAGATAGTAGGGCTCCTTTAACTTGAATCCATCAGATGTTCATTACCAAAGCAGCTGCAACACTAGAGAACCAACTGCTTTATTTGACAGATGTTTGAATAATGTCTGCTTTATCTAAGGAGGTGTTTTGGTTGAAGCAATTGTGCTTGCAGCCCTATTCAAACATCAGTTGTCTCAAATGTTCCATGCAAATTGTGGGCAAATTTTCAAAATTGACTAGATTACATAATACTCAAAACCAGCTTGTGTGTTTTAGTATCCTCATACGTAAACTAAATTGTTTATAACATAATTTTGGGGACTAGAGATTGATTTCAAAGTTACTTTGGAAATTGACAAGCAATTAAAAAAAAAAAAAAAAATGCCTTGTATTTAAACAGCACAGAGGAGAAAGGGGCCTGTTTCAAAAACTTCCCCCAAAGTAATCAGACACTATTACCTTAAGAATGCAGCTGCTTCTTCACACAGGTGGCTACTGGAATTGACAAGCAATTGCTTTTATTGACTCTTGTGCAATAATATGCTATTAAACAATGTAACATGTGGCCCTTAGTAGTTTTAAAGCAACAACAAAAAACCTTTGATATTGGGGGGAAAACTTTGCAGAAAAAATAACTTTGTTGCAAGTCTGAAATTCTCCATTCCCTTGCCCCATTGACACAAATGGCTTTACAAGCATCTTTTTTTCTGCAATGTGAAAATTCTTAGGAACACAATTATCACATTATAGTAGAACTACTTGTACAGGCACTCCCTGACCAACGCAAGTCAGATTTTATGTAAGTCGGAATCGCCATCCCACTGCTCGAAATATTTAACGAAGGACATTAACTGTCTCAGGCGTGTCCGCTGCATCCGGGGAACATTCTGTGATGCGCGGCCTTCTGGGTAAGCACCGCTGCCATTGCTGGCTTGTTTCCGATGTAAACGAGTGATTGCACAATGCTGTAGAAATTGCAAACTGCCTTGATTTCTCTAGGGCAGGGGTTGGCTGGTCGAATCCGGCCCGTAACCCAAAATCATCCGGCCCGCAAGCGTTTTGCTTTTCAATTAGTTTTCGCGACTTGGGAACTGCAGGCAACCCGGGAACTGCTGCCAATCCCGGGGCATGCAGACGACCTGGGCGCTAAAGCCAGTCCCGGGGCAGGCGAGCCGACCTGGGCACTAGAGCCAGTCCCAGGGCAGGCGAGCTGACCCGAGCTCCACAGCCAGTCCCGGGGCAGGCAAGCCGATCAGGGAACTGCAGCCAGTCCCCGGGCACACGAGGGACCTGGGAACTACAGAAAACTAATTGAAAAACACGTGAAAACTAATGCGAAAAATAACACCAAAGGTCAAACTATGGCGTTAGATGTGGCCCGCCATCCGCTCACAAGACGTGACCCCTATGCAGAACAAGGTTGCCGACCGCTGCTCCAGGGATTGAGTACAGAATTGTTTATTTAAGTGTGAGTTTATGTAAGTCACCTTTTAAGTCGGGGAGTATCTGTATATGGGAAAGGGAGTGAGAAGAAAACCAATTTCTTCTTGGGGATTGGGGATTTCTGAACTTTGGCTATGTGTGTGTCCGGTTTTGTAGATTTTTATGACCAGGTCTAGTGTGGCTACTCCTATGCATTTTGTGTGGGAACAATAACTTCTGACAACTGTAGATGGACACTTAAATGGTGACATGCAGACCATCATTGCAGATGACCTGCTTTTCTAGAAGATATGCAAAAAGAATATCTCTCCCACCATTTACAGTGCAAAATCTTAAGTGTGTACATGAGCTGATCTCACACTGGTGTTACAAAAATACATATGATGCAAATGGACATTGCAAAAGTTATAGGAAAGGTGCAAAAAAAACGAAATGATGAAGGAACTCGGTGGGTCAGACAGCATCTCTGGAGAGAAATGGACAGATGATGTTTTACGTTGGGACCCTTCTTTATACTCGAAGGTCTGACCCAAAAAGTTGTCTATTTCCCTCCACACTGATTTCCCTAACCCACTGATTCCTCCAGCAATATGTTTTGTTTTGCTCAAGATTCCAGCATCTGTGAGTTATTGTCTCCATTATAAGACAGGAACTGTTTAAAGAATGCTGCTTGTGGTGCAATTTGTATTATATTCTACACATGAATTCTGTTGGATCCACATGGCTTGAAAAACAGAGAAATTTATTCTGTTTTCTTAAAAAAAAACACACACAGTGCTGGAGTACTCAGCCGGTCAGGCAACATGTCTGGAAAATGTGAATAGGTGACATTTTGGGTCAGGCCCCTTCTCCAGACTGATTTGTTCTGGGTATGTTATTTCAATCAAACTTTACTAGCTATTTCAACATCATGTTTCTGAGACCTTGCTGCTTGAAAAAAGGTGCCACAGTTGTGTCACTTCAGGAAAGTTATTTTCGTTGCTGTTGAAATGGAAATGTTTCTGCTTGTACCATGAACCTGTAGTAACAGTATTTTGGTGGCCAGGTCATCTTAAATCCAGGCTGCTGCGTGAAATTGTTGCTTGTGTAAATCTGTTTTTGATACAGATTGACTGACCTGACCATCTGCAGCTGAGAAGGATCCTACAGGTAGAAGGAACTCTGCTTCCAGCTATCAAAGATTCCACACTTTCCCCTCCCCACCCATGTAGACGCCGCATTTGGTAGTTCATGAGTTGGAACTGCTCTTAAATGCCTCTAATGCTCAGAGACTACTGTTCAATAGGTTTAAAAATTATAAAAGTAGTGGGAAAACTGTTTAATTAAAAGCATAATTGGTATTAAGGTTGAGGTTTATTGTCATGTGCTGTTTTGCATGCTATCCTATGAGATCAGGCATACAATACATAAATATAATCAAGTTGAACTCAACACCATAGATGAAATGCAAGATAAAGTGCAGAATGTAGTTCTCGGCATCAGTTCCAGAGGCATTTGATAACAATCAAATTGTTTGATTTGTGCCAAATAAACAGTTTAACATCATTTGGATTGTGTCTGAGGACTGTGGGTCAGACTGTTCTCCTGCTGGCCAACTCTGCTATTAAGTTGCAGGTATTAAATAAATATTGATTTAAGAAATAAGTATATCCTGCTAACATGTACCAACTCTATGATGAAAGCAGTAATGGATCAAGGGTGTAACATTCCTGTCGTCTCTTGCAGTTCAGCACAGACTTCCACAATTGACCGAAGAAGAGTCTTGACCTGAAAAGTCACCCATTTTCTTCTCTCCAGAGATGCTGCCTGTCAATAGACAATAGGTGCAGGAGTAGGCCATTTGGCCCTTCGTGCCAGCACCGCCATTCAATGTGATCATGGCTGATTATCCCCAATCAATACCCCGTTCCTGCCTTCTCCCCATATCCCCTGACTCCACTATTTTTAAGAGCCCTAACTAGCTCTCTCTTGAAGGCATCCAGAGAACCTGCCTCCATCGTCCTCTGAGGCAGAGAATTCCACACTCACCACTCTCTGTGAGGAAAAAGTGTTTCCTCATCACCATTCTAAATGGCTTACCCATTCTTAAACTGTGGCCCCTGGTTCTGGACTCCCCCAACATCGGGAATGTGTTTCCTGCCTCTAGCGTGTCCAAGCCCTTAACAATCTTATATGTTTCAATGAGATCCCCTCTCATCCTTGTAGAGTGTACAAGCCCAGCTGCTCCATTCTCTCAGCATATGACAGTCCCGCCATCCCGGGAATTAACCTTGTAAACCTACGCTGCACTCCCTCAATAACAAGAATGTCCTTCCTCAAATTAGGGGACCAAAACTGCACACAATACTCCAGGTGTGGTCTCACTAGGGCTCTGTACAACTGCAGAAAAACCTCTTTGCTCCTATATTCGATTCCTCTTGTTATAAAGGCCAACATGTAATTCGCTTTCTTCACTGCCTGCTGTACCTGCATGCTTACTTTCATAGACTGATAGAAACATAGAAGATAGGTGCAGGAGTAGGCCATTCGGCCCTTCGAGCCTGCACCGCCATTCAATATGATCATGGTTGATCATCCAACTCAGTATCCCGTACCTGCCTTCTTTCCATACCCCCGATCCCTTTAGCCACAAGGGCCACATCTAACTCTCTCTTAAATATAGCCAATGAACTGGCCTCAAATACCTTCTGTGGCAGAGAATTCTCTGTGTGAAAAATGATTTTCTCATCTCAGTCCTAAAAGGCTTCCCCCTTATCCTTGTACAAGGATGCCCAGATCCCGTTGTACTTCCCCTTTTCCCAACGTTTAGATTTTCCCAGCCATTTAGATAGTAATCTGCCTTCCTGTTTTTGCTACCAAAGTGCATAACCTCACATTTATCTGCATTAAACATCATCTGCCATGCATGTGGCCACTGCCCCAACCTGTCCAAGTCACCCTGCATTCTCATAGCGTCCTCCTCACAGTTCACACTGCCACCCAGCTTTGCGCCATCTGCAAATTTGCTGTCCCGATTAGTTACTCCAGCATTTTGTGTCTATCCACAATTGACCACCTGTGAGGAGATTAGAGACCTGCTGAACTACAAGTGGCAGAGAGCCAGGGTTCCCAATAGAACCACTGCAGGTCAGCTTGGTCTGAGCCATTATATCTTTTCAGGTGGCCACCATTCTACATGTTTCCAGCTCTGTTTTGCAATTTGTTACTTTTGATTATTTTCTCAATTTCTAAATGCCCGTGGTTCACAACTTTTATGTTATTTTCTTCAGATTCTTTCTTTCACCATTGCTTGGATGACTAATTTATAATTCATCCCCATTGTAAACCTGGTATCACCGTGTCTCATCCATCCCTGCCCCACCCTCTTTGTTTTCTCTTTCCAAATGTGATTAAGGGTCTTTGACTTGAAATGTTACCTGGTACAGATGCTGTCTAATGTGAGAATTTCCAGAATTTTGTTTTTGTTTGCATTCAGAGCATATATGAATATTGGTAATTATTCAATATCCTATTGCTTTTCATTTTAACATATTCTTTTCATTTAAAATGTACTAATTCCTTTAAAAACATTACAACATGTGCAATGGAATGCAAGCAATGTTGTAGCCTAATTACACTTGTCTCTGAGAGTCAGTTCATAACAAGTAGTGCAAAAGTCATCAGGTTATGTTCACGTGTCTTGTGTTTTATGTTCTACTTTTCTTAGATGTGATGAGGAAAAATCAATTTTTTGCTTTACTCTCCATATATGGGTTTGGAGCTTTGCCTAACTTAAATGTAAATATGAGCTGATCTATGTAATATCCAGTGTTGCAAGGCCAATTTGAGATTGAAGAGGTGGTGTGGGTGTTCTTGAAGAGCAGCATTCAGGTGGACAAATTCCCAGGGAATGCTGCGATCCACCCCAGGTTATTGAGAGAGGCGTGTTACTGAAACGGGGAGCCTTAATGAAGATCTTTGTCTCTTTAACCACAAACAAGTTCCTAAATAACTGGAGTGTAGCTAATGTTGTTCCTTTAAGAAGGGGAAAGAATCCAGGGATTTATGGGCCAGAGAACCTCACTTCAATGGCAAGGAAGTTTTCTTGTTCTTTTTTTAAGAGTTTTCGAGGTAGGATTTACTCCCATTTGGAAGAGAATGGGTTAATTAGGGACAGTCAGCATGCCTTTATATGTGGCAGGGTGTGTCTTACTAACTTGAATGATGTTTTTGAGAAGGTGATTAATGTGGGTAGGGTGGTAGATGTTGTCTACATGGTATGGTATTTTATAACGTCCCCCATGTAAACTGATCCAGCAGATTGCACAGTCGTATGGATTGAGAACTGACTTACTGATGGAAAAATCGAAGGTAGACAAAATTGCTGAAGAAATTCAGCAGGTGTGGAAGCATCTATGGAGCGAAGGAATAGGTGACGTTTCCGGTCGAGACCCTTCTTCAGACTGATGTGCGGAGGGGGGTGGCGAGAAGAAGAAAGGAAGAGGTGGAGACAGTAGGCTGTGGGAGAGCTGGGGAGGGGAAGGAGGGAGACAGCAAGGATTACCTGAAATTGGAGAAGTCAATGATCATAACACTGGGGTGTAAACTACCCAAGCGAAATATGAGGTGCTGCTCCTCCAATTTGTGGTGGGACTCACTCTTGCCATGGAGGAGGCCCAGGACAGAAAGGTCGGATTCGGATTGGGAGGGGGGAGTTGAATTGCTGTGCCACCGGGAGATTAGGTTGGTTATTGCGAACTGAGCAGAGGTGTTGAGCGAAGCGATCGCCAAGCCTGCACTTGGTCTCACCGATGTAGAGCTCAGCCCCCTGCTTTACTCTATACCCATGACTGCGTAGCCAGTCATAGTGTGAACTCCATCATCAAGTTCGCCGATGACACCACTGTGGTTGGACGAATCACAGATGGGGACGAGTCAGAGTATAGAAGTGAGATCAACTGACTGACCAAATGGTGCAAACACAACAACCTGGCTCTCAACATCAGTAAGTCTAAGAAACTGATTGTGGACTTTAGTAGGGGAAGGATGAGGACCCACAATTCTGTTTATATCTGGTGGAGAGGGTCAATAACTTCAAATTCCTGGGCGTGCATATATCAGAAGATCTTTTCTGGACCCAGCACACCGATGCAATTGTAAAGAAAGCACATCAGCGACTGTACTTCCTGAGAAGATTACGGAGATTCGGCATGTCGAAGAGGATTCTCCTAAACTTCTACAGGTGCACGGTAGAGAGCATTCTGACTGGTTGCATCGTGGCGTGTTTCAGCAACTTGAACGTCCAGGAGCCAAAATCATCAAGAACCCACACCATCCTGGCCACACACTTATCTCACCATTGCCATCAGGAAGAAGGTGCAGGAGCCTGAAGACTGTAACGGCCAGGTTCAGGAACAGCTACTTCCCCACAGCCATCAGGCTATTTAACACAACAGATAAGCTATGAGCTCTGAATTGCAAAAGACTATTATTTGTTATTTATTGAACTTTTTCTTTTCCCGTTATACAATGTTTACATATTTGCATATTCTGCAGCAAGTAAGAATGTCATTGTCCCGTCCGGGACATATGACAATAAAACACTCTTGACATCAATTCACATGTATCACTGTCATCTCCTGAAGTCAACTCTACCTCCATTACTGACTATTTTGGATAATAAACATTGCTTTTCCTTTCAGATAGGAGATTAATGGCCTTTTTAACTTGTTTTATTATCATCCCATTGATTGATATTTCTATCTTCCAGCTCATCTTGCATCATCCTTTCCCTCCTAATTCCACTCGCCCTGTCTGTCTTGTTCTGAAATTTGCATTGTAATCCCTCCCTGCTTGGAATGTCGGCAGCTGAAATGTTGGTTGATCATGATAAGCTACCTTATCTGACAAGTACAGTATTTTCTGTGTGATTAATGAGGTTTGGTCATCCAAGTTTATGGCAGAAATTTTAATCATGAAAGATAATCGTAACAATGGTGCTTTTTGATTGAAGCATTTGTTTGGAATGACTGTTGATTAGACCTGCTAAACAGGCTTCAGAACTGGTTTAGCCAGAAGTAACGAATGGTTTTTAGGAGTGTTTGCTTGTTTTACACCCTATGTGGGATTTGCATTCCTTTCCAAATCTCACTACTTTCCCATGTGTTTTGAAACCCTCTGTGGGATTTGCATTGAGAAATAACTTTCAATTGAAGACACAAGGAACTGCAGATGTGGGAATCAAAGATCCTAGACCGAGCAAGGTAGTCCACTCGACGAAAAAGACGTAGTATGGTCATGGGCAGATTCATGGGTAATTTTTGGCCCCATTTCCGTAACCGGCTTCTGTCTCCGCCATAGCGGAACAAAGATACTAGTGCGGAGACAGAAGCCGGTTACGGAAACATCCTCGTCAAAATAAAACATCTTTGGTAAAAATCTTCTCATTTTCTTTCTGCCTCACAATAAAATGCAAAATGTAAAATGCAAAAGGTTTGCAATGTATTTTTATGTAATTTTGTCCCTTGTCTGGGCCTTGAGTCCGAAATAAAGTTTATCATTACATATAAAAATTGGAGGAATATATATAATGTTTAATAATAATATAATATATAGTGTTATATGATTATATACATCTATATCACATTCATGTATGTGTGTTCTTCCTACACAATCTAATCAGTTGTATGGTCGCTGAATAAAACCATCCTTGAGTTATACATCGTTTCTTAAATCTAGCTCAAAACAAATTTTATTTTGTTAAATACTTCATTTAGATAACCACACCATTACAAACATATCTCATTCCACTCTCTGGCTATTGGGAAGACCAGACCCATTTTACTGTTGAAAAACAATTCCATAGTCGCAAAAAATCATTAAGGAACATTCCAAGAGTAGAGTAACTGGAATCTTCATATTGCTATTATTTTTCCAAATACCGCAGTTGTGAACAGTGTTATTAGATGAATTACAGAGTGTAAGTGTAATACAAAAATCAACTCAAACACAGCACATGAGCCATTTAAAAAGAAAAGCTTTTAAAAAAAAACCATTAAAAAAAACAATTAACAGAATCATAATTTGATAACATATTAATCTTTAACAAATTTGAACAGAATTATGAATGAATCAAATTATGAATCTAACCCTATATCACGCACAAACTGTTTCCCCCGCAACACTGATTACACTGCGAGAGGGATATACAAAGTTGGGTTACTGAAATGGACAAAGAAATAGCCCACGTCCCGCTCCGTTGCGTACTACACGTCAGCCCATTGCATTTAGCAGGAGTGGACTATCTTGCACGCTATAGGATCTTTGGTGGGAATCTTGAGCAAAACACAAATTGCCGGAGAATCTCAGCAAGTCAGGCAACATCAGTGGAGGAAATGGTCAGACTATGTTTTGGATTTGAATCTGTTTTGGATCTGAATGTGTTTTGGATCTGATTCCTCCAAAGATGTTTCATAAAATCATAAGTGATAGGAGCAGAATTGGGCCATTTGGCCCATCAAGTCTACTCTGCCATTCAATCATGCCTGATCTATCCCTCCCTCCTAACCCCATTCTCCTGCCTTCTCTCCATAACCTCTGACACCCATACTAATCAAATACCAGATGTTTCCTGACTTGCTGAGTTTCTCCAGCGCTTTGTGTGTTTTTGCTAAAGTTTACATTGAAGCCATACGAACTGTGTCATGGGCATAATTGCCCTGGTAATTATTAAAACTCGGTACCTGGATGTAGAGCTCCCACCCTGCCGATCCTCCGTGATTGGTAAAACAAGCAGTACTTCTTTAAAGGTACAATTTTTTTTTTTTTAAACTTTCATTTGGGGTGAAAATTGATCTTTGCTACTTTTGTTTGGGAAGTCACATGGCATCCAAAGTTTCGTATAAAAATAAACTACTAGAAGAACAGGAGGTCAAACAGCATCTGGAGTGGGAAAAGAGATGGTTGATGTTTTGGATTGAGACCCTGCATCTGGATTGCGGGTAAAAGAGGAAACAAGGTCAATTTATAGAAGTGCTGGGGAGGAATGGATGGAAAGATGATGGGCAGAAGGAGACAGAGGAGTTGGGGTGTGGAAGGAATGCAAAAAGCTGAACCCGGCAAGAGAACCTGGGATGACTAGTTGGAGTGAGAGAGAAATGTAGGATGTGAGTTATACGAAAGTAGAAAGTAGAAAATTCAATGTTCTTTGAGTTTTTCTTTTGGCATCACTGTGGCAGATGGGAAGACAGAGGACAAATTGGTTGGTATTGGAAATGAGATACCACCAGAAGCTCAAACTGGGTGTTATGGACAGAATGCAGGTGCTCTGCAAAACTGTCACTTAAGCTTGATTTGGTGTCACTGATGTAGAGGAGGGCGCATCATGAGCACCAACTGCAATAGATCAGGTTGGAGATGCTGCACTTGAGTGACCTTTTTTTACTCCATCTTTTGCCAATCCAAAATGCCCCTCACCTGCATCCACCTATCACCTGCCAAACATTGTCCTGCCCCAGCCCTCTTCCAACGTTCAGAAGTTGTAGTCATTAAGCATGGAAATAGGCCCTTCAGCCCAAGGTGCCCACAAATTGATGAGTTCTGCAGAAGTGGATAAAGGTGTGGGAAGAGTGTTGTAGTATTTTTGGACCAAAATTGTTTCTATGGAGCTACTGAAGGTGGTACGTAGCTGGGGCCCATGCTAGTGCCTGTGGATATTCCATTGATCAGTAGAAAGTGGGAGGAATTGAAAGAGAAGTTGAGGATAATAAGAAGTTCTGCCAGGCGGAAGAGATTTTTAATGGCGGGGAATTGGTTGTATCTTTGTTCCAGAAAGAAGTGGAGGGTCCCAAGACTTTACTGTGTATGGAACTGTATGGAGACTGGATGCCCATGGTAAACATGAGATGGCTGGGACCTGGAAATTGGAATTTATCAAACTGGTCTAGGCCCCAGCACGCCACAGGGGTCTCCTTGTTCTCCCCTTCATTTCTACTTTCCACAGGGAATATTTTCTTTGACTCACTGGTTAGCTCAACCCTTCCCATCCACATCTTCCAGCCATCTCTTCACTGTAGGAAGTGCAACATTGGTCCCTTTACCTCCTTCCTTTTTTCACTACCATCAAGGGAACTAAGCAGCAATTCAAGTGCACCTTCTCGGTACTGTTATATTGGCAAGAAATTTGAGTTTTCAGCTTGCTGATTGTGTTGGATTTGGGACAGTCAATGAAGGATTATAAAGGATGTGAATTGGAATTGCATTGGTTTCCTCAAATAGTTTACTTTGACTTTTTGACAAATTTTGATTCTCAGTGCCAAGAATAAAACAAAACTACTCTTTTTGGAATCTTGCACTGTCCAGTTAATGCTTAATTTACAGTTTTAAATAAGATATTACTGTAGATTGGTTTATGCATGCAACCAATCATATATAGGTTAACATCACTAACCCCGCTTACTGTATCATTTATATTAACACCTACTTCCCATGCTACGCAGTTCAGTAGCAGACAGGATGCAGTGACTACTAACATGCTGTTAAGTCTGAATGTGGATTAAAGATGATCTTAAACTATGTGTTTTGTAATTATCATATTTACATGCTGTCAGAAGTGGAATTCGAACGCCCGCCTGCAACGCATGATGATGCAGCTACAACGTTTTGACTTCACCCTTGTTTACAAAAAGGTTACAGACATGCACGTTGTGGACACACACTCTCGTGCACCTCGAGCATCCTGCGAATGACACCCCTATGAATAGGAGGAGCTCATGGTCCTCGGCGTTGCTACTAAACAACTGCGGCGCCTAGCTGAACATACTGCCGCCGACGCCACCCTCCAAATTCTCTCATCAGTGATCAAAAGGGGTTGGCCAGACAGGCGCTCTAGCGCACCAACTGAGGCACAGTCGTTTTTCTTAGCCCGCAATTAACTGGTCATACAGAACGGTGTCAATAGTCGAGGGCCGCAAAGTCATGATCCCCTCATCATTGCATGAGGGATACTACAACGAGGCACACAGCGGTCACCCGGGAGTTGATGCCACACTGACCCACACACAAAACCTGTTCTGCTGGCCTGAGATGGCCAAACACATACGGGACCGTCAAGCCTCTTGCCCCACCTGCAACAGTCTTGCAACACACCAGCAGAGGCATCCCCTACTGCAACGACCTCCACCAGCCCTGGCCTGGACGTCGGTGGCAGCAGACATCTTCGAATCATGCAGTAATCATTGCCTCGTCGACTCGTATTCAAACTGGTTTGAACTCGACCTCCTGTCCTCCATCACATCTGAGATGGTCATCCGAAAATTAAAGAAACACTTCTCCACATTCGGCTCACCCGTCCGTTTGCAGACCGACAACGGAAGACATCTTACCAGCCACGAGTTCAAGCTCTTTGCCAACCGATGGAATTTCCACCATGTCACGAGCAGCCCTGAGTACCCACAGAGTAACGGACTCGCCGAACGGGCTGTCAGAAGCGCTAAACAACTGATGGAACAATCTCGCCTGGCCAATTCAGATTGTTATCTTGATCTCCTGAACCTCAGAAACATTGCCAGAGATGGGACCCTGGGATCACCGCCCAGCGACTGATGTTCAGGACACCAAGACCTCCAATTCCGATTGCTCAGCAGAAGCTGATACCTCAAGTGCTGAAGCCTGCTTCAATCCAAAAGCGTATTGAGGAGAAACACGATATTCAGAAACAGTCGCACGACAAGTCATGCAAACCCCTCCTGCCTGTACTGCCGGGCCAGGTTGTTCGCTTACAAACTACATGGGGACATTCCCATCTGGCTACTGTTGTCGGCCCAGCTGACGCACCACGGTCTTACCTTGTGGACTATGAGGGAACAGTCTACCGCAGAAGTCGTCAACATCTCTTTGCTGTGCGAGAACCCCGTCCGCCACCAGCCGGACCCTATGCTCCACCGCTCCAGTTCCAGACGTTCGGTGCCGAACCTTCTACCGACCCTCGCATGTCCCATACTCCACGAGTAGCGGCCGTGACTAACCACGGGAATACCCCTCCTGCACACTCCCCCTTTCGGCCATCACAAGCCTCTCCCGCGGCTTTCTCGCTTCCGGGTTCACCCCCTCCCTCTAATCGTTTCGGCGAAGGAGGAGAGGGTTTGGTCCGTAAGCGTTCGGTCCGCATCAGTAGACCGCCTGATAGATACGGCAAATTTTTTTTTACTTTAATGGCATTAATGCACTATACTTACTCTTTAAGGGGGTAGGATGTAGATTGGTTTATCCATGCAACCAATCATATATAGGTTAGCATCACTAACCCCGCCTTACCAGGGCTCGAAATTAGTGGTTGCCCGGGTGCCAATGACCACAGAAAGTGCCGCCGGGCAACCTAAACGCCGACACATTTTGCCCGGCTTGGCACCCAAATACTGGTTTATACCGGGAGGCGCAAAAAACTGGAGTAACTCCGCGGGTCAGGCAGCATCTCTGGCGAATAGAAACTGACATATCATGTCGGCTGCACTTTGCTTGATCGCTGAGCAAAGATACTAGGTACAGGGTGACGAAGGGTCGGAGCGAATGACGGTGGCAGCAGCGGCAGCAACAGCCGTGATAGTGACTCCATTTCCTCCTCCTCCCGCAACCTGCCTGGTGGAAGGAGACCTCCCTCTCCCTCCCTCCTCCCGGCGTCGGCGTGCGAGAGGGGTTGCTTTGATAGCGCCTTTTGCGGATTTGCCATCGGCGGCCACTATCGCCCTAAAAACGGTCGCTGCTTGCGCTTTCAAACCAATCCCTCTTGCATGCCGAGGCCGGGAGAAGGGAGGGAGGGAGGCGGAGGTCTCCTTCCGCCCTCTGAAGCAGTTGCACCAAAGATCCTATAGCTATAGGATCTTTGAGCAGCGCCGCTCTGCCCCGCACCTTGCTGTCAGCTGGCGGTGGAGGGGAGGCGGTGGCGAGGGGTTCCCAACCGCCTCCCCCTTTGGCGGCGGCACTTTGGCGTTGGACGGAGACGTCCAAGGCATCAGGGCAATGTTGTTTGAGGAGCGCTGACCTTCCTTCCTTCCTTCCCACCTCCTCTGCCCGCATTTTTGTCTACCCCCATTCATCCTGTGCTGAACCCCCATTCATCCTATACTGATCCCCCCCCCCCCCCATCCATCCAGTACTGATCCCCCCCATTCAATACCACTGACATTCCCCATGCTCTCCCCTCACAATTTTACATACTCCAACCAACGCGTACTGATTCACCTGCCTCAATCCATCCATTCCACACCGGTTTCCTTCTCAACCCCTCCCGCCATCTATCCCCCCTGCACTGATTCACACACCCTCTGACCCTATTGTGCTTCATGGTCTTCAGAGCGAACATTGATTATGTTTGATAACGGAATGTAATCAAATGTGTTTTAAATCCCAATGTTATTATTTGTTTTGACACCTTTAAACGTATTACCAAAAGAACATTTGCTGCAGTTATGTCCTTTGGCCATCTCTTGTCAGTTAGTGTAATGTTTAACCTGTCAGATGGGTATAGTCGGTTTTAACAGCTATTATCATAAAATTCCTTTAGAAATTTCCTTGCAACCTGTATATTTTGTTATGGATAAATTATGTGGGAAGCCAGAGTGTTTCTGTGCCAATAGCAATAACGACCCATGCTATGGCCATGTCATGGTAATTTTCGGTCCTTCACGGTAACTGTGCTTGCATCAATCTGTAGTGTGTATGGTTAAGCATATTTGTTACCATGGTCCAGGATTTATTGACACAGGTTGATCATATGCTGAATAATCCAATCACATTTTTGTTTGGAAGTGGAAAGAACTAATAGAAATTGCATTCATTGCAATGTGTAAAAAGAGTTGAGATATTGTATTATAATTTTGCTGCATGTCATTGTGGTATATATCATGTCTTGATTGGTGAATGTGTTTAGTTTGTGAGTTATTTTAAGCAGAAATAATATGTGAATGTAGAAAAAAGTGCTGGAGAAACTCAGCGGATGCGGCAGCATCTATGGAGCGAAGAAAATAGGCAATGTTTCGGGCCGAAACCTTTCTTCAGATGGATGGGTTTCGCCCTGAAACGTTGCCTATTTCCTTCGCTCCATAGATGCTGCTGCACCCGCTGAGTTTCTCCCGCACTTTTGTCTACCTTCGATTTTCCAGCATCTGCAGTTCCTTCTTGAACATAATATGTGAATGCTCAAGGGGAGATGAGGCAGCCTACAGAGAGTAAGTCCTGAAGTTGACAGCCTGGTGCTCAGAAAACAACCTGGCTCTGAACACCAAGAAAACCAAAGAGCTCATTGTCGACTTCAGGAAGCACAGCACCGACTTAGCCCCCTTATACATCAACGGCGAGTGTGTGGAGAGGGTCCACACCTTCCGGTTTCTCGGCGTCCTCATCTCCGCTGACATCTCCTGGACAGACAACATCACAGCGGTCATCAAGAAGGCTCAGCAGCGGCTGCACTTCCTGAGGGTCCTCAGGAAGCACAACCTAGACTCCAACCTGCTGCTGACCTACCGCTCGTCCATTGAGAGCCTGTTAACATACTGCATTACAGCATGGTACGGCAGCTGCACCATGGCAGACAGGGAGAGGCTTCAGAGGGTAGTCAGGGCAGCACAGAAGATCATCGGCTGCCCTCTCCCCTCTCTGATGGACATTTACACCTCCCGCTACCTCAGCAGGGTGAAGAACATTATCAAGGACAGCTCCCATCCTGCATTTGGCCTGTTCAACCTGCTACCCTCAGGGAGGCGCTATAGGTGCATCAGCACAAGGACAAATAGACTCAAGAACAGTTTCTTTCCAAAATCCATCATCTCCCTGAACTCACACATGCATTGACTTCACAGCCTAACCCCCGGACTTTCATCTATCCACCTACTGTAATTTGTACTGTAACTGTAACCCATACTGGATATAGGAATCCTATTATCCATTCTATTTATCCATTGCCTTTTTATAGATATGTATATAGCGCTGCAGAAACTGTGCACCTTATTCCCCCCCCCCCTTTTTGTCTTGTTTTTGCACTGAGTAGGAGCAGTTTTTAATCTCACTGTACATGTGTATAGTGACAATAAAAGCCATTCTGATTCTGATTCATTGAGCATAATTCCGACTGGTAACTACGCACTTCGTCCGAGCACATTATCCCACGCGTGATGCAAACCGTCTTCAATGACCATTAAACTGTAATTTGGCAACCTAAAAAGCTGTCAAGGTTGCCCGGCTGGCAACAGGGGAAAAAAGTTAAGCGAGAGCCCTGCTCACTGTATCACTTATATTAACGCCCACTTCCCATGCTACGCAGTTCAGTAGCAGACAGGATACAGTGACTACTAACATGCTGTTAAGTCTGAATGTGGATTAAAGGTGATCTTAAACTACATATGTAATTGTCATATTTACAATTACCTTATTTGTTCAAAATGTGGAATCATCTTTATACCTAGGTGTTATAGCAGTCAATGTACAATTGGCGAGACGCTAACATTTTTTCTAAAGCGCAGGTTTCAGCTTTTGGTTTACTGGATGACTTATTTTTTGTTATTGCTTCAGTTATACCAAGAAAGAATCTGATCTACATGCATCCCAGATCCATGTTAAGGATCTTGAAACTGCACTTCATGCCAAGGAAGCTAGCCTCGCAACTGCACTGGGTGGAAAAGAGGCCCTTGAAGAAGAAGTTGAAGATTTGCAGGCACGCCTTTCAAAGGTAACTTTAAAAAAAGGACAGTTAATTTTTTTTTAGATTTCACTACACTTGCGGTCAAAATTCTATTTGTTTTCTGGCCACTTTAATTTCTTCTCCATCCGATGGCATCTTACATTCAATGTTATATTTTGAAAGTTACATCCTTAATTCCATTCCCTTTTAGATGTAAAGTACCAACCAAAAAGATTAGTGTTTTCCTTTTTTAATGTGAGACCATTTATTTTGGTTGTCCTGCCAACTTTATCCAAACTTTTGTCTTTTGAGTTACGATATTTAATATGGCTCAAACATACAAGTTTGAAGACAATGCTCCCATTAATTTGTATATATCACAGTTAACTCTCCAAAATGCATGGCTGAATTAAAGATTGCAATAATTTCAAATGAGTTTTCAAATTTGACACTTGCTGTGATTAATTCAATTGTATGTCGCTCAGAAGCTCTTAATGTGATTTTTTTTGTCCCTTTGGGGCATACAACACTGATTACTTGAACTGTTAAACATTTTCCATGGGATTTTTAAAGTAGCAGAAAATTTGGGTTTTTGATCAGGACAGTCAAAACCTTGCCATGGAAAGATTGATAGCTAAATGGTCCTGTTAGAAGGGAATATAAATTTTGAAAAAATGCTTGCAATAAAAGCTAGTAATTTTGCTTTTGTACTTTGAAATTTTAAATCTTTCCTGCAGCTAGAAGTTTCTTTAGCAGCTATGAATAAGAAGCTTGAAGATGAAACACTCTTGCGAGTTGACCTTGAGAACCGTTGCCAGAGCTTTACAGAAGAACTTGAGTTCCGAAAGAATATACATCAGGAGGTAAAAAAACATTCCACTGCATGAAAAGTACATTTTATTGGATTTGCCATTTTTTAATTTATAGCAATTATTTTAATTGAGAGAGGCTGAAAAAAATGAGATGCTGGAAGAAGAGGTCAGTACTAGTGCTACCAAGCCTTTTTATACAGAAGGTGGGGGATTTTATTATCCATCACTAAAATCAGCTTGGGAATCCAATGACTGAGCAAACGACCAAGTCCTGAAGGATATTGCTGACAGGCTGGGTTTGTGGTAGGAACCAGTACAAGGGTTAAATTTACAATGCCTCCTGCATGATAAACATACTTGATATCTGCCTTGCTATCTTCCTGGTACAGATGGATGCTTCTGTCCATGTTAGCATGAAGAAGTGGCTTTTGTTGGGGGAACCCTTCACTGTGTTGTGTGGTGCTTGAAATGTGTTAAGCGTGATGCATTCAGAGCGGATCTGACAAATCAACATTATATGGGGCCGTCGGGAGCAGCAGAAAGGTAAATCTGCAAACTCGCATTCCACCATTGTAATCAAGGCAAATAGTCAACCCTGGTTCGTTGAGTTCAAAAGAGTATGGAAGGTCTACCAATGAAAAACGATGAGATGTCAGTGCAGAGAAGCTGCAGCCCAAACTCTGTGCATGTTGAACAAAGTGCAGCAGTCAGAGCTTGGATTAAACGATTAAAGCAGATGACAACATTGCAGACCCAGTATGTATAGGTGTGGATCGTGATAAACAATTATTTTAAACAGTTAATGAAAGGAGGTGGTTCTAAAATTATTCCCACGCTCGATGAAGGTACAGCCCAGCTTGTGTGCTGAAAATGAGACGCAAACTGAAAATGAGATACATCTCCGCTTTCTTCTGTAGCAGCCCCAATCACATGCCAGACTTCAGGCAATTCTATTCATGCCATGTGATAGTAAAATTGGCTCTTGGCACTGAATGCAGCAAAGACTCTGAGGCTAGACAATATCCCAGGTGTACTACCAAAAATTATATTCCAGTTCTGGCTGTGCCTCCACCCAAGCTTTTCCACTACAACAAACTACATGTAAGATTAGTGACCAACACACAATGTGTAAAATTGCCCAGTTGACGTATTCACAAAATGGAGGAAAAATCCAATCCAGCTCATTGTCACACAATCAGTTGAAGCAATGGAATGGTGCTATGAAGCAACACCTACCCACCGTTAATATCCTGAATGATCATTGGATTCGCTGGGACCATTTGCCTCCAGAGCACATTGCAGTCTTGGCCAAAACATGCCTCAGAGCTAAATTCTAGAAATTCAGTCAAATGCAGCCCTGACATTCATTCTCTGCAACACCCACGCACACAGGCTGCAGTTTGTGCCATCTGCAAACTACTTTGCAGTTACTCTCCTAGACTACTCTGACAGTGCCTCCCAAACCCATGGCCTCTACCACCAAGTAGGATGAGTAGTAGGCCTATGAGAACACTGCATGCAAAGAGTGCTTTAAGGGCCTGCCTTGGTGAAAAAGGTCACCAAATGGGACTGGTGCTTCAGAGCAGAGGGATCTGGTAGGTACATAGTTCTTTCAAAGGGGCATCATGGGTAGGATGGGTGGTCAACAAAGCTTTTGGCACATTGGCCTTCATCAATCAGAGTATTGAGTTTATTCGTTGGGAGGTTAAGTTACAGTTGTACAAGACATTGGTGAAGCCACATTTGGAGTATTGTGTAGGAAGGAACTGCATATAGAAGAAAAGCTGGAGTTACTCAGTGGGTCAGACAGCATCTCTGGAGAAAAGGAATAGGTGATGTTTCGGATCGAGACTTCTTCAGACTGAGAATCAAGGGAAAGGGAAACGAGGAATATAGACGGTGATGTAGAGATATATAGAACAAAAGAATGAAAGATATGCAAAAAAGTTACGATGATAAAGGAAACAGTAGGTCCAAGCGGACTGAGCGAAGGTGTCCAGCGAAACGATCGCCCAGTCTAAGTTCGGTCTCACCGATGTATGTCCACACCTTGAACAACAGATACTTTAGATGAGGTTGGAAGTAAAACCTCTGCCTAACCTGAAAGGACTGTCGGGACAGAGTCGATGAAGGAGGTATAGGGACAGGTGTTGCATCGTCTGCGATTGCAGGTGAAGGTACCTGGGGAGGGGGTGGTTTGTGTGGGAATGGATGTGTTAACCATGGAGGTGCGGAGGGAATGGTCTGGGGAAGTGGAAAAGGAGTGGAGATGGGATGGGAAGATGTGACACGTGGTGGGATCCCATTGGAGGTGGTGAAAATGTTGGAGGATGATGTGTTGTATGTGACGACTGATGGGGTGAAAGATAAAGACTGGGGGACTGTCCTTGTTGTGACAAGGGGGAGCAAGAGCGGAGCTGCGGGGTAGCGAGGAGAGATGTGTGAGGATCTGAACTATGATGGAAGAGGAAAACCCCGTTCCCTAAAGAATGAGAACACGTCGGATGTCCTGGTATGAAACACCTTATCGTGGGCACAGATGCAGTGTAGACAGAGAAAATTGGGAAAAGGGGACAGACTCTTTGCAGGAAGCAGGGTGGGAAGAAGTGCAGTTTAGATAATTGTGGGAGTCAGTAGGTTTATAATAGATGTCAGTTGATTGTCTATCTCCTGTTCAAGTTAACGTTTATTGTCACATGCACCAATTGGTACAGTGATGGAGAGGGTGTGATTATGAAAGGGGAGGGAGGTGTTAGAGATGGTCCAAATGAATTTGAGTGCAGGATGGAAATTGGTGGTGATGTTAATGAAGTGTTCTAATGATGTTACAAGGGAACAGGTTCAAGGATCTGACTAGTAGAACAGAAAAAGCCTCAAAACAGTTTTATTGGCAAGGGAGAACAAAAACACTACTTGTCTTGGTACGCGCGGGGTCTGGTTTACAGCAGCATACCTCTCTCTTTCTGCCTCCGTCTGCAGCGCTGATCGCGACTCAGCCCATCTGTGAACCCCTCTCGTGCATGAACACATCAGATTTATTGGCAAGAGAAAAACCAAAAAGAACACTTGTCTTGGTATGCGCGCGATCTGTTTTACAGCAGCATCTCTCTCTCGCTTTCTCCCTTCCTCTCCTCCCCCCCCCCCCCCCCCCCCCCCCCATGTCGACGGCGCTGATTGCAACACAGCCCGTCAGTGAACCCCTCTCATTCATAAACTTGAACTAACTTCTGGCTTCCTGGCGCCTGCCTTTATACTGGTGAGAAATCAGCCATTGAAATAACGCCGGCATGTCCTGGCCAATAGCGCAGCTCCCAAATTCAATCTATAACCAATGGCAGGGGACTGCATCCCAGCAAAGGTTTAAACTGGGTGCTGTCGGCTTAGTGAGTGGGAATTTAAACAAAGAGCTGTTGGCTGCAGTGCTATGGGATTTAAACAAAGCGTTATGGGTCACAGACCTTACGGGCAAAATTTGCATATAACAAATGAGTGTTGTGTTTAGTTTTGATTACCTGGAATAGGAAAGATGATAAGCTGCCTGGACGGCCTGAGCTATAAAGGAGAAATGGTGCAGACTAGGAACCATATGGGCCAAGTGTAGGCAGGTGGGTTTAGTGTAGATGGGGCATGTTGGTCAGCGTGGGCCGTAGGGCCCATTTCCACGCTGTATGATTCTGACTGTATAAATGTGTCATGAGTTTTACCATTTCTTTTTCTTATTAATTTGATATATTTTGTCTGTCTGCAGGAACTCAAAGAAACTAGAAAGAAACACGAGACCCGTCTGGTTGAAGTGGATACAGGTCGCTTTGTTGAATATGAGCATAAACTGACCAAAGCTCTTCAGGAATTAAGAGAACAACATGATCAACAAGTGAAAGCCTATAAAGAGGAACTGGAGAAAAACTTCCAAAACAAAGTAATAAAAAAAACTGTGATCCCATCATTTACAAAAAAAAAAAGATGTGGATGGCACAGTAACATAGATTTACCCAAAAAGTGTTAATGTTTAACTGTGACTCAAATTTAACAACTTTTCTATTGGATGGGATTAAGCTGAAGTGGCTGCAGAAATGATTCAGAAGGATGTTTCCAGGACAGGATGCCCTGAGTTACGAGGAGGACAGGATGGTTTTTCTTGGAGGGAAGAAGGCTGAGGGGTAGACGTTACAGATGTTTGTGAATTCATGATGACTATAGATGAGGTGGATGGTTACTGTCTTTCCTCCAGAGTAGAAGAGTCTAAAATAGCGGGCAAGATTGAAAGAGAATTAAAGGACATTTCATTTAGGAAAGAGATGAGGAGAAATATCTTTAGTCAGACCGTAGTGAATCTGTGGTATTCTTTGCCACAGAAGGCTGTAGAGGTCAAGTCTCTGGATATTTTAACAACAGAGATAGATTTTTGATTAGTATAGGTGTCAGATGTTATGGGGAGAAGGCAGGAGAATGGGGTTAGGAGGGAGAGGTAAATCAGTCAGGATTGAAAGACGGAGTAGACTTGAAGCGCAGAGTGGCCTAATTCTACTTCTGTCACATGACTCTATGACCTTGAAAGGTTATGATATAAGGATATTTGAATGGCCACTTTTTCACAGCGAGGGTAATGGGTATATGGAATGAGCTGCCAGATGAAGTGATACAATAGCAATGTTTAAAATATATTTGGACAGGTATGTGAGTAGCAAAAGCTGAAAGGGATATGGGCTATATGCAGTGATGAGAATAGTCAGGAAAGCACTTTCGTCAATATGGCCAAAGGGCCTGTTTCTTGGGGGGGGGGGGGGGGGGTGGTCACAAGACTTCAGTTACTAAACATTTGAATCTTTCAGTTGCTAGGTTTGAACCAGCCAGATTAATAGGTTCCAATTTTGTGTGATGTTGAGTGTTTTCTTGTGGCTTTGAATAATTCTAATCAATCTTCAACATTGACTTTCTGTACCTTCAATGTGGTGATAACCTTGGCTGCTTGCAAAAGTCCAGAAGTCTTGTGAAAGTTCTCATGGCAGTGAAAACCTGGGGGAAATTGGCAGTGTTTATAAATCGCGATATTTCAATTATTGAAATTTCAGGCTATGTTTTTCAGCTTGAAAATTCGAAGCTTGCATTGGAGATGAACACCAAGTCGGCTAAGGCAACTGAAGAGGAGCTAAAGGAAAATTACATGAGGATAGAGAACCTCAGTACTCAGTTGTTAAACTTGCAAAAAAATGTAAGTCTTTTCGCTGTTAGAATTTACATTATCAGAAATCTTAAAAGAACAATTTTAACAATATTTTCTTTCCGTGGCCTAGTCAAAGGTTTGGCAAGAAAGAGCCCAGGAGTTGGAAGCATCCCTGGAAAAAGAAAAAGATGGAAATCGAAGGCTCTTAACAGACAAGGAGAGAGAGATGGCTGAGATTAGAGCACAGATGCAACACCAGCTAAATGAATATGAAGATCTTTTGGATGTCAAATTAGCTCTCGATATGGAAATCAGTGCATACAGGAAACTATTGGAGGGTGAAGAAGAGAGGTAATCTTGGATCCAATGCCTAAAATTTCAAAAAGGAAGCTATATTTGTGCTTTTTATTATTCAGTGTAAAGTTCCGTTTAGTTATTGTACTGTTATTTGCTTGTGCTGCATCTCTCCTGTGAATCCAATTATTTTTATAGAAAAAACTCTCTAATTGTTCTCCTTTGAATTATATGAAACACCATCTACTCTTGGCTTTCCACAATAAAATGTTAAAAGTGGTGTCTCAATACCACTGACCATCTCCCTCTGATATTTCTGAGAGGCATATCAAAATCGGAGAGTCTTAGAAATATTCAGAACATTTCTGATGCAAGCAAAATAGTAATCTTATAGGCTAGGCTAAGATGTTTGAGATGTCTATCTGAAAAAGATGGACAGGTAGAATTTTCCAGGAGCTTGTACATCTTGATGTTAGTTGGAAGCTTGACATTTGATATAGGCCACTTAACCACTAGTCTATACTTGTCTTCTGGGGGAAAAAACCTTTGTTCCCCATGACTCCTTTTATAACAATTCTCTTACTGCAAATCCCAGAGAAACTGCCCTTTCTTTGAAAGTAGTAACTATCAATTTCCTCTGCTCTTTGAACAGACTGTCTATTTTTCTGAGTAGGTTGGCATTCTTTGCACAGTAAATTGCTGAGTCCTTAATTTCCTCGACTAAGAGCACATCGGCTGACTTTTTGTACTGTTCAAATTTTGAGGATTTATCCACGTGGTTTGAGAATGGGATGGAGAATCTTGTTGTTCACAAGTTATAGAATTAGGCTATTCGGCCCATCGAGTCTACTCCACCATTCAATCATGGCTGATCTGTGCCTCCTAATCCTATTTTCCTGCCTTCTCCCCATAAACATTGACACCCGTTCTAGTCAAGAATTTGTCTATCTCTGCCTTAAAAATATCTTATCACTTGACCTCCACAGCCCTCTGCGGCAATAAGTTCCACAGATGAGCTACTCTCTGACTAAAGAAGTTCCTCCTGGCCTCCTTTCCAAATGAGCACCCTTCTGAGGTTATGACCTCTGGTCCTAGACTCTCCCACCAGTGGAAACATCCTTTCCACATGAACTGTATCTATGCCTTTCATTATTCTGTAAGTTTGAATGAGCTCCCCCCTCAACCTTCTAAACTGCCACGAGTAAAGGCCCAGTGTTGTCAAATGCTCATCATATGCTAACCCAGTCATTTCTGGAATCATTCTGGTAAACCTCCTATGAACCCTCTCCAGAGCTAACACATCCTTCCTCAGATATGGGGCCCAAATTTGCTCACAGTTGAGATATGCAGCCCAAATTTGTTCACAGTTCTGGAATTAGTTACTGAAATGTATATTTCCATCCACAACTGTTTTCATTTTTCCTGATTTGGAACTTGACTTGAAAGTGGACATATGGTCACCAGGTACTCTGTCCAGGTACTACCTCCTACAGAGTGAATCAGTGCATGCACGAGCTTGCCCTCTGGCATCCCAATTGATCGTGGCTGTCACCTGGAGAAAGATTGGCTTATTCTTAGTCTCTGAATGGTATGGTTTGCCTCATCCATGCCAACTGTGGTGCCTATGTACACTATTCTGTATGCCTGCATTTGGCCTGTATTGCTCTACTCCTTTCCTATCAAAGTACTTGTCTAAATGTTTTTTAAATGTTGTAAGTGCATCAGTCTCCACTACCCTTTGTGTAAAAAAAAACCCCATAACCCTGGGATCTCCTTTAAATTTCCTATCCTCTCTTTCCACCCCAACCCCTCTTCCACCCAAACCTGTGCTCTTTAGATTCTATATTTTGGACTCCTCTGCCTAAGGACAAGAAAAAATTCTGACTATGTGCAGCCTCTGATTTTTTACAAACTTTGTTAAGATTGTCCCTCAGCCTCTGTTCCAGTGAGATTATGCCCTGCTACTCTTTTCTTGTAACATCAGAACTGCATTCCGGGCAATATTCTAGTGACTCTCCGCCACACTCTTAGTTTTGCTACCACATCCTTCCTTAATTGTAGCAAGCAAAAAATATACCCAATATTCCACTTTAACAACTGTTATGTACGATTGCAATGTGATGTCCCAACTCTCGTTTCACTACTTTTGGGTAGTTTGGTACTTGCCTCTGATTTCAGCACATCAACACGCCCTGCTCTTTATGTCCATCCAGAATTTTACCTCCCAAAGTGTATTACCCAATGCGTCAACAGATTATATTCTATCTGCCACCACTCTGTCTAACTTTCCAGTTGATCTGTGAACCATTGTATCCTTAGACAAACTTTATTATCCACGATTCCACCAGTTGTAGTGTAATCTGCAAACTCATAATCATTTATTTATATGAGCACACCACTTGTTACAGATTTGCAGTCAGAAAAATACCCATCCACCACTATACTCTTCCTCCTATTCCCCTGCCAATTTTGGATCCAGTTCATCCACATGCTCTGAACCGTTTTGCCTTAATCTGTAGCACCAGACTACAGTGCAGGACCTTGTCAAAAGCCTTATTAAAGTCCATATTGGTGGCACCTTCTGCTCCGTGGCCTTCAATCTCCTTGGTTATCGAGCAGATTTGTGAAACATGTTCTCACCTGCACAAAACTGCTGACTCCTCATCATTCCCTGCATTTCTAAGTGAACATCTTATCATTTAACTATTAAAAGTCTCATCTTGTATGTGGATGTATTTATTTGTGTGTGTATTTGTTGGTGTATAATCACATCTTCTCGAAACCCCGACGCCATAACATTTTTACATATTCTGATAGAGATTTATCTCCTGGAGCCTGAAATAATCTTATCTGAAAATTTCTAGCTTTATTTCATGAGTTATTTATGAAAAAGTTCAAAAAAACTTAGAAAATAAATGAGCTGATGATGTCACAATGGGTCTGCTCGCGCCACCTGCTGCGCTCTGTTTTCCAAGTGCCGCCTGCTGCGCACTGTTTTCCATGAGCGGCGGGTTACGTAACCCCCCCACTCGCAGTCATTTGGTCGTCTGCGTGGTCATTTGCGTGAGTGCATAGGGCAGGGGATGGGGTAAAAGGAGCAAATGAATGAAATTAATATAATATCAAGGGGCGTGGTTAGTGTGTGTGTTGCCGCTCGCCCCCCCACAACCGCGTGTTGAGTAGTCGGGGCCCAACGGGTCCCATTAGGTCTAGTGAATCTTACTATCTTATAACTCTGAATCTTCTCCAGCAACTTGCTCTCCATTGAAGTTCATCTGGCCAGTAGTTTATTGGCTTATACCTACTGCCCTTCTTGAATAAGGGGACCCTTAGCTATCCAGTCTTTTGATACTTCAACTGTGGCTAATATAGATGCAAAAATCTTCACTGGAGCCACAGCAATCTCCTTCAACACGTCCCTTAAATGGAGGGATAGATCTGACCCATTCCTGGGGTATTTTCCCACCATAATGTACTTCAATACTACTAGCACCTCCTCAGACCCGACCTTCCTGAAGCAACTGTGCACCAGAATATCCATATATCCCTCGACTCTCCAGCCTTCTCATCCTTCCTTCTCCTTGGTGAATGCTGAGAAGTAATCATTTAGGACTCTGTTCATATCCCCAGCCCCCACATGTAAATTGCAGCATTCCTTCCATAGATACACTCTGCTTTTGATATACTTGCAAAAGATTTTAGGGTTTCCCTCATCCTGCCTGGCAAATACAAATCTCCTATACCTGACAAACTCTTCTTCTCCCCGATCGAACATAATATCTTTATTTTTTAACTAAAGGTTGCTAAACCTATCATCGTACCTGTCTAAATGTCTTTTAAATCTGTGACCATGTGGGTTTCCTCCCATATTCTGAAGACATGTCATTTTGTAGGTTAATTGGCGTTGTAATTTGCATGTAGTGTGTAGTATACGACAGTGGAATGACATAGCACTAGTGTATGCGTGATCAATGGTCGGTGTGGATCTAGTGGGCCGAAGGGTCTGTTTCTATGCTGTATCTCTAAACTAAAACTAAACCACTGGCACAGTGCAGTGTATGAAATGTAATAACATTTTATTTTATTTTCAGATTGAAGCTGTCACCGAGTCCATCTTCACGGGTGACTGTTTCTCGTGCCACATCAAGCCGCAGTGTCCGCACAGCTCGTGGCAAGAGAAAGCGTGTTGATGTTGAGGACTCCGGCGCCAGCAGTAGTGTTAGCATTTGCCACCAGGCTTCTGCCACTGGAAATATAGTCCTCGAGGAACTGGATGTCGATGGCAAATTTATACGCCTTAAGAACAATTCTGAGCAGGTACAAGTGGGAGAAAAGTCTTGCAAGGTTCATTGAATGCAAGTTAGATGTGTGCTGATTTTTGTTTCTTAAAACAGGATCAACATATGGGTGGCTGGGAACTGATCCGAAAAATTGGTGATGGAGTTGTCTCCTACAAGTTTACCACTAAGTATGTGTTGAAGGCTGGACAAACGACTACTGTAAGTTCAAGCTTAATAAAAATTCATATTGATGTGCTGAAAAACTACTTTTTAGAATCTACTGAGATGCTGCAGTGTAATAGAAGGATAAGAAACAAAAAATAATATAAATGGAGATGTTAGAAAATCCAGTGGAGCTTATAACCAGCAACTTCTGAAATGTCTGGTCTATGATAGGGAGAAAAGACTTGCTAAACTGGAGAAACTTGAATGGTGATCCTTTGAAGAAAATCAGGTGGAAGTATTTAAAATAATGTTTTAGAAATTAGATAGGGAAATCTATTTCAGAATAGAAAGAGCCAAGAACCAAATGTGATTTACAGAAAATCATCTTTGTATGTTTAGGGTCGGGAATGTATGCCTGGGGTAGTCGCGGAAATTGGTTCAATTGTAGTATTTAAAGGGGAGCTGGTTAATTATGTGAAATGAAAGAATTAGCTGGATGCTGGGGTCGGGGTTGTGGGAATACCTGGATTGCTATTTAGGGTTGATGTGGATTTGCTGAATGGCTGCTTTCTATGCTTTAACAGTTCAGTGATTCTGTATTTTATCATAGAAATTGATAGTTGATACATTTGTATGAAGCTTATAGTAACTCAGAACCTGGTTTTGGCCAATTAAAACAGAAGGAGAACCCAAATTGAGTCCAAAATAAATATAATGTACATCAAGCCTTATTGCTGTTCCTTTTATTTCCTAAATCCCTTTGTCTAACCCTGCATTTGGCTTTTATCCAATCTATTTTCCTAGGTATAGTTGTATGCCATTTTTCCATTTATTACTCTAAATGGTGGTCTGTGTGCATTGAGTCATTAACTCTGCGTTATTCTCTATTACTATCTGCTATTGTGTACTATGTGCCTGCAGGGTTGGAAGGAATATCCACATGCACTGTAGGATCAATTATTTATTTTCTTTCAGGGTGTATCTTTGTTGGCAAGAGGCAGCATTGAATTATTTTCCAAAATTACACTGGAGAAGGAAGCGGTTCTTTTGCTCCACAGTAGGTCTGGTGCAGTTGCATGCACTGCGCTGTTGGATGAGGAGTTTCAGGGCTTGGTTAATACATTTCCAGTTTTGTGGCTTAAAGGGGATTCTGCAGTTGTTGTTTCCATGCATCTGCTACCTTTGTCCTTGATTGTGAAGGATGTATCCTCCTGTGTATCTTTACATACTCCATTACTACCCCCAGCTCTTTATGTACTTGTTTATCTCAGTCATTTTAGGATGGTTAAAATATTCTGTGCTGATTTTTTTATTTCACTTGTGTTCCTGCTTATTTACTCATTTTTCCTTCATTACTCTTCCCACTAACTTGTAGTCTCTGGACTAAATCTATGGTATTGTTGAGAAGACACAAAGTACTGGAGTAACTCGGCAGGTCAAGCAGCATCTTTGGAGGACATAGATGATGTTCTCTGGACCAGTAGGCACATCGTACATGAAAACCTCACATGAGGTTTTTGGCCATGGCTCTTCTGGTCACCTACGCTCGTTCTCTAGAGATGCTGCTTGATCTGCTTAGTTCCCCCAGCACTTTGTGTCTTTTGTAAACCAGTTTTTAGAGTATTTTGTTCAGTTTTGGTCACCATGTTATAGGGAGGATAGTCAAGCTTGAAAGGGTTCAGAGAAGATTTGCCAGAACTCGAGGTTGAACAGGCTGCAGCTTTATTCCACGGAGTGCAGGAGGATGAGGGGTGATCTTGGAGGTGTACAAAATAATGCGAGGAATAGACTGGGTAAAAGCGCAGTCGTTTGCCCAGAGTAGGGGAATCCAGAACCAGGGAACATAGGTTTCAGGCCACGGTTCCCAACCTGGGGTAAATTTCACCTACACGGGGTAGATTTGCTGATTCTGGATGAAAAGGGTTGGGAACCCCAGGTTTAAGGTGAGGGGGGGAAGATTTGATGGGAACCTGAAGGGTAACCTTTTTACCAAAGGGTGGAGGCTGTATGGAACAAGCTGCTGGAGGAGGTATTTGAGGCAGGTACTATTGCAACGTTTTGTGGTTCTTGGGACATCACATTAGGCAGGTACATGGATAGGTTTACAGAGATATGGGCCAAATGCAGGGAGGTGGGCCGAAGAATCCAACATTTCCATGCTGTATGCCTCTCAACATCTGCAGCTCCATGTTTCGCTAAGGTTAGTTGATCATTTATTCATTCATCAGGGTTCTGTTGTTTTATTGATAACAAATTTTTCTTCTGGCATTGTTAGCTCTGATAACGCATTCAAATTTTTACAGTTTCTAATTGTTAATATCCTGCAGTGTTTAGTTCTGTCCTGCTTTTTCTTCAGTCTTTTTGTAAATCTTCATGCCTGGTTAATCTTAATGTATTATTGCCTTTTCTTCTGGTTGATTAGGGATAATATATGCCCTGCAGAAAATCATTTTTTTTACTTTCTTATAATTTGTTGATTCACTGATTAATTAATGTCCTTGCCTGATTTAATCTGATCCGTGTTTTTATCTACTATTTAATCCAAGGAGCTCTTAACAAATAAAAAAAATGTTTACCATGAATTGTGGACACTGGTGATAAATTTATGTTGGTTGTGCTTAATGTTCAATAATCTCACCACTACAGATCTGGGCTTCTGATGCTGGTGTAGTGTCTTCTCCTGCCAATCTGATCTGGAAGAATCAAAAAGCTTGGAGTACTGGGGCAGATGTGAAAGTAGTTCTCAGGAATTTGCAGGGAGAGGTAATGTTTCTTTCAATTACTGAGAGCAATTTGGCAAAATCATACCATGTTTGTCTTTTAAAATTGGAAGATTGTCGATGCTTCTGTGTTCCTATGAACATTTTTTTCTTAAGAGTAAATATATTGTCTATGTACTGTTGAGAGAAAAAGGGTATGAGGGTATTGTACGCAATTGAATGAAACCGCTATCAAATGTACGTATTTCCCGGCAATGAAGATGCTATTTTTTAAATCTTAAAATAAGGCCCGAAAATTTACCTGCGTCTTGGAGGCCGAAGGTTAGATTGTTAGCCAAGAAAGATAGACTTGGCTATCCCTCAGTACAGTAGCATCAAGAACGATGTTGCTGTACTAAATGCCAAGTCTACCCATTATTGCTGGCAGCTGATTTAAAAGGACAGCGCCGTGGGGGGGGAGAGTTTCTTTCACAGCGTGTGGGGTGTCTGGCCCAAGTCAGCGCAAAGTAGCAAACTTGGCTGGGCCGCCAGGGGTAAAATTGCGGGGGAGGCAGGAGCGTTGAGAAGGAGGGGATCATTGCAGCAACTCACTCAGTCGACCGGGTGGCTGCGAGCGGCTGCCGGGACCGTTCTGCGGAATCGGCCGCCACCTCTGCGCCTTCTGCCAACCCACCCGCCAGCCAGCCAGCCACGGTGTCCTTCGGCACAGGCACAACCGGTAGAGGTGGTGGTTGGCGGGTAGCTACTGGGGATGCGAAATGTTGATCGGCTACAATCAGCTAATCTGTTAGTTTGCTTATTTACAAAACATATTTAATTATCTGTAAATCTAAAGACATTTTATAGGACAGGGTTTGCAGTGCTATTTCGCAGTTTAGCTAAGTCTCATTTGGAAATGAAAGGGCCTGTCCCACCAGCATGCCACTGCATGCGGCTGGTCCCACTTCGATCGCCGGAGCCGTATGGAGTTGTGCAGGGCTGGTCCCAACACCGCGCGCGCTCCGAAAAACTGACACTGTTCAAAAATCCCGCGCGGCAACGGCTTGTCGGCCCGCAGCTGCATTGAGGCCGCACACAATGTCTCAACGTCGTATGCAGCGTCTTGACAGCGCGCGCCGAGCGAGTGGTGTTGCGCGATGACATCACCGCCCGCCATGTCGTTGCATGATGACGTCACCGCCCGACGCCGTGCGACGTCCAAATTCAGTCAGTCCGCCTCCTACCCAGCAGATTGGTGAGTATGATGTCGGGACCAGTTCCATACGGCTCCGCGGTTGGAAGTGGGACCAGTCCCGCGAGGTCGTACGCCTCAAGCCACCATGTTTGGTCGCATGCTGGTAGGACAGGCCCTTAACCTTGCTGATTTCTCCTGCAGGAAGTGGCTGAGAGAAGCACAATTTTTACCACCACTCTTCTTGAGGAGGAAGAGGAAGAAATCGAGATTAAAGATGAAGACCTTTTCCATCAACAAGTAGGTCTACCTCTAATAATTGAAATCATACAATGGAAATTTGAAGGCAAACTACTGTGGTTTTGATTAATTGGTACAACAAACTTTGTTTAGAATCGGTAGCAGAAAGAATGCTCAACTGATTGTTGGTCCTCCCCAAATTTACGACAGGGTATTGTTTTTGAGAATTGTTTATGAGGGTAGACTATTATCTGAATGGTGGCAGATTAGGTAAGGGGGAGATGCAACGAGACCTGGGTGTCATGGTACACCAGTCATTGAAAGTAGGCATGCAGGTGCAGCAGGCAGTGAAGAAAGCAAATGGTATGTTAGCATTCATAGCGAAAGGATTTGAGTATAGGAGCAGGGAGGTTCTACTGCAGTTGTACAGGGTTTTGGTGAGGCCACACCTGGAGTACTGCGTACAGTTTTGGTCTCCAAATCTGAGGAAAGACATCCTTGCCATAGAGGGGGTACAGAGAAGATTCACCAGACTGATTCCTGGGATGTCAGGACTTTCATATGAGGAAAGATTGGATAGACTCGGTTTGTACTCGATGGAATTTAGAAGATTGAGGGGGGATCTTATAGAAACCTACAAAATTCTTAAGGGGTTGGACAAGCTAGATGCTGGAAGATTGTTCCCGATGTTGGGGGAGTCCAGAACAAGGGGTCACAGTCTAAGGATAAGGGGGAATTCCTTTAGGACCGAAATGAGGAAAACATTCTTTACACAGAGAGTGGTGAGTCTCTGGAATTCTCTGCCACAGAAGGTAGTTGAGGCCAGTTCATTGGCTATATTTAAGAGGGCGTTAGATGTGGCACTTGTGGCTAAAGGGATCAGGGGGTATGGAGAGAAGGCAGGTACGGGATACTGAGTTGGATGATCAGCCATGATCACATTGAATGGCGGTGCAGGCTCGAAGGGCCGAATGGCCTACTCCTGCACCTATTTTCTATGTTTCTATGTTTATAACTTGAACAGCTCACCAGTTGGAAATGTGGCTTGACAGAAGATGCCCACAAAGATTGTCCAATAGGAATAGATCATCTGGAGAAGCTTTTTAAATCTTGTTTTGCCATTCTTAATAAAAAGTTAACTATGACGTTAGCAAATTTAACATATATGTGTGTGTGTGTTGGGTGAAATAATCACATTGTTCTGCATTCCACTAGTTCACTAAAACTAGTGCTTTTATTTGTATATTGATTTATTTTTGTTTTTAGGGAGATCCAAGAGCAGCCAACAGAAGCTGTGCAATAATGTGATCATCTACCAAGACCACTTCTTCAAAAACATACTGCCTATGTTAAACTTTTACTATTTAGAAATTGAAAATATTTTTGTAATTCAGTAATTTGTATTTTAGATATTTTGTTAATTTCTTTTTGTATACATGACGTGGTTCAGGACTTTTTTTATACTGTTACTGAGAATTTTTAGAACATTGCAAGGATTAGAATTTAACAAAACCTAATGTGAATGACTTTTTAAAACTACAGATGATGTTTATCTGAGCATGATTACAGATCAAACCAATGAGATGTAATTTGTGTAGATGCAGAAACCAGAGTCATTTTGGGCAGCTTGCAAATGTTACTGGACCTTGACTTAAAACCTGCAGCAGGAAATGGGCAAATAGGCATCTTGGTAAAGACTTATACATTTACAATAGCACAGCACTGAGCTTAATCTTAATGTATTTTTTTAAATGTTTAAACCACTTTGGCCAAAATGTAACACAAACCGGGTTGAACATTTCTTGTTTGGTAGCATTTCCTTGTAGTGGATGGGGAACATGGTGTGCTTGAATGCAATGTTTTAATGTAGTGGTGACCCGCTTGAGTTTTCATGGCAAATATAAATAAAACATTGTTTAATAAAATGTTATTTCCTGAGATTGAATTTGCTTCTTTAAAGCTCAAGGCACATCAACGTTGCTATTTTATTTATAAAATTGCCAGTGTATATCATTACCAGTGCCTTGTGTTTTTAAAATTTTGAATATGGCCTTTTGATAGTTTTTAATTTATTATTGTTACCTGTTGTGTGCTCTTCAGTCGGTGAAAAGATTATAGCGGATTACAATCAAACTGTCCAGTGTGCAGATAAAGGGAAGAAGCAGTAAGGCCCAATTAAAGATAGTCCAAGGGTCCCCAATGTGGTAGAAAGATCAGGACTGCACTCTAGATGGTGATAGTATGATTACAACTTTCTCTTATGCACATTTATTCTAGTTTGCATCATTATGATAGTGGGGTCCAGAGGGTAACAACTGTGGATTTTACGAAGTTTATGGAACATTAAAATTTGCACTAATTACTACACAAACTGGGAGAGGAATTGAGAAGCATTTACAATTCAAAGATTGGGATTTTCTTGCACAGCTATTGGTTAAGATTATTTGCTTTCTCCTAACCTCTGGCCAGCGAACAGCAACAATAGCAAATGCTTCCTGAAGAACACTTGGATAAATAAAGCAACAGGTAGTTGAGCAAATTTAATCAGCTCATGCAGAGAAATTTGTCTTAATGTTGATTCTGGCAAATAATTAAAGAATAGTAGTAATAGCAGGAGTGGGGCTTTCATCTTCTAATGTTTGTCTTGCAGTTGGTTAGATTTAGTGTAATGATTTACCTCTGTTCCTGCACTAACCCCATATCCTTTGGTTTAAAGTAAAATGGGGGGTACAGGGGTGTTAGTGTGAAACATAGAAAATAGGTGCCCTTCGAGCCTGGACCTGGCTGATCATCCAAAAATCAGTACCTGCTTTCCCCCCCATATCCCTTGATTCCATTTGCCTAAGAGCTATATCTAACTCAGTGAAGGAGATGTGCGAGGCAGGTTTTTAACACAATGATGGGTGTCTGGAACTCTGGTGTTTCATTGTTGACCAGCTCCTTATACCTATGGAGTGGGCTACCAGTGTGAGTGGTATTGATATCTGCAGGGGAAGCTCATGGTGATGTGTGGCCAATGGAGTTACTCATATCCATGGGGAAATCCATAATTCCCACACATGACCCATGGAACATTGGATATATTTGCCCAAATATAGCCAAAAAATGCCACCACTGCCTGCCCCTTCCTCCCAGATGCAGAAATCATTATTACAGTAATGGATGTTGCATTCTGAAAGGAAGCTACATGTTTGCAGCCATGTTGATTTTCAAAGCTGCAATTTGAAGAAGGGTCTCGACCCAAAACGTTGCCTATTTCCTTCGCTCCATAGATGCTGCCTTACCCGCTGAGTTTCTCCAGCATTTTTGTCTACCTTTGATTTTCCAGCATCTGCAGTTCCTCCTTAAACATCAGTAATGTCATTGTTTGGTCTCCAACAGGAAATCTGCTATTTTTCTAATAAAATCCAAGGATCCTGTAATCAGGATGTGAATAAATATAGTAATTTACAATTGATGTTTCTTTAATCTTTATTCAACAAATGATGAATTGAGTTCCAACTGATTTTGATCTAAACTGTTGTGAGGAATATGTGTGTATCAGCTTATTTCAGTTACCACTAGATGTCACAGTTGGGTATATTTCTAACTTGGATTTAAGCTATTTTTGCTTTCTCATTGATCTAGTTTAAATGTGCATTTTCACAATGCAAATTGGATGTGGCATGATTGATGAATTTGAGAACAATGCATTGTAACCAACTTGGCCCATGTTTTACAAGTAATGCTGATTGCACACAATGTTCCTGAACCAGACACAATGGTTGAATTCTGAGGTCCAGTCCCAGGTGAAGGCCGACCACTGTGTACTTGTCAAATTATCGTGAGTGCTACAAGAAATCTTGCTATGATCTTCACAAAGCTACCAGGAATGCAGAGAGATGACACCCGCTAACTGTAGCAAGGCCAAAGTACAACTGGCTGCAAGGCAAAGTCAGTCAGCTTCATTGCTGATAGTGCAACCCTCCCTGATAAATTTACTGCATTCTGTGCTTCCTTTGAGCAGAAGGCCAACAGGGTGATGACATACATCCTGTCAGACTCGAGTGTACCTTTTCCCATGGTCCCTGTTGCAAAAGTCAGGTTGGCCTTCTTGAGGGGGACTCATGGAAAACAACTAGCCCGACTATGTCCTCAGGACTGTGGTTCTTAAACTTTGTAGCCACTGTCCGCGCATACGCGAACAAAAAAAACGTATGTAGTATGTACCTTTGTTAGGTTCCTAAACATGGCCTCAACAAATTGATATGTTATTTGTGTCCCCTTCATGACCACCGGCAACGCCCCCCATGTTAAGAACCACTGCCTTAGGAAGCACAGAGACCAAATAGCCAGTGTTCACAGACATCTTTAATCTCTCACATTTCTGTTCTGAAGTACGCACCTGCTCCGGAGGCACCACGCTGGCTGTCGTCTCACTGATTATTTATTTCTGTTAAGGGTCTGTCCCACTGTACGAGATAATCAAGTGTTCTCCCAAGTTTCCCCCGATTCGAACTCGGAGAATTACGGTAATATCCGCTCGTAGTTACTCGGGGCTCTCGTGGACATTTTTCAACATGTTGAAAAATCTTCACGAGCTTACCATGTTTCCTGAGTACCTGCTGTTTGCGTTACGAGCCGCTAAGACGTCCCGAGCTGAGACGTACCCGCTACCTACATTCTATGTACTTACCACGAGTTTGATTTTTTTTTTAAACTCGGGAGAGCTCTTGAATTACCTCGTACAGTGGGACAGGCCCTTTAGTCAGGCCTCCTGCAATTTCTTCTCTTGCTTTCCAGGGTGTCCTCAGATATATGTGATCAGGCCCGGGGTATTTATTACCTTCATTCGCATTAGGATGACCAGCACCACCTCAACCATAATATGGACTTACTTCAAGACATCTCAATTAACTGTCCTAAGTTTCCAAGTCTTGTCTTTCTCCATGATAAAAACTGGGGAGATACCTGTTGAGGACTTTGCCCATCTCCTGCAGCTTCACACACTTTAGTTTTAGTTGATGAGGGGCCCTATTCTCTCTAGTCAACTATTTCTCTTGATGTACACAAAATTTGGATTCTCATTATCTGCCAGAGTTATCGCCTACCCCCTTTCCCGATTATCATTAAATCTTTTCTTAAGGATTTATGGAAATCTTGAGGAGTGACTTTTTCCACACTAAGAGGTAGGTGTATGGAACAAGCTGCCAGGGGAGGCTGTTGAAACATTTAAGAAACATTAAGAAGTGAGACAGGTGGTTCTTGAATAGGACAAAGGTTTGGAGGGATATGGACCAAACGTGGGCAGGTGGGACTGGGACATAGTGGGCCTGTTTCTACACTATCACTCCAACTATATTAATGATGAATAAAAATTACAAATTAAAACTAAAGTTTTGCTCCATAGAAAATTCAGTAAATGATTGGCTGCACATTTTTGGAATATTGCAATTATTTCCTTCAAAATCCACCAAAGCTCCTAAAACCGAGGTAAAATTATTTCTTTAACACATTAGGTGGAAATAGGCAGACAAACTCTATATCGGCATAAAAATTCAGTTAAAAGTCAGAGAAAAAGAACCTTCCTCTAGTGTTATTATTTCCCTGTTTTGTGTATTTACCTTGTGATGGATCTCTATATTGGGCAGGTGCCAAATTTAGACGTTTACATGGACAATCAAATCATATGATATTGAACTACGGCCTGATGTGAATGCTCCACCTTTTACGTTGACTGTAGACAACAATCAAATCTTCCAGTTTGAGATACATATTGAATTGTATCTCAAACAGTGAGAATCTACTTTCAGTGCAGGCCAACTTAAATTCTCTTTAAAATGATGAGCTGGAGCTTCCTATGCTAAACCAAATGGGTGTTATTTAATTTCTATTAGTAGAATAAATACTAGAAACTCTCACATCAGAACAATTATGCATATAATATTAACCAATATTAAGAAACGTGAAAAGTAATTAGAAGCATAAATCACTTCTGAAACTTCAACATTGGGGTATTTATTTAAATAAAGTTTTCAATACTAAAAATCACACCAGCTATTGCAATTACTTCCTAGGGTAGTATGTCTTCTGAAATATATATATGTGTAAACTGGACATTGATTCTGAGCAGTCTGCTTTGTTGCAAAGTTATTAAAATATTTAGTCATTGATTTTAATAGGCAATAGTGTTGCCAAATGAAGAAAATTATTATCTAATTTATTATAAGGACTACTGTAATGGTGATATTATGAATACATTCACATTGAGAGCAATTACATAATTTTACTAAAATATTTAACTTTAAATTGCATCCCTCCCCATGACTGAACGATGATGAATTATGGACAGCTGGAGTCCAAATTTGGAAAACATTTCAAAATCTTTTATGGAAATGATATTACAACTTATTCACAGCACCAACATCAAGTACATTCATTTCAATTAGCAGGTAAATTATATTTTATTTAACAAACATTTACCACCAAATCACTTCTGGTGAAAAATATGTGCACACCAATTGTGATGAAGATTACATCTCTTAGATAGGTTGCCAGTTTTTCAAAAATCATTCAAAAACGTCATCAACATCAACCCATCGCTGGGCACAATGGCAGTGAGATTTTTGGTTTCAGGCTCACAGTTTAAACTCAGTTGCGTGAGACCAAGAGGTTGGTTGCTTTGTAATTAAACATTGGCAGTCCACCTTGTACAAAGATAACGGCTAAGTCCTGGAGCAAAATGCTGAAGATATCAGTGAGTCCGGCAGCATCTGTGGTGGGAATGGGTAGGTGATATTTCAAGTTAGGACCTTTCTTCAGACTGATGGAGTGGGAGGAGGGGTGGAAAGCTGGGAAAGGAAGGTGGGGATGGCGCAAAGCCTGGCAAGTGGTAGGTAGATAGAGGCAATGGGCCATGATTGACAGAAGGGTATAGTTGAAAAGGAAACAAAAATGTGCCTGATTAAGAAAGAAGATGAATGAAATGTTAAATTGGAGGGTTAGGCTCGCAATCAGGAGCTCCAGCCAACCTTGGCGGACAGAATACAAGTTTCTGGTAAAGCAGTCTCCTAGTCAATGCTTGGTCTTGCCGATCTAAAGCAGGACACATCGAGACCACTGAGTGCCATGAGATTGGAAGAGAACTGCACTGGCACAAGCCTAATGCATGTTCCTGGTAAAACGACAGCAATGGAGTGATTTGACTTTGGCTTTTGGAATGCAAGTGCAACAATTTCAAACTGCTGGAGGAACTCAGTGGCCAGTTCTCATTGGAGGGGAGGGAGGGGGAATGGACAAATTACATTTTGAGTCAGGACCCTTCTTGCCTCGACCCGAAAGGTCACCAATTCCTTCTCTCCAGACATGATGCCTGTCCTGCCGAGTTACCCCAGCTGTTTGTGCCCTTCTTCGGACCAATGGTTTCAAGGGCATTGGCTGGTTGAGAGAGCTGAGCGGAAGGAGTGGAGCAAGAACTAGTAAGTGATTGGTAGATTCAGGTGATGCATAGTGATTGTCAGGTCAGAAAGAGATGGGTGGAGACATCAACGGAGGATAGAGAAGACAAAACAGAGCAGACGGTGGAACCTGGTGAGGAGTGAAATATCAGTGGAAGGAAATCGGTTGAGGATAAGAATGGGTGACTGGAAAATAGGGAGGGGTGGAAATCTGAGGAGATGGCTATCTGAAATTGGAGAATTCAATGTTCATGTACTCGAGTGGAATACAAGTGATTGTTCTTAGTTTGCAGGTGGCCTCATGGTCACTTAGTCATATCCTGCGAGGGTCGCCTACAACCCAATAGCATGAACAATTGAATTGGTCAATTTCAGGTTACACCCACCACCCTCCGGATATTATTCTATCACACTCTTCGCCTCCCCCATTGCCCAGTTCCTTCATCCTCCTCCATCTGCTGATCTTCTACTCCAATTTTCCCCATGAGTCCCCCATTTTCTTCCTCACCCTGCCACCCACTATCCCAACCTCTGGTTTTATGTTTCGCTGCTCATTTTCCTTCCTTATTAGATTCCACTACCTGCTCCTTTTTGTCTCCACTTCCAGGTTTGATTACCATCGCCACACATCTTCCTAATGACTCATGTGCCACTCATCCTTTTCACAGCTGCATCCATTTATCACTTTCCAGGTCTTGCCCCACCATTTCACTACCCACCACTGCCCCTCACCTCTACCAGTTATCTCCTCTCTACTCCATCAGCTGGAAGGGACCTAACCTGAAACATGGTCTGTGCAATTCCCCACACAGATGCTGACTGACCTGCTGGGTTTCTCTAGCATTGTTTTTTGCTCAGGATGCTCACATAAACAAAATTATTGTCCATTTACACAATTCTGAGAAGAAAATTATAATATATAATGGCATATTTGCTTGAAAAGAAATTGTGAAATTAGGCTATATTCTGAAGAAAGGTTACCAAATGTATCTTTGGCTAAAGCACAAAATTTTAAATACAGAATTGACAGATTACACAATTGTCTCTTCGGAGTTTTTTTTCAATGGATGTAGACCAAGAAGCAATTGTTGAGCAGATGATGCATCTGTTGATTTGGGAATAAGCAATATTACTCTTTGATTGGTTCGACGCCACTCATTGTACAATCGACAGTGGTAACGGAATGAAACCTGATTTTAAAAAAGAGGAAGAATAAGTTAAGTAAATTTTCGGGTATTTCCACAACACAATAGCAGGGAAAAGCCAAGTGCAAAACCATCTCTAATCCGGAATACATTCCATATTATGTTACTAGTGGGCTTGACTTCAATTTTCAACATAGCCATTTGGATAATTTAAATTGTTAATTGAATACCCTCAAAGTTAGCAATAGTACTGATGAAACCATTGAATTATAAAGTATAGTTAGACAAAATTGCTGGAGAAACTCAGTGGGTTCGGCAGCATCTGTAGAGCGAAGGAAATAGGCAACGTTTCGGGCCGAAAGCCTTCTTCAGACTGATGCAGGGAGGGGGGGCAGGAAGAAGAAAGGAAGAGGAGGAACCAGAGGGCTGAGGGAGAGCTGAGAAGGGGGGAGAGACAGCAAGGGCTACTGGAAATTGGAGAAGTCAGTGTTCAGGCCACCGGGATGCAGACTGCCCAAGCAGAGTATGAGGTGCTGCTCCTTCAGTTTCCGGTGGTGCTCACTCTGGCAATGGAGGAGGCCCAGGACACAAAGGTTGGATTCGGAATGGGAGGGGGAGTTGAAGTGCTGAGCCACAGGGAGATCAGGTTGGTTAATGCGGACCGAGCTGGAATGCGGAAACTGGAGGAGCAGCACCTCGTATTCCGCTTGGGGAGTCTGCATCCCGATGGCCTGAACATTGACTTCTCCAATTTCTGGTAGCTCTGACGGTCTCCTCCCCTTCTCAGCCCTCTGGCTCCTCCTCTTCCTTTCTTCTTCCCGCCCACCCCGCATCAGTCCGAAGAAGGGTTTCGGCCCGAAACGTTGCCTATTTCCTTCACTCCATAGATGCTGCCGCAGCCGCTGAGTTTCTCCAGCAATTTTGTCTACCTTTGATTTTCCAGCATCTGTAGTTCTTTCTTGAACGAATTATAAAGCATGATGGAACTCAGAGGGAAAGTGTGAAGTATTGTGTACTTTCCTCTGACATTTAGGTACGCGGTGGATTAAATAAGTAACAAGCAGATCATTCATGCTGATACTGTAGGAAATTGTTACTTGTATACATCATGCACTATAATGGCAACAATTAAGCTAGGGGTAGTTGGGGGGGACTTTCAATAAATTGAACACTTCATTGCTTTTTTAAATGTTTCTTCTATCTGTTTGATGGACAGATATAATAGACAGCTAAATGTTTCTACTGCACCAAATGAATTTATAATCAATGTGTAATAGATAAATTATACTTACCAGAGTCCAAAAGAGATAAATAGTAAAAAGTGCAACAGTTAAGGCAATGAGTCCAATAGCTTCTAAGCGGCTGCTGAAGTGTAGATGGTCAACTGCACCTCGTAAGCACAACCACCCCGAGATTGTGGCAAGAGGAGTTATAAACAGAAAGCACACCATGTCACCAAACAATGTCCGCTTCTCGTGTTGTGGGCCTGGATTTCTCAACCACTGTGTTTGAAGAAAAAGTGAACAAAAATGTTTTCGTTTAGTAAAAGTTTTTCAAATTCCCTCACATACACAATCAAAGTTGAAATGTGCGAGTTTCCCAAATGTCTCAATTCTAATAAAAATCGCAAACTCATGATCTTTTTGAAAATGTGTACGATTTGAGCTCAGTTTCATACTTAATTTTAAACAAATATTTGCCTTGTTAAATTTGGGTACACATGTGTAGATTTCAAATGGAACACCACAAGAATTCTGTGACAGGTTTGTTCTGCAGAAGAATTCTGGATAACTAAGCTTTCCCAAATAGTTTAAAACCTATTTTCTGCAATACTGCAAAGTCATATTGATTACTACCAAATTTCAATCTGACACAATAGCACCACTCCTAATCCTTATATTGAAGAGAGAACATTTATCTGTAGCAGGGACTGCAGAGCATTTTTGAAAGTGGAGGGGCTGAGCGATCACTGATCATATGGGTACCCAGTGAGTGAGTGAAGCGAGGGGGAGGGTGTGGAAGGGCGGGGCGCACCGTAGCGGCGTTTTGAAATTTAATGTATTCATATCATGTTTTAGTGCATTGTAAAAGTATGATTTCAATGTTTTTTGTTTGAAGTATTTTTAAGATAATGTAGGGCCTACATGAGAGATAGGAGCAGGTGACTTTTTATTTTTGTTATTGCTCAACCTCCAAAACCTGGGGGATAATAATACAGGCCATCCCCACCTCAAAAAGTGGGGGGATATATCCCCCATCATCCCCCCCCCCCAACCAGATCGATGCCAGTGCCTTCCACGGTACCGAAAATTTGACCAAAAAAGTTGAATTGTGTTATAATTTCAAGTGCTATTATTTTTTATTTGTAGTTGGAAAAAGGGACAAGACATAATCATAACATTTCATGATTTTCCTAAGTCATACAAATTATGTTTTGCTCAGGGAAAAAAATCTGAGTATTTTGAAAGTATGCGTTCTCCTTTTGATGTATATTTCATTTTAATTTGAATTTAGCATCATCAAACCTTGACATTAATAAAGGGGGTATATGTTTGTGGAAATGTTACTTTTTTAAAAGTAAGACTTTCAAGAAATCTAAAATGCATTCGAAGTATACATTTCAATGTGCTGAGTCTCTTGCCCAGAGTAGGTGAATCGAGGACCAGAGGACAGATTTAAGGTGAAGGGGAAAAGATTTCATAGGAATCTGAGGGGTAACATTTTCCACACAAAGGGTGGTAGGTGTATGGAACAAGCTGCCAGGGGAGGTAGTTGAGGGAGGGACTATCCTAACATTTAAGAAACAGTTAGACTGATACATGGATAGGACAGCTTTGGAGGGATGACTACATTATACCTCCACCATGCATGAATGCTTCAAAATCAAGTGGTCGAGTTTAATTGCCATATACTCAAGCATAAAAACAAAGAAAATAGGTGCAGGAATAGGCCATTTGGCCCTTCGAGCCAGCACTGTCATTCAATATGATCATGGCTGTTAATCTAAAATCAGTACCCCTTTCCTGCTTTTTCCCCATAATCCCTTGATTTCTATGAGATTGGTCTAAATCTAACTCTCTCTTGAAAACATCCAGTGAATTGGCCTCCACTGCGTTCTGTGGCAGATAATTCCACAGATTCACAACTCTCTGGGTGAAGAAAGTTTGTTCTCATCTCAGTCCTAAATGGCCTACCTCTTATTCTTAAACTGTGACCCCTGGTTCTGGACTCCCCCAACATCAGGAACATTTTTCCTGCAGTTACAGTAAGTGAAAATCTAGCAGGCAAGCAGGATGCTTTCTCCAACCACCCCCATTTGAAGGCCACTATCTTCCACTGCTTCTACCCAGTACTTGGTACCTACTTCCAGCAGCCACTGGTTGCACTCCAGGATGCACCGAGCCGCAGCCTGGTCCACCAGGGCGAATTCGGTGCAGAGACTCTCACGGCAGCGGCGCATCGCTTCCAACGCTTCTAACGGCCTGGGACTCTTTCACTGAGGCTTCTCCATGGCCGGAGCTGCAACAAGCGTTTCGCCAGCCCGGCAAACACTCGCCAGCCCCGGCTCCCCATCTGCATCTGCCCCTGCTTCTGCTTCCACTTCCATCCCTTCCTTCGCCCCGGCTCTCCAACATCCACGACCAGGTTGCTCAGAGCACAGCAGCACCTTGTCCCAAGCCAAAAACAAAATGCGCGGGGGGGGGGGCAGCCCCCCCTGGTTCCGCGGCCACTGTGTAGCACCATTCATAGGTAAAGTCTGGCAGATCCTTTGTGAATTTCCATTAAGGATCTCCATGGGCTTCCGTGTCCTGTCTCTTGCTGTTTCTAATAAAAATAAACATGGGGCACAGTTTGCAAATGATACAGAAAATTGGTGGTGGCATGGGTAGACAGCGAGGGGGGAAGTGACAAACTGGTTAATTGGGCAGAAAAGCAGGAAATTGATTTTAATCCAGGAAAGTGAGGTTCTGTAATTTAATTACTGGCAACAAGACAAGGAAGTACAGAAAGGATATTATAGGAACAGAGAAATCTTTGAATGTATGTTCAAAAGTAGATCAAGGTCAAAGAACATGTCAGTAAGGTGGTTAAAAAAATGTAAGTGTGGTGTTTTCTTTTGTTAGCTGCATTGACTAGATTAGAATGAGGCAATATAGAATATAAGAGCTAGGACATGTAGAACTCTAATATGATGCCAGTTAGGCCACATCTTCAATACTGCACTCAGTTCAAGACACCACCTTATAGGAATGATATGCTTGCACAACAGAGAGACCTTGGAGGAGATGCAAGGGTATTACCAGCACTGGAATATTTTAGGTGAGGAAACAGGATTTACTGGGGTGATTTTCCTGCTACAGAGGCAGCTGCGGGAAGATTAATTGATATATTAAAAATTGAGAGGCGTTGAAAAAGTAAGTAGGAAGGATCAATTTCCCTTAGCAGTAGAAACAAAAACACAGAGCACAGATTTAAAGTAATTGATAGTAGGACAAAAAGTAGGTGATTATTTCACCAAGGACATGCCAAGGGTTTGGGGTTCTGTCTCTAAGTGCAGTTGAGGCAGACAACCATTCAATAAGTGCTTAGGCGTGCACTTGAACAGGTTACGGGTGGAAGGTTGATAGCTGGATAGCTGGATAGCTTTTTGTCAAACTAGCATGGGCATGTTGGATCAAATTACTTCTGGCATAAATATTGAGGAATCATAGATTACAGAAACCGATTGTTTTGTCCATCATGTTCATGCAGTCCGCCATATACCTATCTATGTTAATTCCTTTTATTAGCACTTGCTCCATAACCTTCAATGCTTCGGCTAGTTGGGTGCTTAAACATTATGAGATTACTTACAACTACACAAACAATGCCTTCCAAGTTCAAGTCATCCTGCGCATTAAAATTATTATTTTAATTTTAAATACCTCTGCCAAGGGGAAAGTTTCCTATGATCTACCCTATCTATGCCCCTCAATTGTATGCATCTTTAGTTGGCCCCTCAACGTCATCCACTCCAAGGAAAATAAATCCAACCTGTCCTCATATGACCTAAAGTGCTTTCCAATCAAAGGCATTCAAGGGAGTTGTTCTTTGAACAGTGTCACAGGATTTATTTATTTTTGTCTACATCCAAAAACGTATCTGCACATATATTACTCCCTCAGTACTCCATTGTAGTATTCGCTTAGTTTGCAAGTAAAAGACCCTGGAGAGGAGTAGGAACCTACGACCTGAATGAAAAGCAAGCACTACTATCTTTGACCCAAATCTGAATAAATTTACCCAACCAGAAACTCATCTGTTCAAGAGTTAATGGCCCACTCACACAATTGATTTATCGAATATTTAATTTGTCTCATCTGTTATGTCACTGGACGAATAGTACACATGGACTTCTGTACATCGCAACATTTAAGACACATTTAAATAAGTACATGGACAGGTAGATTGAGAGGGATAGAGGCCAAACGCAGACAGGTGCAAATAGTGTAGATGGGGCATTCTGGTCAGAATGGGCAAGTTGGGATAAAGGGCCTGTTTCCACGCTGTGTGACTGACTCCTTAACTCTATGACAACCAATTTTTGAAAGTTGTCATCAAGTAACTAATATTTCTGAATGGGTTGATGAGTTATAGCAATAAATAAAAATGTTTATAAATTTTAGAACAAGAATGTAAAGATGATGAAAACTGGCATGAGGCGTGACAGGGAAAGGCTGTTGATGTGCAATTTGTTTCCATCTATCTCCAATTCCTGCTGGAAAATTACTACTATGTACAAATTCTTCACAGGTTTTGAATTCTGCACCTCTCACATAAAATCATTTATACATTGTTTTTTTTTGTGTCTTTTTTTTTACCTTAAATTTGTGGGGGGGCTTTAAGTCTTGGACTTCTACTGCATTGGGACGTTTTCCCTCATGTATTCTATGAAAACTTTTGATCATTTTGAAAAGTAATTTTAGATTTCCCTCCACGTAATCCATTTTATTGAGACCAATCTCATATTATTTGTGTCCTCTCCATAGATAGCATTTGTTCTCTCAGCCTCTCATTGTGTAACAGAGTCTAGTTCCTACCTTCTCTCTGCATTAGCCATTTTTGTATTTGTCTCTTGTTTGCAGTTCACTATTCTTTTTATGCATCTGGGGCTCTATTGACCTTTAGGCCAGTGCAGTAGTGCAGCAGCTAGTGCTATTACCTCTGCACTCAAGCAACCCAGTTTGGATCTTGGTATGCACAAATTTTGCATATTTTTCCTGTGACTGTAGTGGTTTCCCCTCCAGAGCTTTGGGTATTTTTCCCCACTCCCAAAGATTAGCAAACGGTTATTCGAAAATTATTCTATTGTAGATAGGTGTCAGGAGGATTGGGTAGTTGAAGGACGTGCTAGGGTGAATGGGGCAGATGAGACAGGTGGCATAGACTATGTGGTGTGAACTACCTACTCCTGTCTCACGAATAAATGTGAAATATTTCACCACAAAACTCCACCAGCTAGGCCTCGGCTCACTGATATGCGATTGGATCCTACATTTTCTGACGGAGCGACCGCAGGCAGTGAGACTGGGGCCGTACCTGTCCTCCACTATCACCCTGAGCACCGGCACACCACAGGGCTATGTACTGAGCCCCATGCTCTACTCCCTCTTCACTCACGACTGTGTTCCTGCATTCGACACCAACACCATTGTCAAGTTTGCAGACAACACAACGGTGATCGGTCTGATCACCAACGGTGATGAAACAAACTATAGAGCGGAGGTGCAGAACCTGGCAGACTGGTGCTCACAGAACAACTTGTCACTAAACACCTCCAAGACCAAGGAGCTGATTATTGACTTCAGGTGGTCACAGAATGGGGAATACGCCCCAATCTCCATCTACGGGGACAGTGTGGAGACAGTGTCTAGCTTTAAGTTTCTGGACACTCACATCTCAGAGGACCTCACATGGTCCACCAACACCGCTGTACTGGTCAAAAAGGCACAGCAACGACTGTTCTTCCTAAGAACATTGAAACGGACTGGTCTGCCCCAACAGCTGCTGATGACCTTCTACCGCTGCACCACAGAGAGCATACTAACGTATGGCATCTCTGTGTGGTATCTCAGCTGCACAGAGATGGAGAGGAGAGCTCTTCAGCGTGTTGTCTGCAGAGCGCAAAAGATGATTGGGACACAGCTATCAGCCTTGGAGGGCATCTACCATACGCGGTGCCTCAGGAAGGCCGTCAGCATACATAAAGACTCCTCTCACCCTTGTAATGGCCTGTTCGAACTACTCCCTTCCAGCAGACGTTACAAGGCCTTCTAGGCCCGCACCTCCAGACTCAGGAACAGCTTAATTCCCAGAGCTATAGGGGCTCTGAACCGGCCCTGCTGAGTGCCCCCCACCCCCATGGACTGTCTCCCTCGGATGGTCACGTCGCACAGGCACATCTGCACTTTAGTCTGTTTTGACTTTTACTGGTGTAATGTTCATTTTACAAATCTTGTTCTCATGGTATCAAAACCTAAATTTTATTAGTCGTTAAGTTATGACATCGGATGGAAGTTGCAAACCAAATCTCGTTGCACTTATGTGTAATGACAATAAAATATATTATTATTATGATTAAATTCATTACTACAGTTGGAGTATGAGACAATTCAATTCGGCAATGCGCACATTCTTAAGCAATATCTCCTTGCTTGGCTTTTCATCATCAGCAATATTAAATGATACAAGAACTTGAAAATAGAAGCTCATAAGTGACAGGAGCAGAATTAGGCCATTCGGCCCATCAAGTCTACTCTGCCATTCAATCATAGCTGATCTATCTACCCGTCCTAACCACATTCTCCTGCCGTCTCCATGACATGTATTAAAAAAAGAACTCTATCTCTGCCTTAGTTTTTCCATTGACTGCCTCCACAGCCTTCTGTGGCAATGAATTCCACAGATTCATCACTGTGGGGAGTGGGGAGAAAGGAGTTGCCAATGTTTCCGGTCAAAACCTTGCATCATTTGATTCTACAAGAACAGTTTCTCCCACGTACTACACTAATACCTTTATTTTTAAGTATTTAAACTCTTGTGTATCTTAAGTAGAATCTTAAATATAAATTTTCTTAGTCTCCTTCCTAATGAATGGTTTCAAATTCACCCAAGGCCTATCCGGTTAGTTATAAAGATTGAACATTAATTTTAAATTCCAAGTTTAACTTATAAAGCAAATAATTAATACAGGTGCACAGTAGAGAGCATGCTGACTGGTTGCATCGTGGCTTGGTTCGGCAACCTGAGGTCCAGGAGCGGAAAAGGATGCAGAAAGTTGTAACCACTGCCCAGTCTATCATCGGCTCTGATCTCCCCACCATTGAAGGGATCTATCGCAGTCGCTGCCTCAAAAAGACAGCCAACATCATCAAGGACCCACACCATCCTGGCCACGCACTCATCTCTCCGCTACCATCAGGCAGAAAGTACAGGAGCCTGAAATGTGTTACATCCAGGTTGAGGAACAGCTCCTTCCCCACAGCCATCAGGCTATTAAACTCACCAACAAACAGACGCTGAACTGTAACAGCCTATTGCACTTTATCTGCTTATTTATGTGTATATTGAACTGAACTTCTGGATTTTTGTTTACAATACTCTGTTGTGCTGCAGCAAGCAGGAATTTCATTGTCCTATCGGGGACGTATGACAATAAACTCTCTTGACTCGACTTGATTAATCTAAATTTAAAAACATCTTATAATCTTGTCTGGTCACTTTAAAAGGGTTGTGTGCAATATTTTCCCCAGATGATTTCAGGGCTTCGGGGGGGGGGGAGGGATGAGACTAGTTTGACTGTTGTGATATTGATAGTGTCTTTGATACCTTGGACAATTTCAGGGCAAGATCATCATACCAAATTGAATGCCAGGAATATGGAACTAGGAAATACATACCTATACAATTATTGGTAGTGAGCTTTAACTATTAGGGTGCAAAAGTTTAAGGTGAGAGGGGAAAGATTGAATAGGAACCTGAGGGGCAAACTTTTCACTCAGATGTGGTGGGAATATGGAGGATGAAGAGGGTTTCTTTGAAAGTGACTCTAGAGTTTGTGCAATTAGAACCACTTACTGGCTACTCTGTACCCTCACACCAACAGTTACAAAAAAAAACTGTTAACCAATTACTGCACAAAGCAAGCAAGTTTTTAAAATGTTTTTGGCAAATAGAACTGAAATACTGACCTCTACTAATCGTCTAGGTTTCCGTTCCACTGAGAACTTGAAGTGACAGAGTTCACAGTAACTGGTGTTTGAAGAAGAAAGCCATCGTTCCAAGCAGCTCTTATGAATAGTTCCCAAAGTTCCTGTACATTCACAAGGGGAGAGCAAGTCTTCCTGATTGCTGCCTTCATGACAAATCCTACACATAGGCCAGTCATTGAATGTGCTGGAAAGGAAATAGGTTAATTGTCAATGTCTGAAACCTAAAGATAACGCGTGTGAATCATGGCAGTTGGATTAATATCAGGGTGGTTTAAATAAGCCATCACCAGAATACACAGCAGTTCTCCCCATATCTTGAAAGATTATTTATTGTATATATTATTGAATAACAATAACCCTTTCTTTTTTGCAATAGACCTTTGAAGTAATATTTGCAGATAAATTAAATATTGTGTTTCTTATTTTATTAAAGCAACAATTGCAAAGGTTCTGTGATCTGAACCCATACATGAAAATGTTTCCAAATCCTGCTGTAGTATGGCAAAGTGGCAGAGGCAATAGATCTGAATCTATTCTCTGTCTAATTGAGTTTTTAGTTTTAGAGATACAGCACGGAATCAGGCCATTAGGCCCACCCAGTCTGCACCGACCTGTGATCCCTGCACATTAACACCATCCGGCACACACTAGGAATGATTTATACTTATACCAAGCCAATTAACCTTCAAACCTGGGGTGCACAAAGGGGTGGAGAAACTCAGCGGGTGCAGCAGCATCTAAGGAGCGAAGGAGATAGGCAACGTTTCGGGCCAAAACCCTTCTTCAGACTGATGGGAGGTGGGGGGGGGGGGGAGGCGGGGAGAAGAAAGGAAAAAGGAGGAGGAGCCCGAGGGCTGGGGGAAAGGTGGGAAGGGGAGGAGACAGCAAGGGTTAAGAGAACTGAGAAAATTCAATGTTCATGCCCAGGGGATGCAGACTCCCCAAGCGGAATATGAGGTGCTGTTCCTCCAATTTGCGGTGTTGCCCACTCTGGCCGTGGAGGAGGCCCAGGACAGAAACGATCGCCAAGCCTCCGCTTGGTCTCACCGATATAGATCAGCTGGCATCTAGAGCAGCGGATGCAGTAGATGAGGTTGGAGGAGGTGCAGGTGAACCTCTGTCGGACCTGGAAGGACTGCTTGGGTCCCTGAAAAGAGTGCAGGGGGGAGGTAAAGGGACAAGTGTAGCATCTCTTGTGGTTGCAAGGGAAAGTGCCCGGGGAAGGGGTGGAGCGGGAGGGAAGGGTAGAATTGACAAGGGAGTTGTGGAGGGTTGCGGTCTTTGCGGAAGGCAGACGGGGGGGAAATGGGAAGATGTGGCGAGTGGTGGGGTCGCATTGGAGGTGGCGAAACTGGCGGAGGACTATGTGTTGTATGTGCCGGCGCAGCAACCTACAAACCTGTATGTCTTTGGAGTGTGGAAGGAAACCGCAGATCTTGGATAAAATCCCCGTGGTCACAAGGAGAACGGTCAAACTCCGTACAAACAGTAGTTGGGATCGAACCCGGGTCTCCTGCACGGCAAGCACTGCAAGGTAGAAACTCTACCACTACGCCACTGTGCCGCACTTTTCACTGTACCCCTGTACACATGATAAGTTTCATGTTGCATGCTATCCAGTTTACAGAAAGACTATGCATGATTGCATCAAGCTGTCCACAGTATACAGATTCAGGGTAAAGGGAGTAATATTTAGTGCAAGATTAAGTCCAGGAAAGTCTGATTAAAGATAGTCTGGGGGTCTCCAATGAGTCCAAGCGTCTCCAATGAAATAGAAACATAGAAATTAGGTGCAGGAGTAGGCCATTCGGCCCTTCGAGCCTGCACCGCCATTCAATATGATCATGGCTGATCATCCAACTCAGTATCCCGTACCTGCCTTCTCTCCATACCCTCTGATCCCCTTAGCCACAAGGGCCACATCTAACTCCCTCTTAAATATAGCCAATGAACTGGCCTCAACTACCCTCTGTGGCAGAGAGTTCCAGAGACTCACCACTCTCTGTGTGAAAAAAGTATTTCTCATCTTGGTCTTATAGGATTTCCCCCTTATCCTTAAGCTGTGACCCCTTGTCCTGGACTTCCCCAACATCGGGAACAATTTTGTAAGTTTCTATAAGATCCCCTCTCAATCTCCTAGATTCTAGAGAGTATAAACAGAGTCTTTCCAGTCTTTCTTCATAAGACAGTCCTGACATCCTAGGAATCAGTCTGGTGAACCTTCTCTGTACTCCCTCTATGGCAATACTGTCCTTACTCAGATTTGGAGACCAAAACTGTACGCAATACTCCGGGTGTGGTCTCACCAAGACCCTGTACAACTGAAGTAGAACCTCCCTGCTCCGATACTCAAATCCTTTTGCTATGAAAGCTAACATACCATTCGCTTTCTTCACTGCCTGCTGCACCTGCATGCCTACTTTCAATGACTGGTGTACCATGACACCCAGGTCTCGCTGCATCTCCCATTTTCCCCAATCGGCCACCATTTAGATAATAGTCTGCTTTCCTGTTTTTGCCACCAAAGTGGATAACCTCACATTTATCCACATTATACTGCATCTGCCAAACATTTGCCCACTCACCCAGCCTATCCAAGTCACCTTGCAGTCCCCTAGCATCCTCCTCACACCTAACACTGCCCCCCAGCTTAGTGTCATCCGCAAACTTGGAGATATTGCCTTCAATTCCCTCATCCAGATCATTAATGTATATTGTAAATAGCTGGGGTCCCAGCACTGAGCCTTGCGGTACCCCACTATGAAAAGGACCCGTTTACTCCTACTCTTTGCTTCCTCTTTGCCAGCCAGTTCTCTATCCACATCAATACTGAACCCCCAATGTTGTATGATTTAAGTTTGTATACTAATCTCTTATGTGGGACCTTGTCGAAAGCCTTCTGGAAATCCAGATACACCACATCCACTGGTTCTCCCTTATCCACGCTACTAGTTACATCCTCGAAAAATTCCACAAGATTTGTCAGACATGATTTACCTTTCGTAAATCCATGCTGACTTTGTCCAATGATTTCGCCACTTTCCAAATGTGCTGCTATCCCATCTTTAATAACTGATTCTAGCAGTTTCCCCACTACCGATGTTAGACTAACTGGTCTGTAATTCCCTGTTTTCTCTCTCCCTCCCTTCTTAAAAAGAGGGGTTACATTTGCTACCCTGCCAATCCTCAGGAACTACTCCAGAATCTAAAGAGTTTTGAAAGATTATCACTAATGCATCCACTATTTCCGGAGCTACTTCCTTAAGTACTCTGGGATGCAGCCTATCTGGCCCTGGGGATTTATCGGCCTTTAATCCATTCAATTTACCCAACACCACTTACTGACTAATGCGGTCCCCTGCTATTTCCGGCAGATTATTTATGTCTTCCTTAGTGAAGACGGAACCAAAGTAGTTATTCAATTGGTCTGCCATATCCTTGTTCCCCATGATCAACTCACCTGTTTATGACTGCAAGGGACCTACATTTGTTTTAACTAATCTCTTTCTCTTCACATATTTATAAAAACCTTTGCAGTCAGTTTTTATGTTCCCTGCCAGTTTTCTTTCATAATCTATTTTTCCTTTCCTAATTAAGCCCTTTGTCCTCCTCTGCTGGTCTCTGAATTTCTCCCAGTCCTCTGGTATGCTGCTTTTTCTGGCTACTTTGTACGCAAAATCCTTTGCTTTGATACTATCCCTGATTTCCCTTGTTATCCACGGATGCACTACCTTCCCTGATTTATTCCTTTGCCAAACTGGGATGAACAAATTTTGTAGTTCATTAAATGTCTTCCATTGCATATCCACCGTCAACCCTTTTAGAATTAATTGCCAGTCAATCTTGGCCAATTCACGTCTCCACAACACCCACCAGCGTTTTCTGCCCCTTAGTGTTTCGCAGCTCTACCCATACCGATTCCACATCGTCCAAGCTAATGTCCTTCCTTTCCATTGCGTTAATCTCCTCTCTAACCAGCAACACTACCCCACCTCCTTCTCCTTTCTCTCTATCCCTCCTGAATATTGAATATCCCTGGATGTTCAGCTCCCAGCCTTCGTCACCCTGGAGCCTTGTCTCCGTGATCCCAACTGTATCATAATCATTAATAGCTATCTGCACGTTCAACTCATCCACCTTATTACGAATACTCCTTGCATTGAGGCACAAAGCCTTCAGGCTTGTTTTTACAACGCTCTTACCCCTTACACAATTATGTTGAAAAGTGGCCCTTTTGATTTTTGCCCTGGTTTTGTCTGCCTGCCACTTTTACTTTTCACCTTGCTACCTATTGCTTCTACCCTCATTTTACACCCACCTGCCTCTCTGCTCTTGTACCCATCCCCCTGCCACATTAGTCTAAATCCTCCCCGACAGCACTAGCAAGCACTCCCCCAAGGACATTGGTTCCATTCCAGCCCAGGTGCAGACCGTCCTGTTTGTACTGGTCACACCTCCCCCAGAACTGTTTCCAGTGACCTAAAAATTTGAATCCCTCCCCCTTGCACCATTTTTCAAGCCACGTATTCATCTGCAATATCCTCCTATTTCTACTCTGACTGGCCCGTGGTACTGGTAGTAATCCAGAGATTATTACCTTTGAGGTCCTACTTTTAAGTTTATCTCCTAGCTCCCTAAATTCACCTTGTAGGACCTCATCCCTTTTTTTACCTATATTGTTGGTGCCAATATGCACCACGACAACTGGCTGTTCACCCTCCCCCTCCAGAATGTTCTGCAGCCGTTCGGTGACATCCCTGACCTTTGCACCAGGGAGGCAACATACCATCCTGGAGTCTCTTTTGCGGCCGCAGAAACGCCTATCTATTCCCATGACAATTGAATCCCCTATTACAATAGCCCTTCCCCTCTTTTTTCCCCCATCATGTGCTGCAGAGCCACCCATGGTGCCATGAACTTGGCTGCTGCTGCCTTCCCCTGATGAACCATCTCCCTCAACAGTGTCCAAAATGGTATACCTGTTTAGGAGGGAGATGACCGCAGGGGACTCCTGCACCACCTGCCTACTGCTTTGCTGGCCATTGGCCACCCGTTCCCTTTCTGTCCTCTTACCTTTTACCTGTGCTGTGAGCAACTCGCTGTACGTCCGAGAATATGCTGTACGTCCGAAAATCCGAGAGTATCCAACAGTCACTACACAAAACACGCTTACTGTAGTATAGGTTTACATAAACAGCTGCCATTATATATCCAAATTCTCAAATTAAAAATAGAAGTTAACAGAAAGTTTTCCAGAGGGAAACTCTGTAGATGATAGATAAATAAATGATGCAGTAAATAAACTGTAGCACAACAATACACATGCCTCCAGCCTACAAAAATATTCCCAGACTAATCAGATTTTAATCCTTTGCCTTTGGCTCCAAGCATCCCACATGAAATGATGCTGGCTGAGTCCACTTGAAACCTATGCTAATCAGTCATCATTCTAATTCACCAAACTCCTAAATGGAATCAGACACTCACTATGTTACCAGTCTTAGATCAACTCACAAAATATTAAACTTGATTTCTAACATGCTCAGAGATTAATGTGCCTCTTGGACTATAAAACTGTCAAGTGGCAAATCGCTCCAAAGGTAATACGAAACATGCAACTGCTATAAAAATACTTGTTTATCCAGACATACAAAATTATCTCCAAAACAGAGCAATTAGAATCACAGCAAGGCTGGAACTTGCATTGCATTTACCTGTCTCACACTGGTTGCTGCAGTATAAAGACAATTCAAATTGATAAATCACAGTATGTATGTTTAAAGATGAACTAAGGAAATGCACAACAAAAATGAAACAGTTCTCTCAAAAAAAATATACAATCCTTTGCCATGTAATTTAATTAGACTTGTTGGAATTAGCATGGGCTTGTGTTTCAAGCTTGATTTTGATGGCAAAGTGAAGTTTGCATCCTGAAAAATGTAGTCAATACACAAGGTAAATATAATCTTGTGGAGACTGGCTGCTGTCCAAAGTACAGCAAAACTAAAAATCCGCTATCTGATTATTTGGAAATCCCAAAGTACAAACATGTCGCTTACTGAGTAATGTTTGCTGCTCCCTTCAAATTCACAGGCACCTCATGTCACATGCTCCATTTAAATTTACTGAATTTTCTGGAAAAAGTTATTACTCAGTAACTTTTAGAAAATGTGATTTCAAAGTGTGATAAGACACAAAAAGCTGGAGTAACTCAGCGGGACAGGCAACATCTCTGGAGGGAAGGAATGGGTGATGTTTCGGGTCGAGACCCTTCTTCAGACTGGTGTAAAGCGTGTAAATTTCAAAGTGTGTTTAGGTTACTTTAGAGATATCGCATGGAAACGGGCTAATCAGCCCACCAAGTCCACCCTGACCATTGATCATCTATTCACACTAGTACTGTGTTATTCCACTTTCCCATCTACTAGGGGGCAACTTTACAGACGGCGATTAACCTACAAACTTGCACTTTTTGGGATGTGGTAAGAAACCGGAGAAACCTATATGGCCGCACAGTCAACGTGCAAACTCAACACTTAAGGTCTGGATTGAACCCACGGAATAACATTAGATAATTCAGAAAATCTTTTCTTTGAGCACCAAAGTCCTGTGTATGCTGGATTAATGGAGATTTACTAATGGACATGTACAGAGTCAGGAACCTAACCAGTATTATAAAATATCCAGAAGTCAAAGGTGTACTTTGTATAATCAGATTACAGAGATAACAAGATGGGGATTGGAATGAGCCATCCTTTACACCAAACGTCAAAATGCATTTTACTTCTTTAGCAACACTCAAATGATGTTATAGAAAACAATCTGTACCTGTGCGTGTTCAGCGTCTTGACCACCGTCGTTGAGAGCAGCTTTCTGTCCTTTGCTGAAACTTGCATCACATACTGTGGTTGTCCATTCACCACACCAGCCGAATCTTCCACTGATTTCACTAAAGGAACCAAGCCAGCACAGTCTGGAAGGACATCAGGCAGGCGAGTATGATGGTTGGTTGTCATGGCAACAGACAATTAATCCCTCAGTGAGTGGGAACAGCAGTCATATTTCCAGCTGGAAGAAAATGGGGGAAATACATTTATATTATTAAACTCTGGGATGTACTGTTGCATCAAACTCTTATATAAAACTTGAAAATGCTGAAACTACTCAAAAATAAATACAGTAACAAGAGACCATGAGATAATGTTTCAGGTCGATGACCTTTCATCCTTTTACATTCTTCATAGTTAAACAAATGAGAGGACATATTATGGGAAGCTTATTAGTGCTTAAAGGTCTTGGCAGGCTAAATGTAGAGAAAATATTTCCCATGACCGAGGAGACCAGGACATAGCTTGAGAATAAGGGATAGGCTGTTTAGGATGATACTTGGGGGAATTGTTTTCATTTAGAGGGCAGAGAACAATAGAACTTTCCACATTGGATGGACATGGAAGCCGTTATGCTCATTTTAAAGCCAGGGCAATATGGAAATCAAGGAATATGGGGAGAGTGGTGAAACATGGTCCCGAGGCAGTAAATGGGCCATTATCTTGATGAAAGCAGAGCAGGCTGAATTGCCTACTGCTCCTAAGCAGAAATTGAAAATTTAGAAGCAAAATGGGGCAGGTCTGTGTTTCTCTCTCCATAAATGCTGCCTGATCTACTGAATATTTCCATATTTTCCATTTTTACTGATTTCCAACATCTGCAGTATTTTGCCATTGAAGTTCAAACTGTTTTATATTTACGTGCATGAGCTCATTAACCAGTGAATTCAAATTTAACTCTCCTCATTTTTATGGAGTGGGCCAAAAACATTAAAAGTGATAAAAAGTTTGGGCTGATCGGTAGAATGTAATTCATATATTTTAACATACTTCATTGCATAAATTAAGATGTAGAACATATCTTCACAGCAAATCCAAGAAACATCCCATCTCATTTCATATTAACCACAGCAACTAATATTATCAAGTGGACTTTTGCTTTATTTTTGCAACTGCAGTATTTATTAGGTATACAAGGAAAATTGAGTTGTAAAGTTGAGAAACGTTTGTGCAACTTTACAGGATATTTTCAGAGGCCAACCGTCTGCAGCTTTGGTATTTTAGATGGAATAAACCTGCATCATAAGCAGTGAATGGTGATTATTAGACATAAGGAATTACAGATGCTAGAATCTTGAGGTGCTGGAGGAACTCAGGTGGTCAGATCCCAGCACAAAATGTTGCCTAACCAAATCCTCCAGAGATGCCGCCTACTTCAGAAGGTTGTTTATTAGCTTGATTCCTGAGAAGATGATTTTAACAATTAAAGAATGGATGAACAGATTGGTTTTATCCTCAATGGAGTTTAAAATAATAAATCTTATTAAATCATTACATTGAGGGGATGATTCCCTCATGGGGCATGTAGGAACCATAATTTCAAAATCAAGGAGCACCCAATTAAGGCCGAAATAAGGAGGAATTTTGTAGGTCTGTGATTCTGCTATTCTCCATCAGTGAGAAATAGGCTCTTTGGTACACCAAGCCTGTGCTGACTATCCGGAAATTCAGCATCCGTCTTGACATGAACCCCACCCAAACCCATTTAATTCCTCCACGTATCTATTTGCCTCCATTACAGTTCAGTTTAGTTTATTGTCGTGTAGAGTGAAAAGCTTTTTTGTTGCATGGTATTCAGTCAGCAGAAGACAATACATGATTACAATCGAGCCATTTATAGTACATAGATACATGATACATTAACGCCCATTTACCTACAATGGCCAAACAACAGAGCAAACTGCATGCTTTTGCAATGTGGTAGGAAACCCAGGCGGTCATAGGAAGAACACGCAGTGACAGCACTGGTCATGATAAAAGACAGGTCTCTAGAGCTGTGAGGCAGCAGCCCAGCCAGCTGTGATCTACCTAAAAAAAATGCAGTTATTACATAGAAACATAGAAAATAGGTGCAGGAGTAGGCCATTCGGCCCTTCGAGCCTGCACCACCATTCAATATGATCATGGCTGATCATCCAACTCAGTATCCCTTACCTGCCTTCTCTCCATACCCCCTGATCCCTTTAGCCACAAGGGCCACATCTAACTCCCTCTTAAATATAGCCAATGAACTGGCCTCAACTACCTTCTGTGGCAGAGAATTCCAGAGGTTCACCACTCTGTGTGAAAAATGTTTTTCTCATCTCGACTCATAAAAGATTTCCCCCTTATCCTTAAACTGTGACCCCTTGTCCTGGACTTCCCCAACATCGGGAACAATCTTCCTGCATCTAGCCTGTCCAACCCCTTAAAAATGTTGTAAGTTTCTATAAATCCCCCCTCAATCTTCTAAATTCCAGCGAGTTATTGACTATTTTCAAGGGAAAGAGGGACAACATCAAGAGGCATGGCAAAACGTTTTCATACATTGCATACTTGATTTTGAGGAGGACTGCCGAAGTATATATCGGCCGAGAAAATAGACTGGTTGGGAGGGTGGTGGGGGGCTCACCCCTCAGAGAGTGGTGAGGCAAGAATCAAGAGAGCAGGGAGTCGAGAGTGTTTTATTGTCACATGTACCGAAATGGAACAATGACATTCTTACTTAAAGAGAGCAGCAAAACTCATAATTAGTTTTTTGTTTAAAAAACAGACGGGAATAAATATTTAAACTAAATAACAAAATGCATGGAAATAAGCAAGTTAGGGTAAGACTAGTTCTAAAACAGCAGCACAGACATAATCTGAGAATTAACCTATTCTTAATGAACAATTGGAAAAGTTAATGTGAGACATTACCTGAGTAAAAGGCATACCCAGGAGGTATTGAAGTTATAGATTTTAAAGATTGGGCTTAATTTACTGTGTACCCAAACCAAGATTTTTCACTGTCTGTCAGGTACTTGAATGTTACAAATACCCAAAAGGCCAAAATGCTTTATAAAAGTTGCATAATTAGCAAACTGAAAAGAGGGTCAAGATAAAATCAAATTATCCATTTACGCAACGATATATGCTGGTCACAGGCCAGGTCTTGTTACACTACTTTAAAATATGAAAGTGAGAATATAATTTAAACCTAGTGTAGGCAGACTAAGATATGAAGATATGGTGGGAAGGTGAAGGAAAGTAGAAAAGTGAAATATAATATCCAAATTTGAAAATTAAATGGTCTTGATGTATTCATATTTCAAATTTAATAATCAAATTTTATTGTACAACATACAGACTTACAACCTTTAGAAACTATTATTTATTTTGTTTCTTGTAAACATTACATGAAATAGGAACAACATTACGTGCTATGTAATGACATGCAGTGTTAGCACTGCAAAGTCGTATTAGTAATAACACGAACCAATGAAGAATATTCCGTACTTTATCCAAAACCTTGAAGGACTATTCAAGGAACAAAGTTTTTAAGAACACAGAAACATCTTACACTCATTATTAATAAGATTGTTACTCAATCATTAAATGATCACTAAAGCAAGCAATGGTAAAGTATATTTGTCAGAATTTCAGATGTTTTTACAAGTCCTTTCTTAGAAAAGTCTATCTTCAAAATTCAGTATGGCTTTAAATGTAATTAACATTACCAACTGGTTGAACATTGAAAATACAAGGAGGAGGTATCTGATGCAGTATTTACACACATTGGTATAAACAAAAAGTGCTCTTCAGTAGCAAGACGGCACAGTGTGCAGTAGTTATGTTTCACACGTTACACTGTATTCCTAAAACCATTTTTGTTCAAAGCCGACCTCTAACCTTTGGCTATAAGAGAAATACAACAGACCAGCAACAAAATCAATTTGACTAATGAAATTAGCTCCCAGTTGAATGATTTCAGCAATAATAGCCTGAGCTGTCAACCCAAATTCCTCAAGACCGTTTTTGAATCCCATTAAATACAATTTACAGATAATAATGAAGTACTAAGATGCAACTGCCAAATTTCTGTTCCAATGAAAAATTCCTTTCAAATTAATGGCTTTCTTATTGATCAAAGTATTCCTAATTGCATTAATGAGGAGATATTGTATTGCATTTGATGTTTCCCGCCATCAAAGCTAACTTATTTTGCATCACGGAAAAATCTTGGAGGAGCCTTCCCAAATAAATCAAACCACCGAATATACATAATTGTCTGAATGTTTCTTCGGAGGAAAGCAACAAAGTGCTCTTGCGCAGCAAGATGGTACATTGTGGGGTAGTTGTTTCAGAGATCACACTGTGTTCTTAAATGCATTTTGTTCAATGCCAATCTATAACATTTTGGCTACAATAGAAATACAACAGACGAGCAACAATATACACATTCATTCTCAAATGTTGTGTGTCAATAACGTCAGATATTTGATTTGGCTGCTGGGTCAATAAACCCAGTGTTAAAATGACCCAGTGTTAAAATAAAACAGTGTTAAAATGAAAGCGGATCTGAAATGGAGAATTAAAAGGATTTGCAAGGCGCAACATGGAGGATGGTAATGCTTTTGTCTGGCCTATTCCATACCCTTCAATTACATCACCAGTTCCCAGCAGTTGCCACCTGCTTCTCCAGCCCATCCGTTTTGTGGCTGCAATTGTTTACAGTAACGGAAAAAAAGGATTATAGCACATCTGGCAATTTTTTAAAAAACTAGCAAAAAAGTATGCTTCCTAAAAAAAAAGGACAAGTTTAAACTGCACAACTTGTAGAAAAAGCTTGGAATTGAACTAATTTTCCGGTGTGCAGATGTGGATATTATTCTGAACTCCATTCTTATTCAGTTTCCACATGCAGGTTTCTATTTTACTTCGGAGTCACGCGAGGGATTCCGTGAAGAAGCCCCGCCAGGCGCATGCGCGTCATTACGTCAGACGCATGGCGCACCGACGGGCTGGAGAGCGCAGCTCCACCAGCGGTAAGTAATAAACCAGCAGGTAAGTGGTTTAAAAAAACTCTCTGCAGTTACTTAAACTCTGTAAGGCTGGTTACAGGAGCCAGCAAGAGAAATTTAAAATGGAGAAAATAATGAAAAAGGCTGCTGCCGTTCGGAGTAAAAAACCTACCCGCCGGACCGCAGTTAGCGAGCGTAGGTCGGCTGGGGAGACACCGGCTTCAGTAACGTCGGCTCCAAAGACGCCGACTACAGAACCGGCGGCAGTTCAGCTAATTCCAACAATTCCGATGCCTCAGGGCGCTGTGGCCACTCCTGTCGGGAGGAAGGCCAAAAGAAAAACGGTCAGGCCTATCAACTCAGATGAGTCTCACCAGGAAGACTCCCCTCCTTCAAGGTTCGGGGACGTCTTGAGAAAATGGAACACTTAATAGAGCAAATGCTAAATCATGAGGTGTTCCAGTCGGGGTTGCATACCCCCAGGGTTCCCCAACAGCGCTCTAGAGCAGCCTCAGGCAGAGGTCTGCATGGCATGAGGGGTATCAGCAACACGCCTACGAGTATCAATGGGAACCCACATCGCCAGCACCTTGTTTAGGGCTGGGTGATACCTCCCTAAAGCAAGACTCGGGAGAGCCAGGGCAGTATGAATCTGACCCTGAAGTTGATGTCACTGCTCTTGTGCATACACCAAAGCACATGAGCCATGCTACAGGTGTGCCGGATGTGGCCAGAAATGTTGCCATACCGGCGGGGACTGGTGAAGCCATGGATGACAATCTGGCCAGCAATATTAATTATATGGCCTCTCACCAGCTCCAGGACTCCATAATGGAGGAGACTTCTTTACGTTACCAGACACCTGTTAACTGTGCGTCACTCAAGGTGCCCACCATGAACTCGGCCATCTGGGGGCAAATGAGCGCATCCATGAGGGGGCAAGAGCTGCGATTTCAGAAAGTCCTCAAATTGGTGGGGGCAGGGATAACAGCGTTTGGGCAAATCGTCCAAGGAACACCGATGTCACGTACACCGCAGGATATGTTAGCCCTGCTGTGCAATGCTCATTTTGAGCTTAATTGCATCCGTAAAATCGCCATAAAGCCAACCCTCAATCCACACCTTGCGGCACTCTGCAAGTCTTCAAATGTCCAGCCACCCAACTTTCTATTTGGGGAAGACCTGGCGAAGGAAGTGAAAGATCTGGAAGTGGAGGCAAAAACCATCGGCCTCATAAAAACATACACCCTCGGCCAGGATACCGCCTCGCAAGCCATTCCCCTTCAGGTGAGCTACAGACGCCGGAGCAGGTCAAGGACCGAGCAGGGGGTTTCCAGCTACACGCCATTGGCACACACCTCTGCACACCCCCAACATGGCCAGGAGGTTGAAAAATCCAAGATCAACCATGGAGGTACGAGTAACTGGTTCAGACCAGGATATATTCTCTGGGGAGCAGTCTCCGGTCGGAGGTAGGTTGCAATTATATTATGATGAAAGGACCTGCATAACATCAGATCCATTTATACTGGACAGTATCTGGGGGTCTCGAATTGAGTTTATGTCAGGTATAGATCCACCGGCACAAAAAACACCTAATCAGATATTGTTTTTTTCAAGACCAAAAACTCTACAGGTACATTATGAATTTGGGGTTTTATTCCAAAAAGGGGTCATTGTAAGGACGGCATATCAGCCCTCAACAATTTGTGTCCAATATATTCCCCAGGCAGAAGAAGGATGGTTGGTGTCGAATCATTCTGGACCTAACCCGACTAAACTCTTATGTCCAATATAGACATTTTAAAATGGAAACGTTCAGTACTGCTACGCAACTGATATCAAAATGTTGTTATATGGCAACCATAGATCTGAAAGATGCATATTATTCAGTACCAATTCATCACCAGTACCGTAGATACTTTAAATTGCCACAGCTGTCCCATCCAACTAAATATCAAGCATTGCCCAATGGGTTAACCTCAGCCCCTAGGTTATTTACAAAGTTGTTGAAACCAGTATTGGCGCTACTCCGCACTCAGAATCACATTGTGATGGCTTATATTCTGATTATAAGCAACACTCAGGAGGCAGCTGAGGAATCAGTTTCAGTGACCAAACACTTGTTTGAGAGGTTAGGTTTCCTCATCCATCTGACTAAATCCAAACTAGTACCATCCAGAATAATTGACTATTTGGGGTTCGTCATTGATTCAATTGATATGTCAGTGACTTTGCCTACGGCCAAAGCTGTTGAAAAATGGAGGCCTGTAGCAATCTGGTAGAGGAACAACAACCCTCTATCCGGCAAGTAGCCAGTGTCATTGGTAAATTAGTGGCGGCTTTCCCTGGAGAGCAGTTCGGACCTCTGCACTATCAGAGTGTGCAACGAGCTAAAGAACAAGCACTTAAAGAACATGCAGGTCATTTAGACAGGCCAATGCAGTTGCCAACCAAAGCTATCGCCGAGTAGCAATGGTGGATAATTAATGTCTCACGAAGTACTAAAAATACCACAGCTGTTGCATATATCAATCACATGGAATTAGGTCAGTATCATGTGATAATCTGGCTAACCCCATTTGGGACTGGTGCATTACGAGAAATATCTGGGTCTCAGCTATCTACCTACCAGGTAGAGATAAAGTGGTGGCAGACACCAGGTCACACAAATTTAATCACAACACAGAATGGATGCTGAATCCAAAAGTTTACAAAATGATTGTCAGCCGGTATGGATTGCCAGACATAGATCCGTTTGCATCCAGGCTAATTCACCAGTTACCTAAATACGCCTCATGGGATCCGGATCCGGTGTATGCATTCTCGCTACATTGGGGAGGCACGTTCTTTTACGCTTTCCCCGCATTCTGCCTCATCAGTCAATGTCTCATCAAAATAGAGCAGGACTCCGCCTCAGGCGTTTTGGTGGTTCTTGACTGGCCTACACAGCCATGGTTCCCATTGGTCCTGAGAGTTATGACACAGCCATTCATGACTGTCCCCAAATGCAGCAACTTGTTGGTTCATCCGGTGACAGGAGAAAGTCATCCTTTACATGATCGTATAAATCTGTTGATCTGCAGATTCTGACTAGACCGTTCCAGGGGCTCGGACTGTCGAGTAGGACCGTGGATGTGATTTCTGCGGCCTGGAGAGATAATACTAAAAAACAATATGTATGTCATATTAAGAAATGGGAGATATTTTGTTTACAGTCAGATATACCTTATCATACTGCAAGCATACCAGATGTATTGGAGCTCCTTGCTACATTGCATTTTGACGAACAATTGAGCTATAGTGCCATTAATAGTGCTCGAGTGCTTTGTCCTCCTATTTAGGACAAGTTCGGGACAACAATCTATCGGGTCTCATCCGTTAGTGTCCCGATTCATTAACAAAAACCCTCCTAAGTCTAGATATACGGAAATCTGGGATGTAAGAATAGTTCTCACACTGCTTCGGCAATGGGCTCCAATCACATCTCTATCTTCTCAGAAATTAACACTTAAAGTGGTTATGCTCATGGCGCTAGTATCAGCGCAGCGCAATGTCCAGACATTGTAAAAGCTACGGCTGGATAGCATGCATTCTTCTGTAGATAATATTACGTTTTATGAATATGATTTAATCAAACAAAGCAGGCCAGAGTCAGCTGGAACCAAAATAAGCTTTAAATCATACCCCATTGACCTAAGGCTATGTGTAGTTACGCACCCGAGTCAATATATCGAGGTAACCAAGAGTCTCAAAGGCTCTGAAACAGCAATGTTCATCAGCCACAAAAAACTTAATAAAAAGGTGTCAGTACAAACGATTTCTAGGTGGCTGAAACAGGTGCTGGAGTAGACACCGATGTGTTTAAATCTCACTCCACCAGCGCGGCGTCAACATCCACACCGAAGGCACAGGACGTGCCTCTGGATCAAATCCTCTCGGCTGCAGGATGGTCTAGTGAATCAACATTTTCAACATGAAGATGAAGGGAAAAAAATAATTTTGTTGTTCAAGTTAAAAAAAAAGTTCTGCACATTTTGAAACCAGGAAGGTTGACCAATTAACATCCATTGGGAAATGAGGTCAAACGTAGAGAGGAAAATGTACAGTTTCAACTCCTGGATATGGCACAGATCTACTTTTGACCTTTGCTTTTGACAAAGGAAATGCAGCTGCTCTCTTTTGTGCTATTTTTAATTTCACATTAATAACAGCAACACAAAAAAGCAGCCACATTAGGGATATCTAATGCAGCTAATGCTAGCGTATCATATCAAAGAATGTTTCTGTAAAATTCAGGGAGGTATGTTGTATTCTGTGAGAAGCCTGCATCAAGATAAAGGCTTTCTCAGAATATCCAGGAAACACAAATGAATTGAATTGAATAAATTTTATTAGCCAAATATGTATACAAGGAATTTGCCTTGGTGCTTTGCTCACAAGTAATATGATATACAGTAGACAATTAAAACTAAACCATAATACAATGAACATAGCAAGTTTCAAAGCTGTAAACAAAGCTGTAAAGCTGTAAATCACGAAAAGCAAATCTTGAATTAAGAGAACATATTCCTTTTGTTAATTTTATTTTAATATGCGATTTGTAATATGATGCTCAAATGGCAGATGAGGTAAATTAAAATGGGGCAAAAATAATGTTCTGTCAGAAAATGTGTTCATAGATACCATTCAGCAAACAATGTACAGACAATTTTGAAATTCAACAACATTGTCGTATTTTGTAGAAATTTCAAATATATACCATGCCTTACAACTTGAATTATTTAATTCAGATGCACAAGTTCAGTCCCTGCAAAAGCAGCTAATGGATTTTTTAGAAATAATTTTTCATGATTTTTGGATAAATGCTGACTTACAATATTGAGAAAAGTGGCACAGAGGAGCAGCTGGTACAGTTGCTGCCTCACAACACCAGAGACCCAGATTCAATCCCAACTTCAGGTGTCATCTGTGTAGATGTTGCACATGCTTCATTTGACTGCAGGGGTTTCCTCCAGGTAAACATACAAACATAGAAAATAGGTGCAGGAGTAGGCCATTTGGTCCTTTGAGCCTGCACTGATTCAATATGATCATGGCTGATCATCCAACTCAGTATCCCGTACCTGCCTTCTCCCCATACCCCCCGATCCCTTTAGCCACAAGGGCCACATCTAACTCCCTCTTAAATTAAGGTATTCCAGTTTCCTCCCACAACCCAAAAAGGCGCGTTTTATAGGTTAATTGGTCTTGGTAAATGGTCCCTAGTGTGGGGAGGGAGCGGATGTGAAAGTGGGATAACATGGAACTAGTGTTATGGTTGCTGGCGACTCAGTGGGCCAAAAGGGCCTGTTTCCGTAAAGTATCTTTCAATCAATTTAATCAATCAAAAATGAATGGATTCACTTCAACGGAATAATTAACTAAAGCTGCTACACAATCAGAGGATTTTTACAGATTGGAAGGCAAGAGTGGGAACAGGCTTTAAAATCACTTGGCCAAATGCACATAATGTGTATAATCAGAGCAAAATTACTCCAGCCGCAGTAGAATTTCAAACCATGGCCTAAATTCTGTACATTACATTATCTGAGTGGTAAGGTATTGTTTTCCATGCAGCTCAACACAACTCAGCTTACTGAACTGGAAATTTTCTTTTTTTTTTCCAAGAATGAATAATGGAATCAGGGTTGGTTGAAATATTGACATTTTTCCAGAATCCAAAGATCAATTGGAAATATCAGCATCATGGATGCAAAATGTTAACATTGTAGCTGAGGGCTGATCAATGGATGTTTAATTGAAACAAAATAACAACCCATGACTGCATATATAAAATTAGCTTCCTTGCATACAGCTCTCAAAAATGAGTAGCTATGAGAGAAACCAGAATTTAAACAAAATTTTCAACCAAAAATGTAAAGTCAGGGACCATATGAATAGCCTTCGGAACTTTTGATTAAAGCAAAATTTAAATAGAAACTATAAATTAATTGTGTAATATGTGTGGTACAATTATCAAAATTATCAACATGATAGTTAAATAGATAATGCATAAAAATAGCAAACATAAAGCAGTTGTTGATTATAAATTATAGTGGATCTATTTTCTTGCTATACTGTCAATTTAAAAAAATGAAATTGTATTTTAAAAGTGAGAAATTTGGAAAGTCCTGGTCAGCTGATGCTGTGCTATTAAGCTTCCTGTTGAAAGGGAAATGACCTTCCCTCATGCTCTTTAATTGAAAACCAGATCATGACATCAGCTGAAAATTGCTTCATAACTTTTCTCCCCTACTGCTATGAAAAGTTTTTGTTTTATGCTGACAAAAAAAGAGTGCAGATGTTGGAATCTGGAATGAAAAACAAAATGCTGGAGGAACTCCGCAGTTCGGACAGATCTGTGGAGAAAATGAACAGTCGACATTTCAGATTCCATTGGAGTGAAAGAGTAGAGGGGAGATAGCCAGTCGAAAGGGGTGAAGGGAATGGGTCAAGAGTTGGAATAGAAACATAGAAATTAGGTGCAGGAGTAGGCCATTCGGCCCTTCAAGCCTGCACCGCCATTCGATATGATCATGGCTGATCATCGAACTCAGTATCCCGTACCTGCCTTCTCTCCATACCCTCTGATCCCCTTAGCCACAAGGGCCACATCTAACTCCCTCTTAAATATAGCCAATGAACTGGCCTCAACTACCCTCTGTGGCAGAGAGTTCCAGAGAGCCACCACTCTCTGTGTGAAAAAAGTCCTTCTCATCTCGGTCCTAAAGGATTTCCCCCTTATCCTTAAGCTGTGACCCCTTGTCCTGGACCTCCCCAACATCGGGAACAATCTTCCTGCATCTAGCCTGTCCAACCCCTTAATGGAATGGTGGATGGAGTTTGGTGCGCAAGAGACGAGTGGAGAAAAGAACAGCGGCTGGGACGTGATAGGTGAAGATATCCACGTCCTGCAGATCATAGAATCTGATGGGAAAAGGTGGTGTGGGACCAAATAAGGGAGGTGTGGGTGGATAGGTAGGAAGAATGGTGAGGGGTGTGGGAGGGTCCCAGTGGAAGGAGTGTTTTGGTGATGGCAGAAGAAGCTGGGTGAGAGGCGGCAGAAGTTTATCTGAAATTAGAGAGATCAAAGTTTAGGCCATCGGGCTGTAGACTGCCAAGGCGGAATATGAGATGCTGTTCCTCTTGTTCGCATTTGGCCTAACCCTGGCAGTGGAGAAGGCCAAGAACAGAAAGCAGTGTGGGAATGGGAAGGGAAAGAGTGAAGGGAAAGGCTGGCAGGTGTAGGGTTTCCTGGATGACAAAATATTAAGGCTCTGATCAAAAAAAGAAGCAAACATCAGGTGTACGCATTTGAGATCGAGTGAATCCCTTAAGGAGTATAGGGGTGTAGGCATACACTTCAGAATGAAATCGGGAGGGCAAAAAGGGGACATTAACTTTGGTACATTAAGGGTAAAAGAGTAACAGGAATGAACAGGACCCCGTAACGATCAACCAGGTAGATTATTTATGTGTGGAGCCATCTCTATTTACTGTAGAGAACGGCATGAATGCAGGGGAACTCAGGAAAGGTAAGAGAGCATACATTACAGAAAAGGTGCTGAAGGTCTTAAAATGCAATGTAATAGCAATCTCTTAACTTTTCAATGTTCAACTTTTAATTGCTATTACTACTCAGGGATGTGGTGGAGACAGTTTATTGACTCGCCGTTAGCAAAAACTAATCTTCCAGTCGTTGTTTCTTGATTAATTGGTCTTTTATTGAAGAATACAAAACAAAGAAATAATTCATAACTTTCCATTCTTAATAACTGTTTCTTCCGTGTGGCGTCTCGTGAACATGAACGTGAATGTGAACGTGAACGTGAACGTGGTAGAAACTGTTGTCCTCACCATTCCTCGAGGCAAACTAAAAACCCAATCTCTGAGTTAGCCTTCTAAAATGTAGACACCTCCTCCTACGTATATAATCCCTCCCACAAGCTTAGGAAAAAGATATAGAAAGACTAACAGTAAATAACTTAAGCATAAATGGCTCCTACATGCAATAAGATGGATTAATAACCCAGGTACTGATCAAGTGTATGTTGGGACATTATGGGAAGCTAGGGATGGAAGCTGTGTGGAAAATAATGCCTTACCAATTTGAGTTTAAAAAAAAGATTAATGAGGACAATGTCGAAGATATTGTCTGCAAGGCCTTTGACAAAGTATCACCAGGACGAGTTACCCAATTGCAGACAAAATTGGCTTTAACGGTAAGAGAGAGGATGGTGGTAGAGGATTGCTTTTAAAACTGGTGACCTATAACAATTGGTGAACCTTGCTGATTGGTGCTAGGTCGAGTGTTGTTCATTATTTATATTGATGACTTATTTGTAAGTTTGCAGATGGCACTAGATGCAGTAGTATAATGCACAGTGATGGTGATTATCAACTATCACAACAGGGTCTTGATCAACAGGGCAAATGGACTGAGGAATGGAAGATGACATCTAATTCAGAAAAATTGAGATGTGGCATCTTGGTAGGACAAACCAGGGGAGGATTTGCTCAGTAAATGGCCCTGGGGAGTGTTGTAGAACAGGGAACTATAGGGATGTAGATTCTTAAATCCATGAAAGCAGCAGAGGTATACTGTAGTGAAGGAAGTGTTTGGCATGCTTGCCATCATTAGTCAGCCTATTAAGTACAGGAGTTGGGATGTTATATTACAGCTGTACTAGACATTGGTATGGCCATATTTGGAGCATTGTTCTGGTTGTCCTGTTTTAGGCTGGATGTCATTAAACTGAAGAGTTCAAAAAGGATTTGAGGATGTTATAAAATAGAGACAGCGCCTTAGAGGTTTAGAAAATCATGAGGGGCATTGGTAAGGTAAAAAGCTAGTCTTTTTGCAATGGTAGGGGAGTCAAAAACTAGAGAGCTTAGGTTTAAGACGAGAGAGGAAACATTTAAAAGGGACCAGAGAGGCATCCTACTCACACAGTGAGTGGTGTGTACATGGTTTGAGCTGCCACAGGAGGTGGGTACCGTCATGATTTTATAGACATTTGGAGCCATAGTGTCATACAGTGTGGAAACAGGCCCTTCAGCCCACTTTGCCCACACCAACTAACATGTCCCATCTACACTAGTCCCACCAGCCTGCTTTTGGCCCATATCCCTCCACACTTATCCATATACGTCTAAATGTTTCTTAAACGTTGCGTTAGTACATGTCTCAACCACCTGCTCTGGCAGCTCGTTACATACACCCACCACCCTTTGTGTAAAATAGTTATCCCTCAGGTTCCTATTGAATCTTTCCCCCTCACCTTAAACCCATGTCCTCTGGTTCTCGATTCCCCTACTCCTGGCAAGAGACTATGCATTTACCCAACCTATTCCTCTCAGGCCTTTATACACCTCTAGACATCTTTATACATCTTTATACATCCCTCATCCTCCTGCACTCCAAGGAATGGCCCTAACCTGCTCAACCTCTCCCTAAACTCCTTAGGCCCTCAAATCTTGTCTGCACCCTTTCCAGTTTGACAACATATTTTATATAGCATGGTGTTTAAGACAGAACACTTGTTATATAACTGCACTCTTATATAACTACAACATGACCTCCCAACTTCTATAATCAATACTTTGACTGGTGAAGGTCAATGTGTGCAAAGCCTTTTTGACCACCTTAAGATAGAGTTAGATAGAGCTCTAGCGGCTAGTGGAATCAAGGGATATGGGGAGAAGGCAGGCACGGGTTATTGATAGGGGACGATGAGCCATGATCACAATGAATGGCGATGCTGGCTCGAAGGGCCGAATGGCCTCCTCCTGCACCTATTTTCTATGTTTCTATGCGCCTGTGACACCACTTTCAAGAAGCTATCTTTGATAGGTACTTGGATCTGAAAGATTTTAGAGGGATATGGACCAGGCACATGCAAGTTCTTGATTAGTACAGGTGTCAGAGTTTATGGGGAGAAGGCAGGAGAATGGGGTTAAAAGGGAGAGATAGATCAGCTATGTGTGAATGGCAGTGTAGACTTGATGGGCTAAATGGCCTAATTCAACACCTATATCACTTATGATCTTATGAAATGGGACTAGCTCAGGTAAGCAACTTGGACAGCATGCATGAGTCGGGCTGCTGGCCTGTTTCCATGCTGTATATATCAGTTGCTACGATACCGAATTATCCATAACCCCCATTATCACCCCTTCGTTTCATCCATCTATGGCACACACATTTCAACTACTGGACCTTCTCTCTCGCTGTGGAATTAACATATTGCTAATTCCATATTTGTTGTTAACTGTACAGAGTCCATGGATGACAAATTTGTCAACTCATTATTATATCATTGGTCTGATAAACAAAAGTCTCTGGGACATACTGCCTCTGAAGAATGCCAGTATTTAGACACACAATTAGAAATATTGATCCAACTGTAGAGTCATTATGTGCAGTTCAAGAATTCAACAGCTAATTGAGCCTAAATAGAAACAGGAACATACCATTTTGCCCTTTGCAGCAGCTCACCAATCAATAAAATCCCTGGTGATTTAGTGCCCTAATTACATATACTTCAATTTCCCTAACTGTACAATATGTTGATTTTCTCTGCTTAAAAATGATAGAATTCACATCTTTGCAATGTCCCAGAGCAATAACAAATACATTTGAGTAGAGTCACTGTGCAATGAAGAAAAATGCAATTTCATAGAGCAGTTTTGGGATGAATCTCAGACAAGGATAATTCTCTACTCTTCCTCAAAGTAGTGCTCTTCAAACTTTCATGTTCACCTGAAAGGGCAAAGACTTTGTTAACTTTTCAGGAGGTTTACCAAGATGTTGCCTGGATTGGAGTGCATTAGGTATATGTAGAGGATGGACATACGTGGGATGTTTTCTGTGGAGTTTCAAAGTCTGAGGGGCGACCTGATAAATGCTTATAAAATTATGAGACGCATAGGTAGGGTAGATAGTCAAAGTCTTTATCTCAGATTGAATTGTAAAATACTAATGAGCGTAGGTTTAATGTGAGAGAGGAGAACAGTTTTAATGGACATCTGTATAGAAATGTTTTTCTTTGCATAGGGAACGGAAGGTGCCTGGAATGTGTTGACAAGCAAGATGGAAGAAGCAGTTCCAATAGCATCATTTAACAGACATTTGGACAGACATGAACATGTGGGGAATAGTGGGATATAGACCATCTGCAGGCAGATGGGATCAGTTCAATTTGGCATCATGGTAAGTACAGACATAGTGGGCTGAAGGGCCAGTTCTTATATTGTACCATTCTGTATCTAATCAAAAGGCAGTCAAATATCCCACAGTACAGCACCTGGATTTTATGCTCAAGTGCTTGAAATTGGACAAATTCTGTTGATTAAAGAGAGTGTGATTGCTGAATTTTGGTATTACAGCCACGTCACACACAGGAAAGGAGAATTTATTTCTTCTATCAGCCAGCAAAGTGCACAAAAGGTCACCATGGGACAAATCTGGTATTCTACATAAATAATAATGATTAACTTAGAATACTATGTCTGTGCTTTCATCATGGGAAATATACCACTGAGCCAGTTATATGCTCAATAGTAATATTTCCCCACACCGTACATTATCTTACACTTCCTTTTTCAACTTTCCTCTGGTAACTAGTTTTCTTCCATATTTAGTCTTCTAATACCAATACATTTATATATATATATCTGACATCCACTCTCTTTCCTGGGGCTATGACCTAATTAATACAGTCCAGTCAGTAATTGAGAAAATATAGTAGCAGTGAAGAGAGGTGGGTGCTAAAAAGGGGAAAATAGACAAAAGACAATAGGTGCAGGAGTAGGCCATTCGGCCCTTCAAGCCAGCACCGCCATTCAATGTGATCATGGCTGATCATCCACAATCAGTACCCCGTTCCTGCTTTCTCCCCATATCCCCTGACTCCGCTATTTTCAAGAGTCCTATCTAGCTCTCTCTTGAAAGTATCCAGAGAACCGGCTTCTTTCTTAACCCTCTTTCTTTCCCATGACCCCCACCCCCACCTCGTGGGAGATTCACCCACCGATTCAACGTCCCTAGTCACCTTGCTTCTTTTCCCTCCTTCGCACACTCAACTCCGATCCCAGGGTCCCCATTTTCTTCTTTCCTCTAACCCCCCCTCCCTTCCACCCACATCTTGCCCTCTGGCTTTACATTTCACGCCTCCTCTCCTCTTCTTTTCGGACACCCTTTTGTCTAATTGTCACCTCTAGCCTTTGTCACTTACACCACCCATCTTCCACTCCTCGCCTGTATCCACCATCACCGAGTGGGCTTTGTCCCATCCCCACCTCTCTTTCCCAGCTTTCTCCACTCCAATCAGTCTGAAGGGTCCCGATCCTGCTTGACTCACTGAATTCCTCTAGCACTCTGTTTTGCAATAAATTCAAGTAAATGTTTCATGAAGATTAGAAACAATTACCAATGTTCATTCTCATATTCTCTAAACATCACAACCGGAAAAGCCTTTTGCAGGAGTATAAAATTGCACTGGAAATGTGACGTACAATGCAGCCTACAACAGACCTATCTCCACCAGGTCTATGGGGTGGGCATGTGGTTTACTTACATTGTGTACATGCTGAGGTATAACAGCAATATGTGCAGCTAGGAAATGTATTCTTCTTAACTATACACACTAATAATATTTTAATAGAAATGGGTCTTGGAAGGGGTATCTTGGATGACATGGATGAGTTTGGCTGGGGGACCCGTTATTGTGTTGTATGGCTTGAAGTCAGTGCAGAATTCCACATACGGTATATTTGGTAACCAAATATATGTCAGTTCTTGAATCACAGAACACACACCAATGAGAATGAAATTATGAAGTCATAACTCAACAAGTGTTACATTGTGCTGATGACCTTCTCACCACACATTTGTGTTCTTCCCAAGAGAGCATTTTTGCATGTGCTTTCCACAAGACTGCCTATTTTTACCTTTGCAACATTACCCGAGTCAATCCTGTTGACTGCTGAAACATCTTTGTAACTTGCAGAGTTAATTATTCCAAAGCCGTTTTAGTCAGTCACCGTCAATAAAATGGAAACTGAAATGTTACTTCCCAATCCACATTCATACCAAGTCCTCACTCATTAAATCACCTACTTACAAAATTCTTAAGGGGTTGGATAGGCTAGATGCAGGAAGATTGTTCCTGTTGTTGGGGAGGTCCAGAACAAGGGGTCACAATCTAAGGATAAGGGGGAATTCCTTTAGGACTGAGATGAGGAAAACATTTTTCACACAGAGAGTGGTGAGTCTCTGGAATTATCTGCCACAGAAGGTAGTTGAGGCCAGTTCATTGGCTATATTTAAGAGGGAGTTAGATGTGGCCCTTGTGGCTAAAGGGATCAGGGGGTATGGAGAGAAGGCAGGTACAGGATACTGAGTTGGACGATCAGCCATGATCATATTGAATGGCGGTGCAGGCTCGAAGGGCCGAGTGGCCTACTCCTGCACCTATTTTCTATGTTTCTACAATAGTGCCCTGTTAAGCAACACCACTTCCTTATTTTCAAACCCTTCACTTCCTTATTCCCAGTAATCCCCTTTATTTCCACATTTCTGGCTTCTTAAGACTCCTCAATGTTAATTGCTACATTAAAAATCCCCTGATAAACTGTTCTCCTCCTCCTCCTCACATTTTCTTTTCTTCTGTGAAGCTCCTTCCTTTCAACCTACTGCAACCACCCAAGTAAATTCAACTCTCAATTTCTTCAATCTTATTCAGCATTCTCCATTATATTCAGCTTTTAGTCGTGTTATATGCTTAAATTAAATTAAAAATAAATAACAGTACTTTGCTCCAAGTTCATTACAAATTTATTTAAAAAGCCATTTCTAAAAAATGAATACCACAAGATTTGAACAAACACACTTTTCATCCACTTCCTACTCCGTTTCCTGCAAAGATACTAGTATCTTTGGTTTCCTGTGCCTGTATTCTATGTATTAAAAATTAAATGTACTGATATTTCCATTGTATCTATTAGTCACACCCAGTGCATTAGTTATAATCTACAAAAATAGATTGTTACATGTAACTATTATTATACCCACTTTTTGCTGTCCTATTTCTAAGTAGCACCGCTTCTCTAAGTTGTCTCTCAGCTTCTCCAGCTAGGTAATATCACTGATAACTTTTAAATTACAAAGTACTTCTTTCTCCATAATATATTAAATCATAATTTATTAGCCCAGTATGTTTTGCAACATACGAGGAATTTGATTTGCCATACAGTCATACCAAAAAAGCAACAAGACACACAACTACATAAAATCCGTTAAACTTTATTTAACATGTTTTCAAGCATTCTTTATCTACTCAAGTCCTGACCTACTAACTACTTCCCTTACTTGTCCATTCTTTGAAACCTTATTGTACCAGGATTCTGTGCTGTACTTGACAATATTCTAGTATCATTATTACTCATATATTTTCTTGGTCCTGCTCACATTCAAAATTTACTTTGTAGGTCTGTTGGAAAATTAAAGATATGTGTCAAGACTATTTGAATGTTTGTACTATCAACCAAACTATTTGGAATGTTGTATTACTCAAGATGACATCATGAATGTTAATTCTGCAAAGATTTATCCATATGCTTACATTTTCAATTTTAGTGTCATGCCATATAAAAGCATCCAGAGTAAGACAAGATTACAATGAAGAATAGGCGTTACCTCTGTATTATGATCTTTTGGGAACTGTGTTTGTCCTTGGGAAGAAACCCCACCACAAATCCCTATGATCAAATTTTGCTTATTGGTCCTAGGTACTCTCGACTATCTGATGTATATATCCATTTTGTAAACTGGACAAAGCTAACTTCTTGCCCTGAAAGTCCACATAGACTTTGGGCAGCATAATGGCACATCTGTAGAGCTGCAGGATTACAGCGCCAGACACCCAGGTTCAATCCTGACTCTGGGTGCGGTCTGTATGGATTTTGCACGTTCTCCCTATGACCGTGTGGGTTTCCTCCAGATGCTCACATTCCAAAGGCATGGCGGTTTGTAGCATCTGTAAAATTGTTCCTAGAGTGTAGAGTAGACGAGTGCATGGAGTGTTTGTTGGTTGGTGCGGACTCGATGGGATGAAGAGCCTGTTTCTACGATGCATCTCTAAACTATACATGAAAAAAATATTACTATTTAATTTCCTCAGGGAAAGAGTGAATTAAATAGTAATGAGTTTCCAATGTATGTGGACTTTCAGGAAAAGTAGTAATTTGTAAATTTTCAGTCCCGTCTATAAATCAGGTCTTTCTGAAAACCAGAACACAAATTCACTTATAAATGCAAACAAATGACCCACGGACTTGTCCTGATGACTAGCATACTACAATGTAATGTTTCTCTATTTTCAATGCTGTTCTTAATCTCAAAGAAGCATCAACAATCATATACTAGCATATTACTTGCCAATCTTGACTCAGTGGTAGCACTTGTCACCTTGAAGTCAGAGAGCCCCACCCATAGAGACTCGAATGCATACGGTAATCAAGGCTGGCACTTTAGTGCAGCATTGAGGAAGTGCTGTTCTGGTGAAGTTGCTTTCTGTTGAATGGCAAATCCTGACTACCTGTACGCCAATGTGGATGTAAATGATTCCAAGGCTTGCTTCATGATGGTCAAAGGAGTACCTCAAACGTATGGACCATATTCATCCTTTAACATGCTGTCAAAGCATACATTTCACTGTTTCGCAACCTTTGTGTACAAATTGTTTTCTATTTATCCCACTTTACGAGCGATTATATTTCAGATTTTTCCTTCATCAATTGTAAGGAGCATTGTGTAATGCAGAGGCCATGGCAATGTAAATATATTACTTCATTTCTTTAAACCAAAAAAATATGGACAGATGGATAGATAAAGATTTCTTAGCCATCAATGGCTTTTAGTCAAAAAAGAATATTGGACACTCCTAATTGATATTACGGCAGGCTTTCAGACATCTTGCAGGTAGTAGCGCTCAACCGGTTATTAGCTTCCTTGCCATACAGAACTATGCAATGTTACACATCAAAAGTTTATTTTGGAAAGATGCTACATTGTGCAGAATTACTAGAATGTTGCACCACAAGTTGAAGTTGCAAAAGTTGAAATAGCAACATAGTGCAACAGTTGTTTCACAATATTAAGAGGGGTTTTTATTACACTTAGCACAACTGTTTAGATTTTACTGAACTGTATGTTTTACATGTTGAAATTTGATCAACATACAGTGCATTCAGAAAGTATTCAGACCCCTTCACTTTTTTCCACATTTTGTTATGTTACAGCCTTTATTTTAAACTGGATTAAATTCATTTTTTTAAATCATCAATCTCCACATACCCCAGAATTAAGAAGCAAAAACAGGTGTTTAGAAATTTCTGCAAAGTAATTAAAAATAAATAACTGAAATATCACATTTACATAACTATTCAGACGCTTTGCTACGACACTCAAAATTGAGCTTAGGTAATCCTGTTTCCATTGATTATCCTTGAGATGTTTCTACAACTTGATAGAAGTCTGCCAGTGGTAAATTATATTGATTGGACATGATTTGGAAAGGCACACACCTGTCTATATAAGGTCCCACAGTTGACAGTGCATGTCAGAGCAAAAACCAAGCCATGAAGACGAAGAAATTGTCGATAGACCTCAGAGACAGATTGTGTCGAGACACAGATCTGAGGAAGGATATAAAACAATTTCTGCAGCATTGCAGGTCCCGAAGAGCACAGTGGCCTCTTTCATTCTTAAATGGAAGAACTTTGGAACCACCAGGACTCTTCATAGAGCCGGCCGCCTGGCCAAACTAAACAATCGGGGGAGAAGGGCCTTGGTCAGGGAGGTGACCAAGAACCTGATGGTCACTCTGACAGAGCTCCAAAGTTCCTTTGTGGAGATGGGAGAACCTTCCAGAAGGACAACTATATCTGCAGCACTCCACCAATCAGGCCTTTATGGTAGAGTGGCCAGATGGAAGCCACTCCTCAGTAAAAGGCACATGATCCTACTCCTACTTGGAGTTTGCAAAAAGGCACCTAAAGGGCTCTCAGACCATGATAAACAAGATTCTCTGGTCTGATTAAACCAAGATTGAACTCTTTGGCCTGAATGACAAGTGTCACGTCTGGAGGAAACCAGGCACCGTTCATCACCTGGCCAATACCATTCCTACGGTGAAGCACGGTGGTGGCAGTATTATGCTATGGGGATGTTTTTCAGCGGTTGGAACTGGGAGACTCGTCAGGATCGAGGGAAAGATGAACAGAGCAAAGTACAGAGAGATCCTTGATTGAAACCTTCTCTAGATTTTTCTGGACTTGGACTGGGGCAGAGGTTCACCTTCCAACAGGACAACGACCCTAAGCATACAGCAAAGACAATGCAGGAGTGGCTTCGTGACAAGTCTGTCAATGTCTTTGAGTGGCCCAGCCAGAGCCCGGACTTGAACCCGATTGAACATCTCTGGAGGGACCTGAAAATAGCTGTAAATTGACGCTCCCCATCCAACCTGACAGAGCTGGAGAGGATCTTCAGAGAAGAATGGGAGAAATTACCCAAAATCAGGTGTGCCAAGCTTGCAGCGTCATACCCAAGAAGACTTGAGGCTGTAATCGTTATCAAAGGTGCCTTAACAAAGGGTCTGAATACTTATCTAAATGTGATATTTTAGTTATTTCTTTTTTATTACTTTGCAAAAATGTCTAAACACCCACTTTCACTTTTTTATTATGGGGTATTGACAATAAAAAAAGAATGTAATCAATTTTAGAATAAGGCTGTAATGTAACAAAATGTGGAAAAGTGAAGGGGAGTGAATACTTTCTGAATGCACTGTATAAATAACATTCGCAATGTAAACACCACACATGACCCTGCATATTTTTTTATACGTCAAAAACATCTATCAGCAAACCACACTATCATAACAGAACTTCCTCTTGATTTAAATATTGTGCAAAAGCACAAAGGGAATGAAAACACAGATGAGATTTCTGCTGTGTTACACAAGTTTGCTTCTTTAGACATCTAATTTACCTGATGAACTGCAACTCAGGAGAAACAAGGGCTGTGGGTGTATGCACATGTTCCCGAGCTTGGCAATCAATGAAAGTGCCACACTAGTGGGTACCAACATACAATCAACAACCTATGTCAGCTCTGGACAATGTGGATTCAATTAGCTGACTGCAGTATGGAATTCATCAGTTCAGTGTGCAAGCATGAATGAAAGTTTCAAGCCAATTGCAATTTTACTTCGGAGTCACGTGAGCGACTACGTGAAGACCCCGCCAGCACGCAAGCACGACATATTGTCAAACGCATTGCGGAAGTGACAGTCGGGAGGAGTGCCGCTGCTCCAGCGTAAGTTTAAAAAATCTACCGAATGCAAGTCTTACCATTCTGGTGAGCGTGGCGACTCGGCGTTCTTTGTTTTCCAGCTACGAAACAGGCACCATGGAGTCGAGAAAATCCAGGAGAGCAGCGGCAAAAGCCGCTGCTGTGGAAAGCAGCCAGCAACGTGCCATCTCTCCAGAGCTGCAGGTGCATCCAGCAGCTCCCGACTTCTCGCCGCAACAGACCGCAGGTGTGCCGCGGTCTGCCGGCAAAAGCACCCGGAAGTCTGACAGGTCCATTGACTTGGCTGGGTCCGGACCCGAGGACACCCCATTCGCGGATAGCGTGGCGGGCGTCTTTCCCGCATGGAGCGGATGGTGGAGCAATTGCTCCAGCGCGACCTGCTTATGCAGGGGCAGAGTCACGGTGGGTCTCCTCGCAGACCCATGGCAGCATCCTATCAAGGACTGCCAAATGTCTCACCCTCTTCGCAGGGGAGCATTAGGGGTCAGAGCTGTGCTGACCCTGAAGAAGGGGCAATGGATGAAGAGTTACCTGTGTCAGTGGTGCCAGAAGAGTTGTTGGGCATGGTTAATAAACATGCTGTACCAACCCAGAAAGGACTGCCCATACATACTAAGCTGGCAACCAGTATTAATTACATGGCTACCAACCAGCTGCAGGAACAAGCCATAAACAACACGTCAGAGAAATACCTTGCTCCAGAGAACTGCATTTCTCTAAATTTGCCTGCAGTCAACAACTCCATCTGGGGCAACATGAGCCCAACTATAAGGAGCCAGGAGGAGAAACTCCAGAGAATCCTTAAACTGCTGGCTGCTGGTATCACAGCAGTAGCCAGAACAGCCGATGGGGTTGAGATGCCTGAAGAGCTACAAGACGCTCTAGCAATCCTGTGTAATACTCAATTTGAGATTAACAGCTACAGGAAGAGCATCATCAAGCCTACACTTAATCCCAAATTTGCGGGATTATGCAGGACTAGCAGCACACAGCCGCCAACTTTGCTGTTTGGGGATAACCTTCCGAAGCAGGTAAAAGACCTGGATGAGGAGGCCAAGGCTATAGGCCTGATCAAGGTGCCAAACACCTCCAAAACCAATTATCAGCAGCGGCAGCACCCCTACACATCCACCAGACATCGTTACAACGAAAGACCTTCTGGTGGTGAAAGCTTGAACGCCGGCCCACCTGCACAGTGGTCTTTTTTAGACCATGGCCCAGCCCGGCCATCTTGGAAAATGCGCCAACCCCACACCGCAGCAACACAATACAACAAGAAACAAGGACAGAGACAACCAACACAGCACTGGTGGTAACCATGGAGGTAGGTGGGTCTGGTTGCCTCGAAAACATTGCATGCCCAGATTCATCAAGGGTTGGTGGACGGTTGTACTTGTTTCATCATGTGTGGAGCACTTTTACCTCTGATCCTTACATACTCAGAAGTATTCAGGGTTACTAAATTGAATTTGTATACGAACTCCCCATCCCAGTTCAGCATACGCCCAGTCAGAAGTTCATACTTTCACAAAAAGAGAGAACAGCATGCCATGCTGAACTGTTAAGACTAAAGACAAAAGGGGTAATTTTAAAAGACAATCAGAGAATCTCAAGAGTTTGTATCAAATATATTTACAAAAAACAAAAAAGATGGCGGATGCCGCATCATTATAGATTTGACCGAACTAAATACTTCCGTTCAGTATGCCCATTTTAAAATGGACACGTTTGTCACAGCCAAACAGCTAATTTCTGATAGGTAATTCATGGCTTGCATCAATCTAAAGGATGCATACTATTCAGTACCAATACACAAGGATCATCGTAAATACCTAAAATTTGTCTGGATGGGACAGCTTTGGCAGTATAAGGCCTTACCCAATGGATTGTCATCGGCATCCAGGCTGTTTACAAAATTGTTAAAACCAGCTTTAGCATACTTAAGGAAACAACCATATTGTCATGGCTTACCTTGATGATATGCTCATTGTAGGTGAGAATTTGGAGATGGCTACATTGGCAGTATCAGCCACAAAACATCTTTTTCAAAAGCTGGGATTTATCATACATCCAGATAAATCAAAATTGAAACCCTCCACTACCATGGATTATTTGGGTTTCACTATCGATTCTGTTCAAATGTCTATCACCTCACCACCAAACAAAGTGGCATCAGGGAACCATCCATTCGGCAAGTAGCCAGAGTGATTGGGAAACTAGTGGCTGCATTTCCAGCAGCACAATTTGGACCACTCCATTACCAAAACCTGCAAAGAGCAAAAATTCTAGCTCTCAAAGATCATGCAGGCCATTTCGATAGGCCTATGAAACTACCAGGGAAAGCTAAATTAGAATTAAATTGGTGGATAGAAAATGCTCAGCATTGTTCTAACCCCATCACTATCATGAATCTCTTACATTACAGATTGATGCCAGTGCTAAAGGTTGGGGAGCAACTAATACTACCACAAGTTGTGGTGGCAGATGGAATACACCAGAATTAAGCCTGTTCAAAGCACTAAGGATTAAGTATCTAGAAATGCTGGGAGCATTTCATGGACTCCGGGCCTACTGCTCAGATATGCACTAGTTGCATGTACGGTTACAAATTGATAATACCACAGTGGTGGCCTATATTAATCATGTGGGTGGAATAAAGTCGATATCTTGTGATGAATTGACTAATAATATCTGGCACTGGTGTCTGGATAGAGAGATTTGGATCTCAGCCACTTACCTCCCAGGTAAACTAAATACAGTGGTGGACACCAGGTTATATAAATTCAACGACAACATTGAATGGATGTTGGATCGGAAAGCGTTTACAGATATTATAGAACGGTATGGGACACCAGATATCGACCTTTTTGCATCCAGATTAAATCACCAACTACCAACATATGTTGCTTGGGATCCAGACCCGGGGGCAGCAGCGATGGATGCTTTCTCGCTGCATTGGGGGGGGATTTGCTTTGCTATGCATTTCCCCTTCTGCCTCATCAGTCGGGTCTTACAAAAAATTAAACAATACTCTGCAACGGGTATTTTGGTTGTTCCCGACTGGCCTACCCAACCATCGTTCCCAGCAGTACTAAAGATGGCCGCAGAACCTTGCATTTGGATCAACAAATGGCCGAGTTTGTTGGTACACCCCATGACAGGGGAAAGTCATCCGTGCCATGATCGAATGAACCTATTGATTTGCAGAATCTGAACAGGCCATTTCTGGACTGCGGACTCTCCGACAGGACGATCAATGCCATCACAGCGTCGTGCAGGGAGTCCACCAGAAGACAGTACCTGACATATGTCAGAAAATGGGAAGTATTCTGCACCAGGACGAACACTTCATATGACTCAGCCACCATCACTGAAGTGTTGGAGTTTCTGGCCACCCTTCATTTCGATGAAGGGTTGAGTTACAGTTCCATTAATTGTGCTCGAAGTGCCCTATCTAATTACCTGGGCCGAGGGATGATCACCTGGCTGTAGAATCACACCCACTGGTATCTAAACTGATGAGGGGTATATTTAACTCTAATCCCCCAGGCCCAGATACACCCATACATGGGACATAGGCATAGTATTGACTATGCTTCGAGGATGGACACTCTGGATAAACTAACAAATAAAATGGTTATGATAATGGCACTTGTACCAGCACAATGGGTCCAGTCCTTACGTAAGCTAAGTATGGATGCCATGTATATAACCAATGGCAAGAATAACCTTTCTGATACAGGGGTTACTCAAACAAGATCGACCAGGTTCCTCTGGCCAAAAATTAGAATTTCTGGCCTATCCTGCAGATAGTTGGCTCGGCATTGTGACATATATTTTACGATATATAGAAGTCACGAAGAGTCTAAGGGGCACGGAGAGGGCTTTACTCATAAGCCACAAACGCCCTCACAATAAGGTCACAGTGCAAACCATTTCCAGATGGTTAAGGGTGGTATTGGGTGCAGCGGGGGTGGAGACTAATGTTTTCAAATCTCACTCCACCAGAGCTGCATCTACATCGGCGGCTAGGATGATGGAAGTTCCCATGGACCACACCCTTGCCACAGCGGGTTGGAGCAATGAACAGACTTTTCAACGCTTCTATAATAAACCTGTGGCTGCTCCGGAGACGTTTACAAGAAAAATTTTAAGTTCTGTTACATAATTTACCCAATGTGGGGCATATATTTTAGGTATGAATACCTTCTTTGGTTTTCAGCACAGTCTGAAATGTCATATGTCATGTCTGAAATACGTTCATCCTCCTTTCCTAGCATGGCAGTGTGTGAGCATGGTCTCGTTCCAGGGCATGAAATCATAGAGCTTTGAAATCTTCATGTAGTCACTCACGTGAGTCCGAAGTAAAATAGTAAGATTAAATGACAACTTACCAGTTTGAAGTTTTATGTTTATTTTATGAGGAGTTACGATGAGGGATTACGTGCCCTCCGCTCCCAAACCCTCTATTATAAAGATCAACTGGTATATAAGTTCTATCTTATCTTACTATGTTAGTCAACTCTGGTATCTATGATTTCACACCGCTGCTTTGAAGAATGTCGCGCATGCGTGCTGGCAGGTTCTTCACGTAATCCCTCATCGTAACTCCTCATAAAATAAAGATAAAACTTCAAACTGGTAAGTTCTCATTTAATCTTACTATTTTTGTTCGCCTGCTCTCTCCCTTCCTTTATGCATTTTGCAACCCAGAGTTCACAAATTTCAGTTCCTAACCACCATTACTATTTTCTCCAGTTGCAGCTGTTGGTACTTATTGTACGATTGTCACTTCTACATCTTCCAGCCTATCCCACTTTGTCTTTCACCATTGACCCTCTACCATTTAATCACTCCAGCCTTTTACATAACTTCTCTTTCATTGCCTTGTTTGCAAACACCAGTGTTTTAACTGTATTGGAAAAAATGGCTAAAGGCTTAGCTGATTCAGGAGCACATCTATTCAGTACAACAGAAAGTATCCTACGTGGTCCTTTCGAGTTGGTTTTATCCAGTATTCATAACCATTTGATATCACGTGGAGTTAATGAAACTGGTTGTAATCCATCTTCTTCGGTGGTTGGTACCCCAAGGGGAAGCTGATCTTGATGAACATGATTGCAAATAAGTTAGCTTTCACAAGCTGAGCCCTACTAACATTGAGGGCAAGATGATCTAGGAACCTTCCTTCTCCACATGGCCGTTTAACTGTACACCATCATTCCCAACTAGATTTGGAGGGACTTTGATACCACTTATGCTTTGGTCTGATCCATTGGTTTAGAGATCACTTGGTCCTGTACATTGCTTGCATTTTGTCATGAATAGCGTTCTGTGTTGCAGGTTCGCTAGCTTGGCCTTTCATTGTACAAAGGATGATCAGCATTTTATGAATTCCATCTAGTTGCCTTTAATTGTTATCAGCATGCTTACGTGAAGGGGTGTCGTTTCCGGTGGAGCTAGGGGCTTTTCAGGTTAGTTGCAGTTTAGACTTTGTGGGACTGAGATGTCTTCCAGTTTTTTTACCACACAGGCACTGAGTTTTATTGTGCACTGAACCATGTGCTGAGCTATGGATTATAAATTTAAAGCAAGTTTATGACGTAATGGAACAGCAATTGTGATTGTAGTGTGAAGAACTATGTCTTTGCTTTGTTTTACTTTATTAAAAGCCAATGAATCAAGATTCAACGCCTGGAAGACTCGTTTTGTTATCACTGAAGCTCGGACAGTGCGTAAGCTAAAGCCATTCACAATCACCACGGGGTTTTATGGCTATCAGGGCAAGGCCTTGAGAACATTATCTATATGGCCATAATACTGAGTGTACATTTCCATGGCTGGCCTGCAGTGCATTATTGATGCTTAGTTTGGAGTTGCCAGATCTGTTATTCGTCTTTCAAATTAGCATGATTTGTAGAGTCAAATAATACGACTAAGGATGTCCTTGGTATGAAGATGTGTGATTGTCATGTTCATTAATGCTGATGTGGGCAGGTGGCCCGGCTAGAGATATATTACTGATGACAAGTTCAGGTGGATTTATACCTCCTATGGGAGATTCCCACAAGTGAACCAATGGGAGATATAAATCCAATGGTACACTCGTCTGTGGTGGTGCTACCTCATGGCGGTGGATATGAAAGCCCTAACGCAGAGTACATTCTGTGCTCTCGCTACTTTCAGTGCTGCTTCTTCTTCTTCTTCCTCCAAGCATTGGTCAACATGGGGAAATCTCCAATTCATCAGCTGCAAGCGTGTGGCAGACAGTAATCAAGAGGATGGCCCCATTCTCATGTTTGATATGATTCCATGAGACTTCACTCGATCTGGAATCATTGTTTAAGATGCTCAGGGCAACATCCTTCCAGCTCTATCTCTAAAGTCTAAAGTTGTTCATCATTGTGCCACCAATCTGTGTGGGGGTCTGTGCAGAGGTTCTGATGGAAGAATCTGGTACATTATCTGTATGAAATGATTTGGTAAGAATAGTTGCAATAGGCTGTTGATTGACAATGGTCAACTCTTAAACAATTTAAACACCAATCCCTGGATGTTCATGAGGGGCATTACATTTTGTGCTTCATAAAAGGACATCATTGAATCAGATGAGTTAAAAAAAATCACAATCCAATGGTTTTGTGTTAATCATTATTAATGACTCAATTTAAAAAAAAACTAAAGAGATTTTTACAGAGTTTAAATTCCACACTGTTAACTTGAGTGTCTGGACAGCAAGTCCTGACCTCTGGATTATTACTCCAGCACAACCACTGCAATACCACTTTATCCTATCGCATTGTTTTTGAGGATACTCCTATAAGGCTGCTGGTAAACTACTCATGAATGAAAGGACAGATTCTCTAATTTTAAAAAAAGTGTTTCTGCACATGCAAGTTGCAAACAGAGTATTCAGCACAATCCATAAGCCGCAGCATTAGTCATGACAGATGGCAAGTTTTACAAGATGCCATGGCTGGGGATCGGTTAGCTGCCACTGGGAGCATTTCACTTGTGTTGTGCAATATAAAATAGCCCCCATCATACCTCAGCTGGAAACTAATTTTGCAGACACATCCTTGCGAACTGTACAAATAACGCCTCAAACATACTCTAGTATAATCTTTTACTGTCCAGCAAGCTATTTGGCTTAAAGAGATGAAAAGGAACTTGGAAAAACATTTAAAAAATTTGTAAGAATTATCATAGAGGCCAGTTCATTAAAAAAAAATCAATTTACAAATATCCATTCTTTCCAATTCTGTGACAAAATGTATAATTTAGATGTTACTAGAACTTATGTTCTATGAAAGTAAGTTCTACAGGCTTGGGCATACATTCAATGAATCACAGATTAATTAATGGAATAACAAATTAAATGTACGACTTGAAACAGTTGACAATCACTATGAATGCATGCAAATCTAAAAAAGTAAAACATCTAAAACAGATGGAGTTGGCTGCATCATTAATGCAACATATCCTGTAGAACAAATTTAAATACTTTTTATTATACCAAAAGCAGCTGTCTTTAAGCTAGTAAAGCAGCTTTCATTTAACTCTGAACCATTGAGAAAACACATACCAAATCTGCACTGACTAGTTGTGCTTTTCTCATATTACTTAGGAAGTATTCAAGCTATGTAACAGTCCCCGATAGCTTTACATTTCAGAACATATGAAGTTGTAGACTAAATGTATTTTGGAGTCTTTCTTTATAACAGCTGAAGTGAACAGCTTCACTGTTATAAATCAATTCTGCAATGAATCTCGAAGAAGATTTATTGTTTGAAGCCAACCATTATAAATGGCTTCATTCCATGTTCCTGTTTAACAAAGCTATTTTATTTTGTCTCCTCAAGAATACGGAACAATAAAAGCCAATGAAACAGATCTTTGTAAGACTAGAATAATGGAAATCTGATGCCTCACCAACATAAAATATGATAGATTAAATTATCTCAAATTCTGCAGGTGCATTGTGGTGGCAGGAAGTAATATGTTGAATAAATAGGTTAATTATTGGCATGTATTTGTCGTTAAAATAAATAACAAATCTGAGCTACAGGCAGAGGTTGAGTAGGTTGGGACTCTATCCCTTGAGATGTGCAGTGAAATGAAGTGGCAATGCTTGCGAATTGTGTAATAAAACTACAAAACAGAATGGAACAGAATCACATATTCATATAATACATATTTGTGGGAGGAAAACAAAGAAAAAACAGCAATTTTAAAAGATACCACACAACAGTAAATTGGTACAGTAAAGTTAGTCCCTGGTGAGATAGGAGTTTACTGTCCTAATGGCCTCTGGGAAGAAACTCCTTCTCATCCTCTCCGTTCTCACAGCATGGCAACGGAGGCGTTTGCCTGACTGTAGCAGCTGGAACAGTCTGTTGCAGGGGTGGAAGGGGTCTCCCATGATCTTGTTGGCTCTGGAGTTGCACCTTCTGATGTATAGTTCCTGCAGGGGGGTGAATGTAGTGCGTAGTTCCCATAGTGCATTCTGCTGAACTCACTACTCTCTGCAGAGCCTTCTTGTCCTGGGCAAAGCAGTTCCCAGACCAAATTGTGATGTTTCGGACAAGATGCTTTCCACAGCGGCTGAGTAGAAGCACTGGAGGATCCTCAGAGACACTCTGAATTTCCTGAGGTGGTAAAGGCACTGCCTTGCCTTACTCTATTATAGTGTGATGCACATATCAGATCCTCTGAGATGTGGACTTCCAGGTATTTAAAAGCAGCTCACCCTATCCACGGCATCCCCATTTATCTTCAATGGTGTGTACGTCCTCGGATGTTGTGCCCTCCTAAAATCCACAATTTGCTCCCTAGTTTTTTTTAACATTCAAGAGGAGGCTGTTGTCCTGACACCAGAGTGCAAGAACAGCCACCTCCTCCCGGAAGACCGTCTCATCGTTATCGGAGATCAGGCCCACCACCACAGTATCATCAGCAAACTTGATTATAGAGTTGGAGCTTGACCTAGCCACACAGTCATGTGTGTACAGGAAGTACAGTAGGGGGCTGAGGACGCAACCCTGGGGGGATCCTGTGTGCAGAGCGAGGGACTTCGATGTATTTCAGGTGTATAAGATCATGAGAGGAATAGATCGGGTAGATGCACAGTTTCTCTTGCCCAGAGTAAGTAAATAGAGGACCAGAGGACATAGGTTTAAGATGACGGGGAAAAGATTTAATAGGAATCAGAGGGGTAACTTTTTCACACAATGGGTGGTGGGTGTATGGATCAAGCTGCCAGAGGAGGTAGTTGAGGCTGGCTCTATCCCAACATTTAAGAAAATGTTATAGAGGTACATGGATAGGAAAGGTTAGGAAGGATATGGACCAAATGCTGGCAGGTGGGACTAGTGTAGCTGGGACATGTTGGCCGGTGTGGGCACGTTGGGCCCGTTTCCACACTGTATCTCTATGACTTTTCAAAAGATGGCTTTTAATCTAAACCTTGGTTGTATTTCAAGAAATAGTCTATGACATCTCAGTTATATCTAACAACATCCGCATGGATATTTTAGAGTACAGAAGGATTGTGGTTATGTTCCTAGACCAGTAATCTCATGGCTTGGACAAATAATTAAAGTTCAATTAGGTAACTGGATCTGCAATTTAATTAACAGTATCAGTAACAAAGACCCAGAATCTGCAGGATTTCGTGCAAACCCATGCAGATCACTTTAAGGCAAGAAATCGGCTGTCGTTACTCAGTTTGGCCAATGCATCATTCCACACCTACAGCAACATGGGGTTTACGCTCAACTCCCTTAGAAAGCCACCCGATGAACAACTCAGTATAGGAATAATTAAGGATGGCAATAAATGCTCTATTGCCAGCCATGCTTCATCTCAAAATAAATAGATAACCGTGGAACAGAATGAGAGTACTGACACGAGAAATGCAAGATTTCATCTGACAATGAAAACAAAAAAACTGCAAATGCTGCAAATTTAAAATAAAAACAGAAAAGAGTCAGCTGGTCAGACTGTGTCTGTGGGAAGGGAAACAAAGTTTATGCTCCAGGTCAAAGTCCTGGTCTCTCTCACACCCTTGCACTCATTGAACAAATAACCTTATTTATAGCTCATCCCCAAGGTCATCTTGCTTCACCCACCACCTTCTGTGCAGCTTAACAAACTTATCTCCTTCCCAATACTGATGAAGGGTCCGAATCTCTTTCCACAGATGCAGCCTGACCAGATTAGTATTTCCAGCATTTTCTGTTTTTATTATCCAATATTTCATTTTCCATTCCGCAGCATTATTTCCTACAATTGAGATATGGATGTGAGATGAAGTGCGGTTGGGTTGAAATAAAGACCACAGGGGGCACAGTCCTGGATTTAATAGATAACAGATACTGGAGATTTAAGAAAAGGTAATACAAATAGATATTACAAAATTACCACAAGACACACAAGTAGAATTAGGCCATTTAGCCCATCAAATCTGCTCTGCCATCCAATCATGGCCGATCTATTTTTCCATCTCAACTCCATTCTTCTGCCTTCTCTCCATATCGTTTGACACCTTCCTTCAATCTATAGGTTCAAGAACCTATCAATCTCCACCTTAGAAATATCCTACGACGGCTTCCATAGCTGTCTGTGGCATTGAGTTCCACAGATTTCCCAACCTCTGGCTAAAAAAAATGATAACTATGACAAAAGTAAAAACCCGTGTTTGCAAGACTATGTAAAAGAATGTCTCAAAAACAAAAAGCATGTATATAACTAATGCTATATTATATTGATAATCTAACATCTGTGCTAGGCTCAGAAACATAGAAAATAGATGCAGGAGTAGGCTATTCGGCCCTTTGAGCCAGCACCATCATCCAAAATCAGCCCGGTCCGGCCTTTTCCCCCATATCCCTGGATTGCCTTAGCCCTAAGAGCTAAATCTAACTCTCTCTAGAAAACCTAGGTGCAAAATTTACTTTATGGTCCATGCTGCTTGATAACCAGCATTTCAGGAACTGCAATAAATTCCTGACTTGTGACATGGAAAACACAGATGAGTTGAAATTTCAGTGTCAGCCTGGTGCTGGACTCGGTATCGGCACACTGGATTCACATGTCCGAGCCGAGGGGCCCTGATATACTTGGAACCTGGCCCTTCAAGTCCTTGACAACTACGCTGGGTTATGTAGTGCACACTCGCTCATCAGGGAGGAGTGGACAAACTTGACTGAAACAGCAAGTGAATTTTAATGTTAATGGTAATTAATTCTTCCTTTTCAATTTAATAATTTTTAATTCTTACATTTTAAAATTCAATTGTAAAATCAAGAGTTTTTTAAAGTGTCTGATCATTCAGGAGAGTTCAAAAGTTGAGTCTTCAAGATCTGTCAAAGAACAGAAACTGATGTTTAACTGGACTTATTGGGCTACAAAATAATAAATACAGCTGCAGAAACAGCATGAGTGGCAATTGTGAGGAGCAAGCCAAATCAAGCATAATCCAGCCCATTATGGTCTCCTTGTTAGTTTGGAACTGCAATTGCCAGCTACTAGTTAGCACTGTATTTTATTTAGTCAAATCATTAGAACTTGTCTAGAAAGCACATCAAATAATTTAAATTTCTTCTGTGTAAAATAAGATCCTCTAAATCAATGTGGAATATTAGTGGTTAATATTTGTCCAATATTGCAGTCAAACTGAGGTAATTTTCAGTCAATCTTTTTGTTGGTGTTTGTCAAGTGTAATTGTAGGCATGAATTCTCAGTCTTTCTTTGAGTGGCGCCATAAAATTATATGTCGAGTTTTAGGAGTCCTTCCAAAACACAGCATCTTCACAATGCGGTATTCTTGACACTGCATTAAAGTGTTAAACTTAGACTGTGTGATGGGTACAGACCCTGAAGTGTTACTTGAACCCATGTTTTATTGACTGTACACAGAGCAGTGAATCGCCACTCAAGCTAAGAAGATTGCACAACTCCATTGTTAGAAGATTGATATTAGTTTTGAACAGTTTCAGTAATAAATCAGCATACAATTGATTGGTTGAGTGTGCTACAGGCTATTAATGTTTATGGTTATATTGATAGTGAAAGCATAGTTACAATTGAATCCTCTCTGGCACATTTCTTTTTTAATAATTTCTATTACTCAAACTGAAATGCAATAGTTTGGAAATTTGGGATTCCACAATATTTGACCTACTGTAATGGACCAGATCATTAAACCTGCTTCCATTTCCTAGAACTCCAGTCTCCATGGCAATGTTGTTCCCACCTACTGCTTGCCAACCCTGATCTTAGCATTAACTCACCTGTATGACCCAATGAAACAAACAAATCACCCTTCCCCCTGGTCAAAGGAATGAACTGCAATATGTAGATGAGTATTTGGAACAAAACTATTGTTACTAAATAAAATATTCCACAAACGTAGCAATGCTTTATATTAACTTTTTAAAGTACACAATTTTTACGTCACTTGATCTGTGTCCCTTCACCGATGACACGTGCTACCAGTGACTTTTGCATATTGCAGAAACTGTTGGAAGTAAATTTTACTTTTTTGCAATTTTGTCGGTCTTGAAGTTATCCCACAAGTTAGGAAAGGTCTTAAGGATTCTACCAATACAGTAGCAGTTCCACACACCTGAAAGTCATCTTTGACACTGCATATATCGGGGATACACAACAATGATTAAAAAGTGAAAATTTTTCATTGCAAGTTTTTAAGGAAAACACCGCTTGATTTGAGCTGTTTGCAAGACCAAAGGAGCATGAACATGTTTGAATTGTTGCACATTAATTCCTGTCATTGCCTATGCACGTCTTATAATTTATCTCTATCAGCTTGTGACTTAGTTTAATAAATGTATGCTTGTGATGAATGGAAGGGAGGTCGTGGCAGTGAAGAGCTTCTCCAGCTGCCTTTACATCATTTTCCTGAACATTTTCAGGGCTCCCATTTATCATGGGGGTTAAATTGGTGGATGAAGTTATAAGCTAATAGAAACTCAGGTCTCACAATATTACAAAACTATTTCCTTTTGCAGAGGCCCATTAAATGATCTATTTATTTCACAAGGGATCAATTAAAGCTCAGCATGGAGGAAACCAACAGGAAGCATGAATGGGAAATGGATTTAAGATTTACTTCAGTTTACTTCCCAGCCAGCGCATCTATTTTTAAAAATGCTGCATCAACATATTGGAAAAATATAGCATTTACTCATTAAATGCATATTTTCATGCACACGAGAATGATAACTATTGAATAAATCCAACGGATCATATTAAATACAATTTTGCTCATATTATACCAGATGGTGTGCAACATCAGAAAGATAAATTACACTTTTTCTTAAATGTGAAGAGCTTCCAAACAATTAAAATGTGCTCGAAATTCTACGGTGCCAAAATGATGCTTTATGGAATATCCATGGCATTTTCATTCAAGTAGGACATAGGCTGAATGCTCCCTTCTTATAAGGAAGACTTATCTGTGAGATCGAGTAGATGAAGCATTCAGAGTGTTCCAGATCTTGATTCACTGTGAACTATCCAAGAGCAACTCAGGTAGAGATAGTCCCTTTTAATTTTCATTAGAATATATGCTAAGACACTGTAATCATGTAGAGATGAAAATAATTGTATTTTTATGTCATCATGCACATGGATGATCACAATACAGAGCACTATGGTGTCACAGAGGAGCTTGATAGCTTTGAGCAATCAATTTTTAATTCCAAGGTCACAGCATAGCACAAAAATGTCGTGCTTTACTAAATAATTTCGAAGCCAATATTTTTAGATCTGGATCAAACTACAAACAATTAAAAATATTTTAAAACATTAATTTGATCATTTTCAGCAATGAACCCAGAATACTCCAAGTCCCTGGACCATGTTTTCCTTTTAAAATAATTTTCAGAAAGTTTAGTTTCATTCTGCAAATAAACATCATAAAAACCTGAAGATGCTGGAAATTTGAAGTAAAAACACAACTTCTACTGATTTGCGGTGATGGGGACATGATTGACAGGCAAGTGTAGGAGCACAAAATCCATGCACAATGGTGATTAACACAAATGCTAAATTGAGTTTATTTTACAGTAACACCAAAACAAATTCAGTTCAAACTTCAGTATATAGCAAAATGACTATCAATGTAATCCAAACAGATAACTATTTCCACATGTTAGAGTTTCTAACAAATTTACATACACAATCTTTTCTTCAAATCACTACACGATTTATCTTTAAAAGCCATTTGATAAAACACTCAAAATGAGCGCAGTGTGGATTTTGATATTTTAGAAGAGAAACAATGCCAATCCCATCAATTCCCTGTATTCATCAACTTCTGTGCAGAGCACTTTAGTTTGAACTGTCTGTGCACTTTCTCTTTCCAGTCCATCTGCTCAGTCCTAAAAGCTAATAGTTCTGAGTCACGTGCTCTCACAACTGTTTACTATATATTCTGTTTTTCTAAACTCTGTCTATTAGCTCTTTGGTCAGCCCATTGCCTATAATTTATCAACTTTTATGGAAAACACTTTAATCTAAACTATCTGTACACTTTTGCTTTGATGCCCAGATCTGATGGGTCTGATTGGTGAGCTCCAAGATAGAGATGGTTGGCAAGCGGCCACAAAGTCATTAAAGTTGAGCAGCAACAAACTGCCGCTGGAGATTTCAGAGAACGATCCTCAGCACAGGGCAAGTATTCCAGAAGGGAAATTCCAACTTGATGGAAGGGAAGCACAGACATTCTGGATGCACCCAGGAAACTTTGGCCTAGTTACAGAGGCCACCACAGATCTCATGAGCAAGGTTACATTGCAGATTGTGCCCTGATGATATCTCTGGAGCCAAACCCAAACTTTTAAATGCAACTCCATTAGCTTATGGTGAATGTCTATGCTGTGTGTGATTTTAAATGGCAGACAACCCAATTAATACAGGGAAGAATTGGATATGCCCCTGTTCCATTTACCCATTTCTGTGCCTGAATGGGGAGAGCAGTGAATGAATTTAGATTAAAATGAAAACATCTTCCCAATATCCGCAATTTTTAAGTTTGCGAGGTCTTGACATTTTAAAATTTTGTTGTACATGGTTCATGTTACAATGACAATAAAGAAACTATTCTATTCTAGTCACTTGTACCAGGATGCAATGAAAAGCATTTGTTTGTGTGCTATCCCAATCAGATAACTGCACATGACTACAATCAAGCCACACACAAAACAAAGTGAAAGATAACAGTGTGCAGTTGTATCTTTGCATATTATTATAGGCTTTCTAATAAATATACGGATTCCATTTTACTAGTCTTTAAATGAAATTTAGCTGGCTATTCCATTGCCAACTTCAAACAACATGAAAAACATCAATTCTTAGTCATAGAAACATAGAAAATAGGTGCAGGGGTAGGCCATTCGGCCCTTCGAGCCTGCACCGCCATTCAATATGATCATGGCTGATCATCCAACTCAGTATCCTGAACCTGCCTTCTCTCCATACCCCCTGATCCCTTTAGCCACATCTAACTCCCTCTTAAATATAGCAAATGAACTGGCCTCAACTACCTTCTGTGGCAGAGAATTCCAGAGACTCACCACTCTGTGTGAAAAACGTTTTTCTCATCTCGGTCCTAAAAGATTTCCCCCTTATCCTTAAACTGTAAACAGATTCTAGTCATGAGGTCATGTTAGAACTACATTCAAACTTCCCACCAATGACTTCATTTACACCTCTTGCTGCCTTGGAAAAGCAGGTCACATATTCAAAGACTTGTCCCACCCTGGTCCTCCCTTCTTTTCCCTGTACCAAGGTACAGGAGCTTGAAAGCATGCACCACCAGACTCAGGAACAGCTTCTTCCCCTCCGTTATCAGACCTTCTGAACTGTCCTTTTCATTCACCTCTACCCAGTTAAGGACGTTGCACTTTGTCTTTGGAACTGATGCTGTACAATGCTGAGAACTAGATTCGGCACTCGGCATCTTCCCCTTCGCTCTGTTGTACTCAATTGTGACTTGATTGTATGTATCTGTACACTGTGAATGGCTCGACTGTAATTGTGTATTCATAGTCAAAGTCAATTTTATTCATCACATACACCCGAAGGTGCAGTAAAATGAATGTGCCAGCAGCGATACACTTAAAAGGCACACACAATACACAATAGGATTTAGCACAAACATCCACCACAGCATTCTTCACTGTGGTAGAAGGCAACATAGTTTAGTCAGCCCTCCTCCCTTGTTCACCCGCGGTTGGGGCCATAAACCTTCTGTAGTCACTGCTATGGACGGCCGGATGTGCAGGTCCTCTCGTCGGGATGATCTAAACTCCGACGTCGGGACGGTTGAATTGGCACTTTATCGGAGACCGCGGGATGTTATAGGCCGCATAACATTTCCACCCCCCCCCCCCTCCCCCACACAAGACACATGGAGAAACACCCAAAACAAACACCTAGACAATCAAAAACAAAAAAAGTCGAAATAACAGACATGCTGCTGGCAGGGCAGCCGACTCGCAGTGCCCCCCACCAACTTGTCTTTCCGCTGACTAATTAGCAAGCAACAAGAGCTTTTCACTGTACCTCATTACACATGACAATAAACTAAATGCAACACATTATATGGTATATCTGATCTGTTTGGATAGCATCAAACACAAAACTTTTCATTGTTATCCAAGTACATGTGGCAATAATAAAACTAAACTTTTTTTAAATTCAAAAAAAGGAAGTAATGCTCACAAATTCAGGATGAACCAAAAAGTACTATGCAGCCAAGTATATGTTGAAGTAGAATTACCATTATAATGCAGAAAATGTAAACAGTCTTACATTAATTCATAAGCTTGCCTCTATTTTACTCATTGAAGTCCAGCACATCCAAAACACAAAATGTCAAATTGATGAAATTCCCATTGCCAAAAAGACACATGCAATAAAAAGATCATTTATGTGTAAAAGACACATGAGATTATTGGTGTCACCAAAATGACTGCTCAAGACTTTATAACATGATTAATTTAACCAAATTACTCAATTATAAACATTAAAAATGTAAACCAGAGCACATATTGCAAATGAGAGGAATCCGATAAACTAAATATGCTGTCATCTCAACATATCATTGCTCAAAAATTCCCAGTTATGCAAATATAAAAGATCACCTGACTTGTAAAATGTGAAATAAATTGCAGTGTACCAACATATTACATTTCAGAAAAATTGAAGTTATTTTTTACTTTGCAATAATATAATTGTAACAGAACAATAAATTAGGCGTGGAACCCTAACTCCTGGTGAAGGGAGATTATCTCATATAGTTGGGGGATATAGTTGGGGATGGAATATAACTTAATTGGTAGGTTAAAACACTCAAAATAAATTCCCAGCACCGTTTAAAAACAGGTTGTAACAACATTTAAAATTTTATGAGAGAAGCGAGCACTGTGCAAACTCATATGTATGTGCAGACCTCCCTCCTGAGTGGGACATTTCTAATTGAAGCCAAGCAATATAAATGAGGCATTGCCGGCTGGAAGCAATGCTATAGCTTCTGGCTTGAGACATAGGAAATGGCAAACAGACCTTCCGCACACCATCTGCAAATATTATTACTTTTGTTAGTTTTATTACTTTGTATGATTTGCACTATTTTGTTATTTAAGAAACTGCAGATCATTCTGAAAGAATATAAAGGTTTGGTTGTATATAAAACCACTTTTGTCAACCAATCCATTTATTTAAATTAATGCTTTTTGCATTTATAATATGGAGTTCTCTGACCAAGTAGGTAAAGAAACATCTGCTTCCAGACTGTATTCACATCATTTAACTTGGCCATTGTTCCACAGCAAACCAGGTGCATTATTTCATCTAGATTTTCCTTCACAGTACAATCTGTGTATTCTTCAGAAATCAACAATGCCACTGATGGGCCAGGTAAAATAATTGTCACAGCATTTTGGCCTCTGTAAATTGTCGTACTGTGCAGGGAGTGAATGCAAACACGGGGTAACATGGAGCTAGTGTGAATGGGTGATCAATGGCCAGTGTGGTCTCAAATGGGCTGAAGGATCCGTTTCCATGCTGGATCTTTCAATCCATCCAAACTTCAGACAGAGGAATTTTAATGGCTCCTTGTCCAACATGCTGCTGTGAAACTCTGGAAATCTAATGGATAATATCAGATCCAGATTTTCATGTAGTTGGAAGTTTGCCATCAACTCAGCTTCTGTTCTCAGCGGCTAAATGCATGGACTAAGCATAGGAAATGTATTTGTGTTTTACACTTTTGACATTCGAGTCAGGTACAAGATAAACAAGTTAACATGGAACCAAAAATGTGTATGTACACTACTTTAGCAAGATTGAACATGAAAGATTTTGTAAATCGTATATGGAGAAAATATTTATTAAGTGCTGAAATTTGGAACATTCCATTCCAGCAAACGTTCGTAAAACATGCATCACAAATATTTTTTTTGCCTATACTAAATCACATATGAATCTTCCACAGGTAACGAATCATGGGGATGAAGGAGAACAATGTAGAATCATATAAGGGATCCTAGTGTCAAAACCTTGTAAGAAACAATGTGCTTTTCTTGTCAGGAACTAACAATTTATCAAAGATAGTAGTTTGAATCAGAAGCAAATGACAAAAATGCTGGAGAAACTCAGCGGGTGAGCAGCATCTATGGAGCAAAGGAATAGGTGACGTTTCGGGTCAAGACCCTTCTTCAGACTGATGTGGGGGTTGGGGGAGGCGGGAAGAAGAAAGGAAGAGGCAGTGGGCTGTGGGATAGTTGGGAAGGGGAGGGGAAAGCAAGGACTACCTGAAATTGGAGAAGTCAATGTTCATACAACTGGGGTGTAGACTACCCAAACAAAATAAGAGGTGCTGCTCCTCCAATTTACAGTGGGACTCACTCTGACCATGGAGGAGGCTGAGGACAGAAAAGTCGGATTCGGAATGGGAGTTGAAGTACTGAGGCACCCGGAGATCAGGTTGGTTATTGCAAACTGAGCGGCGTGTTGGGCGAAGCGATCGCCATGCATACGCCTCTTCCTTTCTTCTTCCTGCCCCCCCCCCCCCCCAACATCAGTTTGAAGAAGGATCTCGACCCGAAACGTCACCTATTCCTTTGCTCCATAGATGCTGCATCACCCACTGAGTTTCTCCAGCATTGTTATCTACCTCTGATTTTTCCAGCATCTGCAGTTCCTTCTTATACATTACATGTGATCAGATTCAACTACTTCTTGCTTAAGGCCCTGTGCCACTTTCCCGAGTTACGCACAAACTCTCCCGAGTTTTCCCCTTGATTCGAACTCGGAGAATTATGGTAATAGCCATTCGTAGGTACTCGGGGTTTTCTTTTTTTACTCATGGACATTTTTCAACATGTTGAAAAAACGTCCCGACTTACCTGATGCCCCGAGTTCCTACGGCTGGCATTACGAGTCGCTACGAAACATTTACGGACTCCTACGGCCTCGCTACCGACATTCCCCGAGTTCGAATCAAGGGGAAAACTCGGGAGAGTTTGTGAGTAACTCGGGAAAGTGGGACAGGGCCTTTACTGTGTTAACTATTTTATTCTTTGGTCAAAGTGCAAAGATGGGTCATTCAAAAAGATTTAGAGCAACATTCCTGGATTTTTTAACCACATTCTGCAAGTAATTTACAGAGCAAGTTCTTTCTTTGTTTAGCGATGCAGAGTGGAAATAGGATTTTCGGCCCACCGAGTCCCTGCCGACCAACAATCACCCATACACTAGTTCTATCCCACACATTAGGGACAACTTACAAAGGCCAATTAACCAAACAAACCTGCATGCTTTTGGAAAGTGGGAAAAAAACAAGAGCACCCGACGAAAACCCACACAGTCAAAGGGAGAATGTACAAACTCCATAGAGACAGCACCAAATCAAACTTGGCTCTCTCGCGCTACCACTACACCACCCTAATCATGAATTACCTTAATTTATATTTTATCATTAACATCCAATGGGATGTAATATATTATATATTAATATTGATAGTTTTAAATCGGAATGTTCATGAATGATTCAAGCAATCTTTTAATCTGCGAGTGCCTTTTGATTCCTTTTAACACGAAGAACACAGATACAGACTGAAATATTTTTGTTTTGTAACCAATGAACATAGCTTTCCTCATTTTATGGTTGATAGCACGTTTCTAATCTGCAAGATTTAAAATTAAAGCTTGCCTGGAAAATGGATCTGACGATTGATTCCTGAAAATCCAGTGGGGCGACTTTAAAAGATTACTTATTTCTAAATCATACCTGGAGCATTTCAATACTTTTACATTACTTACAGTGGTGAGGCAGAAAAAAATATTTTCAATAACAAAAAGTCATGACATTATTTATTAGTGGAAACTTCCTTGGGCAGTGTCCTAAAACTAAATATACTAAGCTGCCTCAAAAAGGTTTTCTTTCCATCATAGGATCTGAAATAGGATTAGTTACAGGTGAACAGAGTTTTCAATTCCACTTGCACTGTGTCAGATAAACAAAGAATTCATGTCTACATGTAGCAAGACGACCACTCATCAGATATAACCTAGGGTGACTCGCAAAATTCATTCCACCGAGTTTAGAAAATGAATATCTCCAACAAGGATGTAGAAATCAAAGGATGGAAAAATCAAATACTAGAGGGCAAAGGTTTAATCTGAGATGGGGCAAAGTATAAATGATCATGTGTGGGGCATTTTCATTTTGTAAACACAGAGCGTGGTGTACATTTGGAACACGCTGCCAGGGTTGGTGGTTGAGGCAGATATGATAGTGGCTTAAAGAGGTTTTTGGATAGGCATATGTTTGGATAGACACTGTGGGCTGAATACCCTACTTTTGCACTGTACTGTTCTATGTTCGATGAAAAACAGAAATTAGCATCCTTCCATTGACAGTTAATAGAATTGACAGCACTGTGTCTTCCATCGGTAATTCAACAGGATCATGGCAGGATTATGCTCACTTCCTGACTCCCCAAAACCTTTCCACATTCTACAATGCTCAGATCAGATGCATAATGAAATACTCTAAATGCCCGTGAAGAGCTGCAGCATTGAAGAAGCTTTACATCATCCTGGTAGAAGCGGGCTACTTGATAGGCCTGATCCATTACTCTCAGCAATCATTTCCTTCACCGCCTGTGCACCATGCTTGAAATGGGTATCATGATAGAAATGTACTGCAAGCATACCATCTCGCAAATGTTTCACATAAACATACAATCTCTATCACCTAGAACAGGGGCTTCCTAACTTTCTGCATGAGGGCCACATTATATATTTGGCATATATTTGCAGGGCAAATATAAAATGTCACACACACACACTGACACACTCACAGTAACATACACACGCATTGACATGCACACATACTGATGCACAGAAACGCACACGTGGACTCTGACATACCAAAACACACAGACACATAGGCCTGCACACCGACACACACACTAACAGACGCACAGACAGACAGATGCACAGATACAGGCTCTCTCACATTCTCTATATCTTTATCTCCCTCTCACACACACTGTGATCACCCCTCAGGCATATTAACATAGACCCATGCATGCATAATGCCCAACCATTGGGCACACACAGAGCCGGATGCCAGAGGGGGGAGGGGGGAGGGGGGATGGGGGAGAGGGGAGAGGGGAGAGCGGAGAGGGGAGAGGGGAGAGGGTTCCCTTGGCCGCGCCGGCACACTTCAGCGGACCAAAGGGTCCAGGTCAGTGTGGCGTCCCGGAGCAGGAGCTGTTCACGGATCACCCTCACAGGGGGAAACCGCAACACACTGAACCTGGCCAACCTTACCGCCAACTATCCTCCCCCACCCCCCCACTTCATTCCCCACCCCACACAACTTGCCTTTGAAAGACAGGAGCAGTGGCACGGTTGGGCAGCGGTAGAGTCACAGCACCAGAAACCCGGTTCCATCGTGACTACGGGTGTTGTCTGTATGGAGTTTGTACCTGTGTGGGCTTTCTCCGGGTGCTCTGGTTTCCTCCCACACTCCACACTCGGGTTAACTGAATTTGTCCCGAGTGTGTGTAGGATAGTGCTAGTGCGTACGGGCATCGCAACGACGAGCCTGTTTCTGCTCTGTATCTCTAAAGTTGCGCTACCACAGAACCCACTAAACAGCCTGTTGCACGGAACGTGTTAAGAGCTTGCTGCGGGCTGGATAAAATCTTGCGGCGGGCCATAGTTTGGAGACCCCTGACCTAGAAAGTCCAGGACAGCAAGCTATTGGGAGAAGACTACTTACAAATTTCTCTTGAAGTCCCACATTGTCCAAATTTGGAATAAACACAATTCGTAATCATTGTAGAGTTGAATTTCCCTTTTATAACCATGGCTGTAGAGCTAAAATAATGAAGTACGCAAACAGAAACACACTTTTACCAACAATGTTAGCTCGTAGTTAGGTTTTCAACATTTACGGTGGAATAGGTGAGGGGACGGGGATCAGAGGGAAGGATTGAACACAGGTGAGAATAGGATCAATCAGGTTGCAATAACTTCAATAACCAACAATTACTGACAAGATACTAGAAGGTTGTAAGCCTGATGGGATCACTCCCTAGGACACTTCTAAATGGGAAAAAATAAATTCAGGAAATGATCATTTCTGTAGAATGACAGTTACAATGTGCTGAATCAGTATTAAAAGTTCTTAAAACATTAATGTTAAATGAAGATGTTTGTGGTTTTCCTGTCATTGTTAAATTTCTCCATGATGACATTTTACCGAAACAGATATCAAATGTCAGTCTGCCAATGTTATTTCTCAACTCTTCAAATTGAAATACAAAATACTACAGATGCTGCAAAACAAAATAAATACTCTGCAGGTCAGGCAGCGTTGGTGGGGAGAGTGAATGAAACAGGATTAATGTTCCAATGTAAAGTCATCGACTCAAAACGTTAAGCCCCTGTCCCACTTAGGAAACCTGAACGGAAACCTCTGGTGACCTTGCGCCCCACCCAAGGTTTCCGTGTGGTTCCCGGAGGTTTTGGTCACTCTCCCTAATGGTTGAAAGTGGTTTCCGCTAGTCGAGGCTTCTTCTATGTTCCTGCGATTATTTCAACAAAATCAAAACCGGCCTTGACTAAAAATAGGTTGCCATTTGGTCGAAGCCAGTGGAGTGGGGTCACTATTTACTTACAGGCAGTACAAGGCAATCTCCTTCGCTGACCGGCCATTTTGATTGGCTCATTGGAGTTTTCAGCAAAGATTCTATAGTATCTTTGGTTTTCAGGACCTAGAAGATCCGCCGGAAGGTAAAATGCCCACTAACTTCATTAAACTTCTTAAAACTGTCTCCACTCCTTTACTCCCCCCTTCTCTGTCCTTCTTTCCCCTTCCCTCCTGATTTACAGTGGTCTGTGGCAGCCGTTTACCTTCCTCTTCATCATCAGACAGCGCTCCTCCGCTGTTCCTGGCCCCCGCCTTCGCGGTGTGTTTGTGTGTGTGCGGTCGGTAGCAAAGATCCTGTAGGATCTTTGGTCAGTAGATGCAGCTCACTCTTCGGTGGAGGCTTTCCAGGCGAGTGACCAAAACCTCTGGCGACTCATGGAAACCTTGGGTGGGGCGCAAGGTCACCAGAGGTTTCCGTTCAGGTTTCCCAAGTGGGACAGGGGCATTAGTTGCACCTCTCTCCGCCAATACTGGCTGACGTTTAGCTTAGTTTAGAGGACAATTTTGACATTTACCAAGCCAATTAACCTATAAACCTGTATGTCGTATGTCTTTAGAGTGTTGGAAGAAACCGAAGATCTCGGAGAAAACCCAGGCAGTTCACGGGGAGAACGTACAAACTCCGTGCAGACAACACCCGTAGTCGGGATCACACCTGGGTCTCCGGTGCTGCATTCGCTGCAAGGCAGCAACACTACCTCTGCGCCACCGTGGCCGACGTGTTGAGTATCTACAGCATTATGATTTTATTCAATTTTCCTACTAAAATACGCAGTTTTTTCCCTTGGAAACGTTTCCGAATTCTCGGGTTGTTGCCTTCATATTGACCAGTACAATTCGGGATTAAATTCGGTATTTTCCTCCTTATCAGCAATTATGAATGTGGCGTGCGTGCATTTAAACCCTTTAGATTATAAATTAAACCATGTCACGAATTATTTGTAAATCTCATAAAAACAGCAACTGACAATATGGTTGAGAGTGCATTTAAACCCTTTTGATAATAAATTAAAATATGTGTCATTAATTGTTTGGAAAATAACCTATAAACCAACCAACGACAATTTGTTGCATTTGCAGCAATCCTACCCGATTCACACACGTTTGACTGGAACACATGCAAAAAGCACAGTTATACAATAGATAAAAATATTATGAGATGATTTATTTTCACTGTTTTAGAAAAGAGAAAACACCACAAGATATGGTTTATTTTTAATGTGTCCGTCTGAAGGGCCGAGAGAATGCCGTTTTGTGAAAGCACTGTTCGTGAAGTTCACGGGCAGACCGCAGCCCAGCACGAAGTTCAAGATCGCTCCCACCGTTACCCCTTCACGGTGACATGCACATCAATCTATTTTTAAACCATGACAGCCAAGTTTCCAGCCTCCTAGCCCACAAGTGAATACGTCTCGGGCTTCCTAACCCCCAAACTGCTGTCGTTACCGCCGCCCACGCTGCGATAAGCGCTGTAGCTGCACTCTGGTTAAATCTCTCAACGCCACAAATGTCACAAGGAAAGGAGAACTCACCGACAGACTTGCACTTTCACTTCGGCTGCCACGGCAAATCCGCCCTCTCCATGTGGAAGGTTGGCAAATAGTACGTTTGCAAATTAGTAAAACCAAAAGAAAAAATGAAATCAATCCTTTACATGGGCGACGTAGAGGGAGGAAGAAATGAAGCAGCGAGCGCAGTTCCCGGGGACAATTAATCCTCGCCAGAACCAAGTCCCAGCTGCAGACCCCGCCTCCCCGGGTGATTGACGGCCACCCCAGCCAGTCGCAGCGAGCACGGCGGGGATCTGCACCGCCCTCCGATCGCACGGTCCAATCACCGTGAGGCGGGGGCGGGCCGGCGCCGGGACGCCTCAGACACAAAGCAGACCGCGCCTCCCAGTGTCAGTGGTCCGAAGAACAAACCGGCCCAAGGTAATGATTGTTAAAGAAGGAACTGCAGATGCTGGAGAATCGAGGGTTACACAAAAACCTGGAGAAACTCAGCGGGCGCAGCAGCATCTAAGGAGCGAAGGAGATAGGCGACGTTTCGGGTCGAGACCCTTGAAGAAGGGTCGACAAACCCGACTGCCCCGGCAGACCCATTGTCTCTGCCTGTTCGTGCCCCACCGAACACATTTCCACATACCTTGACTCCATCCTATCCCCCTTTGTTAAATCCCTCCCCACCTATGTTCAAGACACCTCAGACACTCTCCGTCGGCTCCGCACATTCCGTTGTCCAGGCCCCCATCCTCTCATCTTCACCATGGACGTCCAGTCACTATACACCTGCATCCCCCACCAGGATGGTCTCAAAGCCCTCCGGTACTTCCTCGACCAGAGGAGCAACCCATACCCATCCACTGACACCCTCCTCCGCCTAGCGGAGTTGGTCCTTACCCTAAACAACTTCTCTTTTGACTCCTCCCATTTCCTCCAAACACAAGGCGTAGCTATGGGCACACGCATGGGCCCTAGCTACACCTGCCTCTTTGTCGGGTACGTCGAACAATCTTTGTTCTCGACGTACCAGGGCCCCACCCCCGACCTTTACCTCCGTTACATTGACGACTGCTTTGGTGTCACCTCCTGCACCCACGCAGAACTGACTGACTTTATCCATTTCACCACCAACTTCCATCCGGCACTCAAATATACTTGGACCATTTCCGACATTTCCCTACCATTCCTTGACCTCACCATCTCTATTGCAGGTGACACACTCCTGACTGACATCCACTACAAACCAACTGACTCCCACAGCTACCTGGACTACTCTTCCTCCCACCCTGCTTCCTGTAAGGACTCCATCCCCTATTCCCAATTCCTCCGACTACGCCGCATCTGCTCCCAGGATGACGTGTTCCACACCAGGTCATCGCAAATGTCCTCGTTCTTCAGAGAACGGGGTTTCCCCTCCCCCACTATCGATGAGGCTCGCACCAGGGTCTCCTCCATACCCCACAACACTGCCCTCTCTCCCCATTCCCCCACTCACAACAAGGGCCGAGTCCCCCTGGTCCTCACCTTTCACCCCACCAGCCAGCGCATACAACAGATAGTCCTCCGCCAGTTTCGCCACCTCCAACGTGACCCCTCCACTCGCCACATCTTCCCATCTCCGCCCCTATCTGCCTTCCGCAAAGACCGCTCCCTCCGCAACTCCCTCGTCAATTCTTCCCTTCCCTCCTGCTCCACTCCTTCCCCGGGCACTTTCCCTTGCAACCGCAAGAGATGCTACACTTGTTCCTTCACCTCCCCCATCCACTCCTTTCAGGGACCCAAGCAGTCATTCCAAGTCCGACAGAGGTTCACCTGCACCTCCTCCAACCTCGTCTACTGCATCCGTTGCTCCAGATGCCAGCTAATCTACATCGGTGAGACCAAGCGGAGGCTAGGCGATCGTTTCGCCGAACACCTCCGCTCGGTCCGCAATAACCAACCCGACCTCCCGGTGGCTCAGCACTTCAACTCCCCCTCCCACTCCGTATCCGACCTCTCGGTCCTGGGCCTCCTCCATGGCCAGAGTGAACAACACCGCAAGTTTGAGGAACAACATCTCATATTCCGCTTGGGGAGTCTGCATCCTCTGGGCTTAAACATTGAATTTTCTCAATTCTGTTAACCCAGACTGCTCCTTTCCCCCCACCCCCCCACCTCTCCCTCAGCCCTCGGGCCCTGACATTCCTTCTCCATCTCCCCCCCCCCCCCCCCCAAGTCGCACTAGCTTCTCATTTTCACACCAGAAACAGCTTACAATGGCCTGCTTTCCTTATCACCAATACTTTTTTGCATATCTTTCACTCATTGTTCTTGCTTTATCTCTCCATATCACTGTTTATATCTCTCGTTTCCCTGATCCCTGACCAGTCTGAAGAAGGGTCTCGACCCGAAACGTCGCCTATCTCCTTCACTCCTTAGATGCTGCTGCACCCGCTGAGTTTCTCCAGCTTTTTGTGTAACCCTCGATTCTCCAGCATCTGCAGTTCCTTCTTTAACACGTCGCCTATCTCCTTCGCTCCTTAGATGCTGCTGCACCCGCTGAGTTTCTCCAGCTTTTTGTGTAACCCAAGGTAATGATTGCTTTGTGGACAATTATTACCAGCCTGCAGCTACCTTGATAGTCGTGTCACATGAACAACGTTGTCTCTGCCCAGATACGATGTGTCTTCCGAAAATCTCATGCTCAATGTACCAAATGTTGGATGCTGTTAAACCGCCGGGTATTACAGAATGAAACTGCATGTCGTGTTTTATGTCTAGACTCGTATATTAAATTCAAAGACTATTTCCTGCTTTGCGGCTTGTGTTTGGAACAAATAAATGAGAATTCCAGAATTCTATGATGATGGTTTGCGTTTAATCGAACTTACGTGCTGTAATGTTTTCGTTGTATGTAATAAATATTTGAAATGTTAATAATACTATACTGCAACGTATAGTAACGTCAAAGAACCCAATTAGTTTTAATTCCACATAGTGGCCGATTGCTCTCTGAATTTTGACTTCATATTTGTGGCCGATCCTAAATACAAATAAAGCATTACATAAAATGATTTAAACCCTACTTTGCCAATTTTAATGACTTCATTATTTTTTACCTGGAGTTAAATTTCCCAGGATGTTCCATATAGCTTGTGAAATTGAATCCGTGTTTTTCTATAAATGATATCTATTTCTGGTGATTTTTCGTGTTTTCAAAACTCACGTTGGGATATAATGTGCATTATGTACCGATTTAGAACTGTAAACTGACTTTGCGGTATCATCTGCACCATATCATTTATTAATTTAATAATGAATCTTCCGGCAGATTTTACAGCAAAGGTCGACGTGTGGTAACTTCCAATTATTCGGAAGGTTTGGCAAAATCAAATTTGATAGCATGCCGGATTATTGGACTTTGGGAACACAGAAGATTGTAAATACAATTAGATTGGGAGGTCTGTTGAGGTCTACAATATTAAACCATTATGGAGAACATGGATAGGTGACAAATAATTGGGCAACAACCTGGCAAGTTGACTTCAGTGTGAGGAAGCACAACGTTATGCAATTCAGAAAAAAGCAAAAGGCAGAATATCCAAATGTAAATGTATAAAAAGGATATAAAATGTTTCTTCAGATATATAAAGATTAAAGTGAACATTAGACCACTGCAAAATGAAGCTGGAGAAGTAATAATGGGGAATAAAGAAATGGCAGATTAATTGAATACATTTTTTGCAGCAGTCTTCACGGTGGAAGACACCAATAATGAACCCAATATTCTTGAACTGTGACCCCTGGTTCTGGACTCCCCCAACATCAGATACATTTTTCCTGCATCTAGCCTGTCCAATCCCTTAAGCATTTTATATGCTTCCATAAGATCCCCTCTCATCCTTCTAAATTCCAGTGAATATAAGGCCAGTCAATCCATTCTTTCATCATATGTTAGTCCCACCATCCTGGGAAATAACTTGGTGAACGTATGCTCCTCTGCCTCAATAGCCAGAATGTCCTTGCTCAAATTAGGAGACCAGAACTGCACACAATACTCCAGATGCAGTCTCACCAGGGCCCTGTACAACTGGAGAAGGACCTCTTTGCTCCTATACTCAAATCATCTCACTATGAAAGCCTACATGTCATTAGCTTTCTTCACTGCATGCTGTTCCTGCATGCTTACTTTCAGTGACTGATGTACAAGGACACCCAGGTCTCGTCGCACCTCCCCTTTTCCTAATCTGACACCATTCAGATAATAATCTGCCTTCTTGTTCTTGCCACCAAAATGGATCTCACATTTATCCACATTATTATACTGCATCGACCATGCATCTGCCCACTCACCCCACCTATCCAAGTCATCCTACAGCCTCATAGCATCCTCCTCACCGCTCACACTGCCACCCTCAAACCTGGAGATGTTACATTTCATTCCCTTGTCTAAATTGTTAATATATATTGTAAATAACTTGGGTCCCAGCACTGAGCCTTGCGGCACCCCACTGAAAGAAGTGATCTTTCAAGAATCACCAGTCAGGAGTGGTTCTAGTCTGGAAAATTGTGACTATTACTTCGCTGTTCAAGAAGGGAGTGAAGCAGAAGTGTGGAAACTAATGTTTTCCCAGCAACTCATTGGAAATGCTGCCATTGACTAGCTTTTATAATCATACTGGCCATCTGCTAATCAAGATTAAAAGGGCAAAAAACAAAATGGAAGCACGATGAAAAAAGAGAGAAGACCTGAAGATATCGAAGATGAGTCAGAACATAACTGTATTGCATAATATAATATATATTACAGGTGAAGACTAGAATCATCTGGATTTTGAAAAAGCATTTGAGGTGCAGTTAATCATGATTAAAAATGATTTTTTGTAATTTCAGATCTACAGTTTTCATACAGTATAGTTGGACAAATTAATTGGATTGTGAGCATTTTGATATCTACTGTATCTCATCCATATTAGACAATTATTGGAAAATCTAATGCCTTTTTCTCCTTGCCCAACGATTTCAAGCTCTCTCTCACTCAGGGATAAAGTGAAGTTTAGAAACTCAACAATAATTGTATTTGTTTTCCAGGAAAGGTGCCATGCTATTTTGGAGAAAGTAATCATGATTTATTAGGGGATACATCACCTAACAGCAAGATCTGTATTAATATGTGATAGTACCCAAGTGACCAAAGCATGAGGTATTTCATGTGCCATATAGCATCCAAGACTAGTAGATACAGAATGCCAAGACTCATTTACATCTGTGAATCATTTAATGTCTGTCTTCTTCAAATTTCAAACTTAAATTAATCTAAATGTATCATTTAATTATTTTCGGAATGTGCCAGCAGATATTCTAGCTCAGATAATTCTCTGGGTCTATATCGCCAATATTCTCCCACGAAGACTGCCTAAGCCTTACCGAGCAGCTGGAAATCAAAAACTGCAGAGGCTGGTAATTGGAAATAAAAATGGAAAATACTGTAAATTCACAGCATCACTGCAGAAAAAGAAAATGTTAACTGTTTAAGATCAAAAGCCAATGCACCTTGGGAGGCTAAATGTAAGACTAAAACATATAATGAATGGCATGGCCCTTAACTGTACAGAGGGATCTTGGGATCCAAGTCCATAACAGCCTGAAAGTGGCAACACAAGTAGAGAGATTGGTAATGAAAGCATATGATATACTTGCCTTTGTTGGTTGAACCATTGGGTATAGGACTCAGGACGTCATATTTCTGTGGATATTTCACTTCAGTGGATATTTTATAAGGCAGAAACGGGTAGATTCTTGATTAGTACAGGTGTCAGAGATGATAGGGAAAAGGCAGGAGAATGGGGATAGGAGGGTGAGATAGATCAGCCATGATTGAATGGTAGAGTAGACTTGGGCCAAATGGCCTAATTCTACTCCTATTCCTTATGACCTTGATGCAGTGGCTAGTATTGAAGTATTGCATGCAATTCTGGTTGCCCCATTACAGCGAGGATGTGGAGGCTTTAACATTGGTGTAGAGGATGTTTACCAAATTGATGCCTGGTATGGGGGGGGGGGGGGGGGGGGGGGGGTAATAGCTACAGGGAGTGGTTGGACAGATGTGCACCATTTCCTTTTGAATGTTGGAGGTTGCAGATAGGGTACAAAGGCAAAACCTTTTCCCCCCAGATTTAAATATCAAAAATGAGAGGACATAGTTTTAAGGCTAGAGGGGCAAAGTTTAAAGGAGATGGGCAGGATGTTTATTTTTACGGTGGCATCGGGAACTCGTTGCCGGGGTGGTTGACACAATGATTGGGGCATTTACAAGACTTACAAGGGTGGGCACATAGATGTACTGGCAGATTTGTGTTGGTCTTGGCTTCATGTTCGGCACAGACATTGTGTGCTGAAGAGCTTTTTCCTGTGCTGTACTGTTCTATGAATATATGTTCTCCAATTAATCAGCAATTCTGTTAAAGTTATTATGGCTCAGGTAGTTTAAAGATTAGAGTCTAGTTAAAATGAATAATCTCTCGATGGTAGGGGGTCAGTGAAAATACCAACAAAATGTATATTAACATTATAATAGGTCACAACTTTAAATGTTGAAAAGATAACATTGCAAGCGAGTTTGCAGAAAATGAAGGCTGTGGTGAAAAAAGGAAATACTGAGAGTTACTCAAATAAAAAGGTAAACTTTATGGAGGGTCGTGAAAGGGGAGAGCGAGATGGAGAGGCAAATAGCTTTATGAAGACATCTCTAAACTAATGGACACGATTCATAGGATAGCTGCTACATGTGGGGCAAAAGGTAATCCATGAAACCTAATGCACTTTAAAAACATTGTTATATTATCTATGAAGTTTCTATAACCAAGATGAAAGAAAGGGCCATTGAGCAGTGCCATGATCTATAATTATTGCCAAAACTTCCAACGGAAAAATTAACTGATCTTGATTCAATGAAAACAAGTCAAGAATGATGCAGAAGATAGACAAAATGTTGGAGTAACTCAGGAGGGACAGGCAGCATCTCTGGAGAGAAGGAATGGGTAACGTTTCGGGCAGAGACCATTTTTCAGACAAAGAAGAGTCTCGACCCAAAACGTCTCCCATTCCTTCTCTCCAGAGATGCTGCCTGTCCCGCTGAGTTACTCCAGCATTTTGTGTCTATCTTTAGTTTAAACCAGCATCTGCAGTTCCTTCCTACTCAAGATGCATCTTGGAGAAGTAATTAGTCGCTCAGTTCCTGCAATCAAAGCACGGAACGAAAGGACTGGGAGGTAGGTTTATCAACTACATCCAAGTTTGGCAGAAAAAGATCTCACCATCCAACCCATGACCCCCTCATGCAACAATGTTTAACACTTATTTGAAGAGAAAAATCAAGGGGTTTTGCTAGAATGCCTTGATGTTGCATTTTCATGACGATAATTATACTTAGCATGCTTACATTTATAACATTTAATTTACACTTTAAAAATCTTCAATATTGCATCAGTGCAAAACTGTTACCAAGATTATTTAATTGTATTTTTGTAGATTATTATAATGTCAAATTATGTGACTTTGTATTGATGCCAGAGGGATGACGGATATTTTGTTTCTGCAGATCTAAATGCAGAAGCACAAGCTTTTACATTTATAGTTAAATATCACAGGTACTGTAGTCACGTTAATTTTTATAACTTGGGTGTCTGTTGCGATTGAGTTATGTATAAAGATCTTCGGCATTTGATTTTGGAATCAAATTGGTCCTGAACTTGCTGGCCACTTCACTCGTGACTGCAGCAAACCACAAGTTTGCCATAAATTCCTAACATATGCGCCTGGGAATCTGCTAACTCAACCTATAGTTTAAACCAAGCATTGAATTAGCAAAAGATGTCAAGTGCTGGAGTAACTCAGCGGGTCAGGCACATTGCTGGAGAACATGGATAGGTGACAAATAATTGGGCAACAACCTGGCAATTTGACTTCAGTGTGAAGAAGCACAAGGTTATGCAATTCAGTAAAAAGCAGATATTCAGATATAAAAAGAGTAAAGTGGACATTGGACCACTGCAAAATGAAGCTGGAGGAGTGATAATAGGGAATAAAGAAATGGCAGATTAATTGAATACATTTTTTGCACCAGTCTTCACAGTGGAAGACACCAATAATGTGCCTGAAATACAAGAGTCAAAGGGTGGAAATTTGTGGTGTGGCTATCACTAAGGAAAAGATGCTTGAGAAGCTGAAAGGTCTGAAGGTGGATGTCTCATGGATTAGATGGAACTGCACCCCAGGGTTCTGAAAGAGGTGTCATTAGAGGTTGGAGCGGTATTAGTAGTGATCGTTCAAGAATCACTTGAGTCAGAAGTGTTTCTAGATTATTAGAAAATTGCTAATATTACTCTGTTCAAGGGAGCGAAGCAGAAGCGTGGAAAGTATTGTTTTCCCAGTAACTCATTGAAAATGCTGCCTTCGACTAGCTTTTATCATCATATTGTCCTTCTGCTAATCACATGGAGAACTATAGACCAGTTGGCCTTACATGGTTGGCATGATTTTATAGTCCACTCGACCAAGTGTGCCCCTTAAGGTCCCTGTCACACGGGATGCCTGGTCCCCCAATGCAACCCGTTCCCCAAATGCAATATTTCACCACTCTTCCACTCCCCCAACGCAAGCCATTCCCCCAACACAATATTCCAGCACTCACCCATAGCCCCATAACTGCGCAGGGGCAGCTCATTTCCCCTTATTCATTCTCCCTCATTAAATTAAAAAAAAACAGGAATATATTTTTTTAAAGATTGCAACATTGTAGCTTGCAATTGCACTTACTAGGGCTGGCAGGACGCTGTGTCCTGGGATTGCAACATTGTAACCTGGGATGGCTACACTCCCATTGTGAAGTCATAGCTACACAGGGAAGACATTTTTCTCAAATTGGGATTTTTAAAAGTTGAACATGTAAAAGATGAACATTGTGAAATATAACATAAATCTGAACGAAACCTGATACACCACACGACAATTGTGAGTTAGGTGGATAGATTATAAAGGATGAGGTTTCTGACTACTTAGTGCCCTCCATAATATTTGGGACAAAGACCTATCATTTATTTAATTGCCTCCACAATTTGAGCTTTGTAATTGGAAAAAAAATGTTTAAAGTGCACATTGTCAGATTTTAAAGTCCATTTTTATACATTTTGGCTTCACCATGTAGAAATTACAGCAGTGTTTATACATAGTCTCCCCCCCCCCCACCCCCATGTCATGTGAATGAAAGTAATCATGTTTAGTATTTTGTTGCATACTGTATCCTTTGCTTGCAAAGTCTGCTTGCTCACTCAGTTGCCGGGTGTCTTCCCTGGTGATGCTCTGCCAGGTCTGTAATGCAGCCATCTTTAGCTTATGCCTGTTTCGGGGGCTTGTACCCTTCAGTTTTCTCATCAGCATATAAAAGGCATGCTCGATTGGGTTCAGATCCGGTGATTGACTTGGTCACTCAAGAATGGAGCATTTTTTAGCTTTGAAAAACTCCTTTGTTGCTTTAGCAGTATGCTTGGGATCATTGTCTTGTTGCAGAATTAACGGCCAGCCAATGAGTTTTGAGGCATTTGTTTGTACTTGAGCAGATAGGATGTGTCTATACACTTCAGAATTCATTATGCTACTATCATCAGCAGTTGTATCATCAATGAAGATAAGTGAGTCAGTACCTTCCACATCCATACATGCCGAGGCCATAACACCTCCACCACTGTGTTTCACAGTTGGTGGTATGCTTTGGATCTTGGGCAGTTCCTTCTCTCCTCCATACTTTGCTCTTGCCATCACTCTGATACAAGTTAATCTTCATCTCATCTGTCCACAAAACCTTTTTCCAGCTGTGGTTGCTCTTTAAAGTACTTGGCAAACTGCAACTTGTAACATCCTATTTTTGCAGCTAACCATCTTGCAGTGTTGCCTCTGTATTTATGTTCATGAAGTCTTCTGCAGACAGTGGTCATAGACAAATCAACACAGACTCCTGAAGAGTTTTTTTGATCTGTCGGACAGGTGTTTGGGGATTTTTCTTTATTATAGAGAGAATTATTCTGTCATCAGCTGTGAAGTTCGTCCTTGGCCTGCCAGTCCCTTTGAGATTAGTAAGGTCACCAATATTATTTCCGCTTAACAATGTTCTAAACAATTGATTTTGGTAATCCCAAGGTTTTGTTGCTGTCTCGCAGTTTTATTCTTGTTTCTCAGTCTCACAATGGCTCCTTTGACTTTCATTGGTACACCTTTGGTCCTAATGTTGATAAACAGCAATAAAAGTTTCCAAATGTGATGGAATGACTGGAGGAAAGACTAGGTGCTGAGAGCTCTCTTATACCTGCATTAAGGAGGCAATTAAACACACCTGAGCAATTACAAACGCCTGTGAAGCCATGTCGCAAACACTATGGTGCCCTGAAATGGGGGGACTACGTATAAACACAGCTGTAATCGCTACATGTCGAAACCAAAATGTATTAAAATGGCCTTTAATAACATCTGACAATGTGCTCATGTGATTTTTCTATTACAGATCTCAAACTGTGGAGTAGAGGTAAATAAATAAATGGGTCTTTGTCCCACACATTATGGAGGGCACTGTAGAAGCACATGATAAAATAGGCCAAAGTCAGCATGGCTTTGTGAACGATATCTTGCCTGACAAACCTGTCGGAAATTGTTTGAGGAAGTAAATTAGCAGGCTAGACAAAGGTGAGGATGTCATTTACCTGGATTTTCAGGCCTTTGATAAGGTGCCACATGATAGGCTGCTAAAGACTATGAAAGTCCATGGAATTGAAAGCTTTGTGGCCAAGGTTGCAGATACGATAGGTGGATGGGCAGGTAGCACAGAGAACAGAAGGACTTGGACAGGTTGGGAGAATGGGCAAATGGAATGCAGCGTAGCAATGCGCAGTCATGCAATTTGGTAGTTGGACTATTTTCTAAATGAGAGAATTCAGAAATTGGAGGTGCAAAGGGACTGGATAGTGGATGTTTCCACTTGTGGGAGAGTCTATGACCAGAGGTCATAGCCTCAGAATTAAAGGATGTTCCTTTAGGAAGGAGATAGGAGGGGGGGGGGGGGGGGTGTCAGAGGGTGGTGAAACTGGAATTCATTGCCACAGAAGGCTGTGGAGGCTGTCAATGGATATCTAAGGCAGATAGATTCTTGATTAGTATGGGTGTCAGGGGTTATGGGGAGAATAGGAGTTAAGAGGGAAAAATAGATCAGCCATGATTGAATGGCAGATGAGCCAAATGCAATGCTAGCACTTATTTCAAGTACAGGGATGTAATGCTGGAGCTTTATGGCACTGGTCAGAGCGCATTTGGAGTATTGAGAGCAGTTTGGGGCCTCGTATCCGAAGGATGTGTTGACGTTGGAGGGTCCAGAGGTGATTTACGAGAATGATTGGGTTAACATATGAACATTTAACAGTACAGGGCCTGTACTCACTGGAGTTTTTGAAAGACGAGGGGGACCTCATTGAAACTTATCAAATAGTGAAAGGCCTGGATAGAGTAGATGTGGAGAGGATGTTTCCACCAGTGGGAGTGTCTTGGACCAGAGGCAAAAGCCCCAGATTAAGAATGTATCTCAGAAAGGAGGAATCTTTTAGCCAGGTGGTGAATTCATTGCCAGACAGTTGAGGCCAATGCAATGTGTATTTTCAAGGCAGAGATGGGCAGATTCTTGATTAGTACGGGTGCCTGGGATTATGGGGAGAAGGCAAGAGAATGGGGTTGAGAGGGAAAGATAGATCAGCCATGATTGAATGGCAGAGTAGACTCAATGGGCCATACCCAGAACACAGTGCAGTTTTGGACCCCTTAAAAGGATAAAAGCACTGGAGGTAGGCTAAATTCTGGAACAAAAGTTGTCCAATCAAGTTAGACTTTGACTTAACATTCCTTGGAATTTGAAGGGATGATCTTAAACAAAATTCAGAAGGGCATTTGACAGTCACAAACAAGGACATAACTACAGTGCTTAGTCATTAAAACTAAAGTAGATGGTCTTTGCATCAAGTTCAATGCAGATATTGTGGTCCAAACAGCCTGTTCTTGTGCTGGATTGTTCTGTTAACCAACAAGCCTTGCCCCCCTTTCTCCACGATTCTCTGGTCTCAATTAATTCCCCTTTAATTATCTGATCTGTCTTTTTATCTCTGTGCTTGGTCTATCACTGAACAAAATCCACCTATCTTTCTCCCACCCCCATCCTATCCACCCAAGTCTCAGCTTGCTTCCCTGTTACATCAGTCTGAAGAAGGGTTTTGGCCCGAAATGTTGCATATTTCCTTTGCTCCTTAGATGCTGCTGCACCCGCTGAGTTTCTCCAGCACTTTTGTCTACCTTTATCCCCCTGTTGCAATCAATTTGAAGGGTTCTGACCCAACACTTAGCATTTTAAGGAAAAAGAGAGTAGTAAATGCAAACCAATATGATTTTCCCTAGCTGATTTTCCCCCCACTCACATTAGAGAACCCAGTTAACCAAAATTGTAATCCACACAGGATACATCAATATTTATTAATCTTCACACAGTTGTGGAAATAATTCAATGAAATAATTCATTGTTTCGCATCAAACTTCAATAATAGCTGTTAGCACTTGAGCACATTGCTTACAGTAACACTAGAAGTTTGCCCGAATTAACAAATCCAATACATTTAAAAATATTTAGATTCCTAAATTTACCATTCATGGTTTGGCTGTTCTGTATCAGATATCCACTTTGACAGCTGAAGGAGGGCATACAATTTGCACATGGAAATTGCATTGGAGAATAGATTTCCATTTGAATTAAAAATCCCAAAACATTCTAGAATATAAATATAGCAATTAAAACTATACCAAATTCTTCAAATAAAACACTAAACAATTAGAAAGTGCAGGACTAAATCTTGGATCACACCAGTATTGCATGTTAAGAGATTCAAGATTGCACCCATCAGGAAAGGCAGACTTGCGGCCAACATATACAGACATCCTTTTCCTGAAATTCCAGGTTCTGGACAAGTTTGCAAGGGTTCAGAGAGCCTTTGCCTTAATCATCTGCAGGAACATGCTCAAAGTTTCCCAACTTCATTAATCCATGATATGAATGGTCCAACTGAAATTTCATTGTGTGTGAAAATCTTCCAGATGCGCTGGGATGCATCCTCAGTGATGTGACCTGGGGTAATCGGGTGTTACGGGTCTCACAACATCAGACACCCTCGCCCAGACGACCCAGCCGGGGTTGATCAAGCCACGACTTGCGTCCCAGCAGCAACCACCAGTGCTGGACTTACCTATAAGCTAAATAAGCTATAGCTTAGGGCCACACACCCTCAGGGGCCTCATTTTTTGAAATATATTTTAATTTTATCCCCAAATTTTTTTAGAGAAGTGCTTCAAATTTCATACAGCTTAGGGTCTCAGCAGGTGCAAGCCCGGCCCTGGCAACCACCCACGGATCAGCCCTCTTAACCCAAAGCCACCTAGTGGCTTTCTCTGCGGCTTCGCTTGCGGATTGAATGGCCCTCTTCTTTGCCAGCCCCGTAAAGCACAACTGGTTGAGGACTTTGCAGAGTGAGTGTCCTGCAAAGCCTCTACAGCCCACCTCTATGGGCTCATAGTATGTCTTCCAGCCGCTGTCCTGGCACATCTCCACCAGTTCCTGGTTCTTTGCGTGTTTCCTCATTAGCCTCCTCAATACGCTCTTCCCAGGGCACTGTCAGCTCCAGAATGATCAGCTGTTTTGTCAGAATGATCAATGCATTGTAAATACAATGTATTTACAATGACAATAAAGTGTAGTATTATTATCAACTGCATTGACTACTGGTTATTCAAAGGTTGCAGTCAAAAAAACACAAATCCAATAAACCTATTCTTTATCTTTATTTACATCCTTTCCCATAAATGCCAACTAGCATGATTATATGCATTACATAAATATAATTCTGTACAAATCACATACCCAAGATTAAAAAAGGCATAAATACTGTAGTTGTCAAAAAACAAGCTTCCTGTGTACTGTGGTTAAATGTGCAGAGTTATTGCAAGTTTGGACAGTAATTAAGATCACAGCTTGGATAAAATTGTCATTATTCTGATCACACTACACATCTAAGTAGTACTGGATTAAAAAATACAAATACTTTGTACATCACATCTTCCAATAAGATTTAAAAAATACATCAGCTTCCGGTAAGTATATTGCAATTTCTACTGTTCATGTACACGCTGCCAAGATGTGCAGTCCATGCAATAAGCCAATGCTACATTCTCACTGTGATACAATATACAGCCCAGTTATAATGCACAGTGGTACTGAGAAGGTGGAATTAGTGGATATGATGTATATGTGGTTCCAGCAGACAGCACGCTCAGCTTCTGAGTCAACACATCTGCTTAAACTCTTAAAGGGTAGTTTAGAAAAACAAAATGGGTGCCACGTGCAACAGTATGGGTCATGCAGGCACTTCACTACCAGGTTATTGATACCAGCATTTTATTGCATATTTGGTATCCATATGATGGAGGGAATCAGTCACCAACATGCAGTATAACTGGGACATTAGTTGCCTGGACACAGCTTGAAAATGACTCATTTATAACAGGCATTTGCAAGTCCAGTGCAACTTTTGTAAACAAAATAATTAGAACTACAGAGCTAATGCACAAGCTTTCATAAACGAAGCCAGGGCCCAAAACTGCTTTATGAAATACAAACAGGCTGGCCACACCACTCTGGACATAGATTGCCATAACTGAAAACTTTCAGAAAACATAACAGGTTGATTTAGAGGCAAGGAAAATTTACTGTATCCAACTATGCAAGCTTTCCCCATTTGCTCAAATTTTCCCTGAATACGCCCCAGCACAAACCAAAATTAACTAATAAAACTGGGTCTAAGTGTGCCCGAATGACTGCAACACTTAGAATCCATTAAAAACAATCACTGAAAGTACAGTTTATTCAGTATTCTACCATTTCTTTACATCCTCATAATTTTAGAGCATCAAGAAAGCCAAGACCAAAATCTGCTTAGGCACTAGAAACACAGGTTGACAAGTTTTTGGTTGGTCACTTTACTGAATTAAAAAAGCACTACAGCAGATCAAGTTCACTTGGCACATCAACCACTGTTAAGATTTCCATTTGATAGGCTAATGCTTTCACTTGATTAATGTAGTGCTGTGCTCTCAATTGCATCTGATAATGTCCAGCCACTTTTTTAGGAAAACAGGGTTTAAAGCATAAACTTGAAGAACAGACAAGGATTCAGCCCATGCATCTGCTCTACAAAAGGATTCCAAAACAGAAGAGAAGGAATAAATGCAGTCTTTGATAGTAAGATACTGGCATCTTCATTTGGCTGTTTAAATCCTCTGAATTTTCTCAGCTACAATAATAGGATTCTCTTTTCTGATCTTCATTGCTGCTTCTGCTTTGTAGTCATATGGGCAATTGTGTTTATCCGAGTACCGATGAAGTGCACAAAACATGTTCCCGCATCGACAATCAAAACCAGCTGTTGTTAAAAAAAAGAAAAAGACTTGAGCCAGTTTGCATTTGCACCATATCAAGCAATTCAAAACGCAATGGGTGCAGTAGGCCATTTGGCCCTTTGAGCCAGCGCCGCCATTCATTGCAATCATGGCTGATCATCCACAATCAGTACTCCGTTCCTGCTTTCTCCCCATATCCCCTGATATTTAAGAGCACTATCTAGAGCCCGGTCTTTAAGAGCCCTATTTAGCTCCCTCTTGAAAGTATCCAGAGAACTAGCATCCACCGCCCTCCAAGGCAGAGAATTCCACAGACTCACAACTCTGTGTGAAAAGGCGTTTCCTCATCTCTGTTCTAAATGGCATACCCTTTATTCTTAAACTGTGGCCCCTGGTTCTGGACTCCCCCAACATCGGGAACATGTTTCCTGCCTCCAGCATGTCCAAATCCTCAATAATATTATGTTACAATAAGATCCGCTCTCATCCTTCTAAATTCCAGAGTATACAAACCCAACGCTCCATTCTCTTAGCATATGACAGTCCCGCCAACCCGGGTAGACCCCAATATTAAAAAGCTTGAAAGTAACTTAAAATTTGATAGGCTGGAAGTTATTTCTTCTGAGACAATTTCCTTTTGCTCCCAACTGCCAATATTAAGATGTGTTTGACCATACTCCAGGATTACTTGCACTGAAATCAGAATTAAAATGAAAACTACAAGGGGGAAAGCAATCTAACCAAGAACCGTAATGATTGCAAAAATGTGTGGGAAGGAACTGCAGATGCTGGTTTGTACCAAAGATAGACACAGCAGGAGTAACTCAGTGGGTCAAGCAGCATCCCAGAGAAAAACAATAGGTGATGTTTAGGGCTGGAACCCTTAGACTGAAAATAGAGGTGTGGAGGGGGGTTATAAACTGGAGGCGAGAAGAGGCCAGATGAATCAGGCCCGGGTATTTGTAAATGCAACAAAGCAAATTTACCCGTTCTTATGTTAAAAATGGTAACTGCTATTAACAAGTCACTAAAACCACCGATTTCATTGCACTCTTAGCAAAATATGCACTTCCATCCAACACTAACAAGGCTCACCTGTAAGACCAACTTTTTTCCTGCACTGGAAACATCTGTTTTTCTTTGTTCGAGGAGCATCTGCAGGCTTTTCCTCTTCCCCCGACACCGTATCCGGTACAGACAAAGATGCTTCAGCTACAGCTGTACAAATCAGGCATTTTAGTTTACACTAAATCATGTACATATCCACTTCCAATAAATGAAATCTACAGGTGCCCCCCAATTTATGATGCTTCAACTTGCGATATTTCGACTTCACGATCAGCGAAAGCAGCGAGCCACATGTCACTTACGGTCACGTGATCGCAATGTATTAAATGAGTTTGACTTCTGATATTTTCCGTTTACGATGGATTTATCAGAACGGAACCCTATCGTAGGTCGAGGAGCAACTGTATTGTTATCTGATTTAACCACCATTTCAATAAAAAGAGAGAATTCCTTGTAGGATAAATAGCACTTGTTATTTCCTGCAATACGTCAAGGATACTCCCACCCAAGAAGAGTTAAATTTGGGAAGACATTACTCCTAGAGTAGGTTAAAGTTTGCATAAAATGAAATTTTATAATGCAGGCAATCCTTAAAGAATCCCCCCCCCCCCCCCCCCCGGGAGACGGTCATGTAACCCAGGCAAGTAATTGTAGGCCATTTTTTAGCGGCGGGGAGGGATAGATTTTCTCATTTGACATGGTCATTATCTGGCACACTTGACAATTATTCATCCAAACGTTACTGGTCTTTCTGCGTGCCGCCATTGACATTTCTGTCAGGATGGTTCGGCGTATGACAGCTCTGAGGTGCCATTCTGAGCATTTATGAAGCACTGCTCTGGCACTACCCAAAGCCAGGTTTGGGAACAGCTACTTTGCTCAAACCATCAGGTTATTGCTTACGATGGCAAATTAGGCATCATGTGCATTGCTGTTATTGCACAACCTACACAACTAGAGGGAAAATTACAGGAGAGGTGTCGGTAGACTGGACTGTGGCAATGCCTCTATTCCAGAAGGGCTGCAGGGAAAATGCTGGGAACTATAGGCCAGTGAGCTTAACATCTGTAGTTGGAAAGTTACTAGACAGTATTCGGAGGGATAGGTTATACAGGCATTTGGATGGGCAAGGGCTGATTTGGGATAAATAGCATGATTTTGTATGTGGGAGGTAGTGTCTCACAAATGTGATTGTTCTTTTTGGTCTTCAAAAAAAAGCTGTAGATGTTGTATACATGGATTTCAGTAAGGCATTCGACAAGGTTCCGCATGGTAAGCTGCTCTGGAAGGTTATATCGCATGGGATCCAAGGATCCCATGCTGAATTGATAGCAAATTGTTTCCATGGAAGGAAGCAGAAGGCGATGGTGGAAGGTTGCTTCTCAGACTGGAGGCCTGTGACTAGTAGTGTGCCTCAGGGTTCAGTGCTGGGCTTGTTATTGTTTGTCATCTACATCAATGATTTGGATGCAGGCAAGATTAGCAAGTTTGTTGAGGATACAAAAGTGGGTGGTTTTACAGATAGTGAAGATGGTTGTGAAAGATCACAGCATGATCTTGATTGATTGGCCAGGTGGGCTGAGGAATGGTTGATGGAATTTAATACGGAGAAATGTGAGGTGTTGAATTTTGGGACGTGTAACAAGGGTAAGACCCACACAGTGAATGGTAGGCCTCTAGGGAGTGTTGTAGAGCAGAGGGATCTAGGAGTGCAGGTGCATGGTCCCTTGAAAGTAGAGTCGCAGGTAGATAGGGTGGTCAAAAAGGCTTTTGGCACATTGGCCTTCATCAGTCAGAGCACTGAGTATAGAAGTTGGGAGGTCATGTTGCAGTTGTAGAAGATGTTGGCAAGACCACATTGTGTTCAGTTCTGGGCATCATGTCGTAGAAAAGATATTGTCAAGCTTGAAAGTTCATAAGATTTATGAGGATGTTGCCAGGACTAGAGGGTCTGAGCTATAGGGAGGGGTTGAGTAGGCTGGGTCTCTATTTCTTGGAGGATGTGGGGTGATCTTAGAGGTGTATAAATCATGAGGAATAGATTAGGTAAGAGATTCTGTGCATCTACCCAGAGTAGGGGAATCGAGGACCAGAAGACATAGGTTTAAGGTGAAGGGGAAAATAATTAACAGGAATCCAAGGGGAAACTTTCACACAAAGGGTGGTGGGTATATGGAACAAGCTGCCAGAGGAGGTAGTTGAGGCTTGACTAACCCAACGTTTCAGAAACAGTTAGACAGGTACATAGAGAGGACAAGTTTGGAGGGGTATGGACCAGGCGCAGGCAGGTGTGGCTGGGACATGTTGGCTGGTGTGGGCAAGCTGTGCCGATGGGCCCGTTTCCACATTATCACTTTTTTGCATGTTTTTTTTGCATGGTCTATCCTTTTTAAAGTGTAATTTACAAAATTTGTTCAGTGAAAATTTTCATTGTGCCTTCAATGCTGCAGCAAGATTTTTTATTGTACTTGTATCTCACTACACTTACAATCAACAATAAACTTGACTTGTCAACATGACAATAATATTGGAATGCATGACTAAATTAACATGTTCAAGCACTTAAATCATACGTTTTGACAAAATGTCAGAATAAATAAGCAGATATGCTGCATTTGTACAACTGGGCAATATAACACCTACCCTGATGTAGAATTTGTCTACTTTTCCTAAAGGATGAATATACTTACCTCGAGGTTGAGTCTTAGTGAATAATTATGCGAGCTTGACAGAGTCAGAGATGCCAATTATTTGAAAAGTTAGAGAGAGAAACTAAAATATAAATAATGTCCCATTAGAATCAAGTCTTCTCAAATCAAAATTGAATTATGTTCAGGCCACGTTATAGCAAAATGAGTTGCTCCATTAATTATCCCAGAATTGCATTGCATATAATGTGCAAAGCTTTCATACCTGGCTCCGTTACCTCAATTTCAGTCTCTTTCTCCTCTCGGGAAATACTCATTTCAGTCATCTTCTGTGTCACAGGCAAGGTCGAGCCAGATAGATTTCTATCAAATATAAAAAAACGTTGTTGAACCTTGTTAACAGGTTGAACCTCAGTTTTACAGCATCAGTGAGCAGAATGGTTTAAGGCAATATCCTCAAGCAATACAATATGTCCTGTAAAATTGAAATTACTGGCAATAGAGAAAATGCAGTTAGAAACATAGAACATAGGTGCAGGAGTAGGCCATTCAGCCCTTCGAGCCAGTACCGCCATTCAATATGATCATGGCTGATCATCCAAAATTAATACCCCGTTCCAGTTTTTCCCCCCATATCCCTTGATTCCATTAGCCCTAATAAGAGATAAATCTAACTCTTGGGAACCCCCCCCCAAAAAAAGTGAATTGGCTCCCACTGCCTTCCGTGGCAGAGAATTCCAGATTCACAACTCTGGGTGAAAAAGTTTCTCCCCATCTCAGTCCTAAGTGGCCTACCTCTTATTCTTAAACTGACCTCTGGTTCACAAGTTTTGACTAGTTCATTGCCATTCAAGTGAAAATGGCATTGTAAACTAATGGACTGTTATTTGAAGTAAGGCACAGCACCATTTCCTCTTCCCCCTCCACCCCACAAACATAAATAAATTGTGATGCTCTTTTTTAAAAACTGGCTGCTGTACAGTTGAAAAAGGACTGGAATAACTTGGTGAGTTAGGCAGCATCTCTGGAGACATACAATCCAGTAAAATAATACTATGACTTGGCTTCCACTGCCGAACGCAGATTCATCATCCTCTGGCCAAAGAAACTCCTCGTCTCCATTCTAAAGGCATGTCCTTTTATTCTCTGTCTGCACCCTCTGGTCTCACTACTGGAAAAATCCCAATCCTTCTAAGCGCTAGCGAGTACAAGCCCAAATCCTTCAAATGCTCCTCATATATTAACCCAATAGCCCATGGGGTCATTCTCGCAAATCACTCAAAACCACTCACAATTCTCCATGTGGCTTAAACAGATTATCAAACTAGTGGTACTCTACCAATTTAGAACTGCCAATTATACTAGTGATTTATTCCACCATATAGCATTACCTTGACTTGATAGCAGCATTGAGAGAAGCACCTTCTGATTTAAAACTCTCTGTTCTCGGGACCTGAGTAAAATCGGAGTTGTTGGAAGTATTTGATGCACCTAAAATGTAGAGAATGCACATTAGTGATCAGCATTTACTCATTACAGCTAATAAATGCCAGCTAAATATCAAAAACATAGAAACATAGAAAAGAGGTGCAGGAGTAGGTCATTCGGGCCTTCGATCATTCAATATGATCACGGCTGATCATCCAACTCAGTATCCCGTACCCGCCTTCTCCCTATACCCCCTGATCCCTTTAGCCACAAAGGCCACATCTAACTCCTTAAATATAGCCAATGAACAGGCCTCAACTACCTTCTGTGGCAGAGAATTCCACAGATTCACCACTGTGTGAAAAAGGTTTTTCTCATCTCACTCCCAAAAGACTTCCCCCTTATCCTTAAACTGTGACCCCTTGTTCTGGACTTCCCCACCATTGGGAACAATCGTCCTGCATCTAGCCTGTCCAACCTCTTAAAAATGTTGTACTTTTCTATAAGATCCCCACTCAATCTTCTAAATTCTAGCGAGTACAAGCAGAGTCTGTCCAGTCTTTCTTCATATGAAAGTCCTGACATCCCAGGAATCAGTCTGGTGAACCTTCTCTGTACTCCCTCTATGGCAAGAATGCCTTTCCTCAGATTAGGACTGTATGCAATACTCCAGGTGTAGTCTCACCAAGACCCTGTACAACTGTAGTAGAACCTCCCTGCTCCTATACTCAAATCTATTTGCTATGAATGCTATACTCCAGGTGTAGTCTCACCAAGACCCTGTACAACTGCATTTGCTTTCTTCACTGCCCGCTGCACCTGCATGCCTACTTTCAATGACTGGTGTACCATGACACCCAGGTCTCACTGCATCTCCCCATTTGCCTAATCGGCCACCATTCAGATAGTCAACTTTCCCGTTTTTGCCACCAAAGTGGATAACCTCACATTTATCCACATTATACTGCATCTGCCATGTATTTGCCAACTCACCCAACATATCCAAGTCACCTTGCTTCTTCCTCACAGATAACACTGCCCCCCAGCTTAGTGTCATCCACAAACTTGGAGATGCTGCATTCAATTCCTTGTCCAGTTCATCAATATATATTGTAAACAGCTGGGGTCCCAGCACTGAGCCTTGCAGTACCCTACTAGTCACTGCCTGCCATTCTGAAAATGACCCGCTTATTCCTACTCTTTGCTTCCTGTCTGCCAGCCAGTTCTCTATCCGCATCAATACTGAACCCCCAATACGGTGTGCTTTAAGTTTGCATACTAATCTCTTATGTGGGACCTTGTCGAAAGCCTTCTGAAAGTCCAGATATAGCACATCCACTGGTTCACCCTTATCCACTCTACTAGTTACATCCTCGAAAAATTCTATAAGATTCATCAGACATGATTTAACTTTCATAAATCCATGCTGACTTTGTCCAATGATTTCACCACTTTCCAAATGTGCTGCTATCCCATCTTTAATAACTGACTCTAGCATTTTCCCCACTACCAATGTTAGACTAACTGGTCTGTAATTCCCCGTTTTTTCTCTCTTATTTCACATGACACTATGGATCTTTGCGATAAGAGCAGCTAAAATCAATTTCTATGCAAAAACAGAAATTGTGAATTAAGTGGGTATAAAGGTAATAAATAACCTCTGCCATTATCAAGAGAACCATTAGTATTTAAAAGGGTTGTCCAGTCTCAGATGGCATGAACTGGAGGGAGCTGGAGAGATCAGGTGTTAGGAGCAAGCTGGTAGGAGGGCAAAGCGGGGGTATTACCTCCAGGGCTTTCAAGGTTGACTGGAGGTGCCGTGGGACAAAGATAGCCAGGTAAAGAGGGACTGTGGTTTGCAGGAAATGCTCGAGTACATCAAGGTCATAAGTGACAGGAGTAGAATTAGACGATTCAATTAAGGCGGGAGAGATAGATCCACCAAACCCCAGTCTCCTGCCTTCTCACTATAACCTCTGACATCTGTACTAATCAAGAATCTATCTCCGCCTTAAAAATATCCATTGACTTGGCCTCCACAGCCTTCCGTGGCAAAGAATTCCAGATTCACCACCCTACGCTAATGAAATTCCTTCTCATCTCCTTCCAAAGGAATGTCCTTTAATTCTGAAGTTATGACCTCTAGTCCTTGGCTCTCCCACTAGTGGAAACATCCTCTCCACATACACTCTATCCAAGCCTTTCACTAATCTGTATATTTTAATGAGGTTTCCCCTCATTCATCTAAACTCCAGCAAGTACAGGCCCAGTGCCACTCATATGTTAACCGACTCATTCCTGGGATCAATCTTGTAAACCTCCTCTGGACATGCTCCAGAGCAAGCACATCCTCAGATATGGTGCCCAAAATTGCTCATAATATTCCAAAAGCAGCCTTATCAGCACCTTAGAGCCTCAACATTACATCCTGTTTTTGAATACAAGCCCTCTAAAACAGAATGTTAGCATCAAGCTTACTGATTTAACTTGCAGATTCATTTTTTGGGGAATCCTGCACCAGCACTCCCAACTCCCTGTGCACTTGCGATTTCTCTGCCCATTTAGAAAATAGTCTGCCTTTATTCCTACTGCCAAAATGCATGACTCCAAGGGGAAACACCCCTGGCAGGGGTAAAACAGGGTAGTGCCCCCTTCATGCTGAATTTGTTTGATAATTGTAACTTGAAATGACACTGTTTTCTTGCCTGTTTTCGCCCCTTAATTTATGCAGTATTTTTTTATTGTACCTTGCTTGTCATTTCTTAATTTACACAAAATTTGTGATAATCATACCATAAAATGACACCAACTCCTTGCTTGTTTACACTTAGGTCATATTGAAAATATTTTATATTACACCAACTTGTAACATGATACCTGGTCCTTGCTCGTTTGCTCCAATTAGAGAGAAGTATCCCAATGAGCTGCGACTGCGGACGCAGCCAGAGGCATTCATCGAGGTGCCGCGGTCTCGATGCCTCCCAGAACGCCGCAGAGAATACCGGCCAGGCACAAGTCGCATACGTGCTAAAGCACCACTGAACCATTAATTGAAGGGCATTTTTCTTTATCTCAGCAATCCACTTTTCTTCAACTGGCTTTGTATTTGGACGTGCCAAACTTCAAGCTAGTAGAAAAGCAAAATTGGGGGGGGGGGGGGGGGGGGGGAAGGAGTGCATGGAATCTAAAAAAAGAATCACAGGCCATCTTACCTATAGGACTCATTCGACCACCATTTTGTTGTCTTTGTAGGTGTTCCTTATAACAGACTGAACACATTCCACTTGTCCTAGGATTCCCATAAAATCCACATCCAGTAGTGCACAACAGAGGCACTTGTGTTTGATTCGTCTCTTGAGCCATATTTGTACACTGTGAACAAAAATTATGGGATTGGTCACAATTTTAAAACATTTACCATCTTTTAATTTAATCGCACCAATGTCAGAGGTGAAGTGATTTGAGAGATTGGTTATGATGCATATTAACTCCCACCTTAGCAAAGGTCAGGACCACCACTATTCACCGCCCCACCACAGATCAGTGGGTGCGATCCACTACCACCCTGCTGAGTTATTCCAGCTTTGTGTCCACCCCTCAAATATAAATTCAGAATGGAATCGCGGCTCATCCCTGTGCAACAGGATCCTCTCTGCTTCTTCATTGATAGGCCACAATCAGCATGAATCAGCAATAACACTTTATTCTTAATAACATGAGGACCTCAAGGTTGTGTGCCCAGTCCCCTTCTACTTCTGCTATTTCCACAATTGTGTAGACAATTACATCATTTTAAATTTGCCATGATACCACAGACAACAGGAAATCACGAGTCAGAGTACAGGAAGAAGATTGAAAATCTGATTGAATGGTGTCAGAACTATAATCTTGCTCTCAATGTCAGCAAGACCAAAGTGGCTGCTGATGTCAGGAGGGAAAGCCAAGGACCCACAAACCAATCTTCAGCAATGCACAGCAATAGAGAGCAACAGGTTAACAATCCATGCTTTTGGAATTGGATAGATTTTGGAAGATCCATCCTGGGCACAGTACATCCATGCAATCATGAAGTCCATCAAAGCCTCTTCCTTACTTGAATGAGAAGATTCAATGTACTGTCTACCATCAGGAAGGTGGTATAACTGTCCAGGTTCACGAACAGCTACCTACATTCCAGCAACCACCAGGCTCTTAACACTACTTTAACCTCAGCCACCACGAATTTCTATGTACTGGCCTTAGTCGCTCTACAGACTTTTGGTTATAACCTAGCATTATCGTTATTTATTGAACTGTTGATTATATATCAGAGTACATTGCGTCTATGGGCCGGGCAAGCTGCTACAAGAAAGAATGCCATTGTTCAGTCAATAAATACGCAATTCATTCAAGGTCACGTCCATCGTCTGTTTTTTTTTCCTGCACTATCGTCACATTCCCTGGATTATGAGGGTATCCTGGATTCCCTCGCATCCAGAAATCTGACAACCAGGGTTCTATAGCCCTCTCTGCGTAGAGAATAGCAAGGATTCACCACTGTTGAAGGAATTTCTCCTCAGTCTCAATGTCCACAAGGTACAGGCACAGTAGACAATATTGCACCTTAGTACTTAACAGCACAAATACATGAACTGCAGAGCTAATTTGTCAGTTGATGTTGATCAGCTGCTCCAATTTTGCTAGTCTTCATGTCTTCCTTCACAGATAAAACCAGGAGAAATATTCATTACAAAGCTTTCCCATTTGCTGCAAGTTATCCACAAAACTTTGTTTCAGGGGTGTAAATTCTTTCTTAAGCTACCCCATTTTCATTTGTGCACACAAAGTCTTGGATACTCCTTAGTCTTATCTGCCTGAGCTACTATTCTCATTTTTGTGTGGCAGTGCGAGCTGTGATGAGGATGTTATGAGGCTGCAGGATGACTTGGATAGGTTGAGTGTGCAGGCAGATGCAGTATAACATGGATAAATGAGGTTAACCACTTTGGTGGCAAGATCCGGAAGGCAGATTATTATCTGAATGGTAGACACAAAATGCAGGTGTAACTCAACAGGACAGGCAGCATCTCTGGAGAGAAGGAATGGGTGACGTTGCAGGTACAGCAGGCAGTGAAGAAAGCCAATGGCATATTAGCCTTCATTGAGAGGATTTGAGTTTGGAAGCAAGGAGTTCCCACTGAAGTTGTACAGGGTCCTGGTGAGAATGCACCTGGGGTATTGTGTGCAATTTTGGTCTTCTAATTTGAGGAAGGATATTCTTGCTATTGAGGGAGTGCAGCGTAGGTACACTAGGTTAGTTCCCTACATATCCTGTCCTTTACTCCAACAGGATGATGCGTACATCGAACTCATAGATTTTTGAAAGCAACCTACTTTCCAGATGTCCCTTCGCAAACAAATCTAATCAACTTTTAAAAGTTCCCGCCTAATACCAAAGTTGACCATGCTCCATTTAGAACTTGAGACTGAGACTTCAGTCGATGGTACTTTGTTTTGCAGACAATTTAACAAAATTATATTATACATAAGCACAATCATACACAAGCCTGACAGCGTAACATTTTAGTGAAGTTCATTAGACAATGAGGCAGCATGCAATGAGTCACTACGTTTCGGGCACCACCTTGTATAGCCTTATATTGGTCTTGTGGCAGTACTGGGTCAGCTGTTAGCACCGATTTATACAGAGGATGTGCCCAGACTGAAACATGTAAATAGGTTGAAATGGCTTGCTTTCACTCCAGAGGACAAATGAAAACATTAAATTGATGAGTTGGTCCTGAATCTGTAAAATGCAAACTGTACTGCCAAGCTAAACAATTGTCTTCACTTAGAAAATCAATCATGTTGCTCAATAGCAATCTGAATGGATAGTTTCTATACATACACATTATTTTTTTAAATATATATTATTATATATATTTAAACAATTTATAAATAATATTTATATTATATATATTTATATATAATGCACATGATCAAAACAATGTAAACAGTCAAAACATTTTACACAATGTGACTAAGTTACTCAGTCTGCAAGAAAGTTGTGTACCACTGTTCTTAGCTCCAGCTAAATGGTATGGTTACCTTAGTAATAACCTTGTAATGTTTATGTACAACCCACCAACTAAATGTATTATATAAATCCATTATTATGCATTCCAATTATAACAATCCATTGTATTCAATGACTTAGATAAATTAGATTGCAAAACTGCTCATACAAATAAATATTTGAACAATGTTTTCCAGCAGGAAGTTTGTCTATTTCTGCTCAGGAGCTCTGAAAAGGGCCAGTAGACGAAACATTTGCTGCAGACGGATTGTAATGCAGTTACCCGAAGAACTAATAAACAATGGCTTCAAGCACAAAATCCCTAAAATGATGGGTTCTGCTTTAAACAATCCCTAGCATAATTTAATACTTTTTTTTAACATAGAACTTCACAAGATCTTGGCATGGAACATATAATTTGAATCATAATGAAGTCAGAATCTGAAAATAGAAACAGTTTATTCACTTTCTCAGGAGGACATAGCAGCTTATGCATCACAGCATTACCTAGGCTACTGCACGAGTTTATCTACTACAATAGTAGACAGCAATGACAGAACAATTTTCCTGCACAATACCAGTAGACACGCATGCACAATACTAAATGACTCGCACTATACCAAAGAAACATGCAACTATTCTCAAAGCGGTTATGCAAAATGCAAGCAAACGAGGTGCTTTGCAATCCACTGCTTCAGTAGGTGGGACACTTGTGTTGACTGCCAGATCGATCCCAGTACATGGGCATAATGAAAGGAAAAACAAGTACTGGGGAATAATGTTTGATGTGTTGGTTGTTTGTAAAAGCACACAAACAAATAGCACACTTACAATTAATTGGTGCCTTTTGTCTCAAAGTAGTCAGCTATCAAAATGCCAAATGCTCACCAAGCTGGGAATCTTCAAGCTAGCAGTCAATTTTTGCCACTAAAGACTGGAGGGGAACCCAAATTGGCAGATCCATTAAAAACTCAAACAGACTTGACATAGAGAAAGCTCTGAATAAAGAACTATGCAAGGAGTTGCAATTGGCAAATTTACTACAACCCTAAATGGATCTAAATGATTATACATTGAAGCCAGAAGTACAAAGGTTTAACGTTGCATCATATCATACATTGCTTTTAATGTATGTTAAAGCATTCAGCCATGTTGAAGGAAACCCTGTCTAGAAGTGTGCATCATAGCGAGTCAGAAACAGTAAGTTAGATGTCCTGGCCTAATGTCTTGTTCGAATGATTACAATGACTCTATATCACTACAATTCCACACAAGCATATGCTAGATTTTACTACTCCAGCTTGTCCAGTGTCAGAAAGCTGACAATAGAGTCATCATTGTTTGTTTTAAAAAGCATTGAGATAAAGCAAACAAGTTCTACTGTCAGAAGTTCCAAGAAAGATTGACAAAGGAGAAGGAACTGCAGGAGTAACAGGAAAAGGGCTTACTGAAATACACAAGATTCAGTGCACGTGGAATAGCTTAAATAGCCATCAGAAAATCAGAATAAATTTGAAAACAGTGTATAATCTATCAGCCATTCCTGAAAGTGGTTAAGAATACAATTTCTCATTTTATCCTGGTTAGCATTTGCAGCAAGAAAGAACAAATTACTTTATGACATTGCTCTCATTGATCAGAGCCAGTGAACACCTTCACATAGATGCTCACAGACAGCATTCTCAGATCATGTGCTCTCAAGCCTGCTGTCCTGCCAATCAGAAGGCCGCAACCAAGATGCATTGATCAACCTAAAGCAACTTCAGAAAAGGTCATACGCAAACTAAGTGAGTGGGCCTCAACATCGTAGATGGAGTACAATGTGGAGAAGTGAAAATTACACAACCCATTTTGTTTAAGTAGAAGCCATTAAATGTTATGGCTCTTGATGGTCCTTGTACAGAATTTGCTAAAAGCCAACATATCGATAGATCAGGCATTTGGGAAGGAACAGCTCATCATTCATTTAAATCCATGTGCAATAAAATTTGTATTATGCAACCCCATCTGAAATACAGACCTACCACGGATTTTCCAGCAACTGGTTGTTCAGCACCCCCTTGAATCCAGACACAATTACGAGTGCATATTTGAAATACCCCCCCTGGGTCATCTAGGCTGGGTGAGGCAGCCAATCTAAACCGCATCAGAATATGCATGCTGTTACAGTTGACGCTCTGAAACTCTAGCCCAGCCAGAGCCAGTTCTGTTCCCATTGCCAAGTGGCGGGTCAAATTTGCCATCTGCGGTACTCCAGAACTCCAGCCTGCCCCGAGCCAGAGACCTGTCCACCCTCCCTGCCATGACCTGTCTGTCTGGCAAAACAGATAATGTGGCAAGGCTCTGGTGTACCTGTATTGTTTGTACCAGTATTGTTATAGTTCCACCTTAAAAAAGATAAAATTCAAAATAGAGTGCAAAATGTCAGTTAAGATAAGTTGAAGTTATCTTCACCCCCACAGGATCAACTGCAAAAATGAATAACATTTCAACTGGCTGACCAACATGTACAAAAAACCCTAAAAAGTGGTATGTTACTTAATAATAAAAAAGGTCAAATTGCAGTAAGTGGCATTTCTTTTGAATTTTGTATCCTAGGGGGCTGTGGAGGTTCAAAGACACACTGGGTTAAAGCAGGAAAATGGAGGAAGAAAAGCCAGTCATTAAATGACACAGCAAGTTGGAGCGAGTGAGTGGTCGATTTCGTTACTTCCATGACGAGTTTTGACAAAGCAACCACGAACGTCAGGTCGGTGTATGCCAACATCAGAAACTTAAAATATCCTTTCTCTGATCACCTGGCACAGGGTAAAGTCTTAAATATAACACATCTCCGAAGAAAATTTCCAGTCAGAGGAGTAAGCAGTACCATAGCCCAGCGCGTCACATGACGGCGTTACTTAAAATAGAAGCGAGTGGAAAACACCCCACGCCAGGCGGTGCAGCAAATCAACGACAACCTCGTTCCCCGACACAAACACGTCAAACATTTAAAGCCCCACCAAGAGGGGAAACAGAGAAATCTCCTCCAAACGAGTTCCGCTCCAAACGAAAAATCCGACCGGACAGAAGAAGCGAGTAGGGAGAGGGGAGGAGACACCGCTGGGCTGGCAGCGGCCCGGGGTCACACACACACACAGTGGGGTGGAAGGCTCCTCCCTCACCCCGCCAGTCCCGCACTCGGCGCCGGGCTCGGGCTCGGGCTCACACTCCGCCAGCGCCGCTGCCAGACGAATGAACAAACACAGGGGCCGCCGCGCGTTATTCATCCCCCCCCTCCTCCTCCTTGCCTCCACCAGCCCGGCTCACCTGGACCGTCGCCGGGCCCGACCTCTCTCTCTCTCAATTCGCTTCGTCACTCCGTGCCGCGGGCCGCTGCTCCCCCCTCGCTCGATCGCTCTGGGCCCGAGCTCCTCTCACTCTTCCCCGGCGCGGCGCGGCCTCACGACGCTGCTGCTGCCACCTGTCTCGGCCTTTCCCCGGCGCGGCCTCTACTCGACTCGGCTCCGCCCTGCCAGCTGGTTCACTGTGTGTCCCCGGCGCTCCGCCTCACGGCGCTGCTGCTGCTGCTGCTCCCAGTCCCCGGCGCGGCCTCCACTCCACCTCCCGGCGCTGTTGCTGTAGCTGCTTCACTCCGCCTACTGCTGGCTCCCTGCCTGTCCCCGGTGCGGCCTCACGGCGCGGCTCCCCGTCCGTCCGTCCGTCAGTGAGTGAGTGAGTGAGTAGGTGACTGTGTCGCTGGCGCCACCGCTCCGCGTCTCTCCGGCGGAAGTCTCGCCGCTCTCTTTTGTTTAAACCCGTACCGGTGACGTCACACAGAGCGGCGCGGAGCTCCGATTGGTCGCCGAGCGAGCGCGAGGGTCGCCGCGTTCTCTCCCCTCCCCCTTTTCCCGGAAGAGCAGTTGATGCCTGGCCCAGAGCTGCCAGGGCACAGGCACGTGTGCTGCAACAGGGACAGGCAAACAAGCTGGGGGTGCATCGCTCTTGTCTTCTGGCATACTCACATTTCACTTTGCAATTGGAAGACCTCGCAATATCACTGTCACGCTCTCGCTCGCAGCTGCGCCACCACTCATATGTTGTCCATGAAACACTAACTTGCCCAAGCAACACATCAACTACTGTTGTCAGGCAACTGAACCATCCTGCCATAACTAGAAAGCAGTCCTGAACTACTATCTGCCTCAGACTATCTTTGATCAGAATTTACTGGCTTTATCTTGCACTAAATGTTATTCCGTTGTCATTCTTTGCATGTGAATGGCTCGATTGTAATCATGAATTGATTGACGGGTTGGCATGCAACAAAAGCTTTTCACTGTACCTCAGTACACATGACAATAAACTAATCTGAACTAACCCATTTAGCAGATTATGCTGCCTCGCTCCAATGCTTAAACCTCTAAACACCTTCTCGCCTCTGTCCACTTGAATTTGCTGACGCATTTTATGCATCATAGAAACTCTGATTGATCTTTATTGGAATATTGGAAAACAGCCCTCGCCTCTCTTCCAGTTTTCCCCTTCCCTCAACACCCACCACAATCAGTCTGAAGAAGGGTCCCGACCTGAGATGTCACCTGTCCATGTTTTCCAGGGATGCCGCCTGACCCACTTAGTTACTGCAGCACTTTGTGTCTTTTTCTAAATATAGCAACAGCTATACAAACAACAACTTGATTGCCAAACAGAAAATAATATTCATTTGGAAACTTTCAACTGGAATTCAACAGCTTCCTGAGGATGAGTTCAATAGTTGCACTTTCTTACATGGACAATATAAAAATGCAGGCATTAACTTAGCTTATTCAGCATTCACAAGGAAGTCACCAATATTTGGTAATTTTCATAAATTGCAGGAGACTCTTGGAAAGTCCCCATGTATTCCCATGTTTCTGATAAATATGTGCTGCATCCTTCCATACGGTTGGTATAATTGTCTTGAAATAATGACCAAACAATAGCTCAAATGGGATTAAAATCAGACATATTTGTAGCTCCAGCTTCAGATATTTCCAGCCCATTAATAAAAAGCTTGATTTTAATAATATATATTAAAAATACTGGAAATACTCAGTAGGTATTATCTTTATTTCTGATTTCCAGTCACTGTTGTGATCTGTATCACGGCACCAGCCTTTTTGCTTTGGTTTCCTTGTCTATTTTCCCTTTATTAACACATCCTTCAGACAAACTAATTGCCCTGACAAGTCTCTGCACCACTCTTTCAGCACCAATCTATGTCACCAAATTGTTCTTGGCTATGGATAAGTGCTGTCTTGGAATTACTTCCACTCCATGTATAAAAAATACCTGTGGGTTAAACCCCACTCTTAACAGAGCCAAGTTTTATGCAACGATACACATGACTAAGAAAATTGAAGATTACACACTGTTGCACAGACAGAGCATGTACACATATGTGGATGAACATACAGAAATGCAGACACTCAAAGCACACACAGACACACTCTGATCGCAACACTCCCACACAACCTTGTGCATATTCTATACTTTGTTCCTCCTCCCTCACAACCTCATCCACCCTGAGCCTGAACTTCCTGCAGGTCACTATCCCATGTCCCTACCACTATCTCTCATCCCATAGCTGCCTTCCTCACTTTATCCTCCATTTCAACCATCCCTCCCCTTTTCATTTACCTCTTTTCCTCAGATTTTTCACCCTTTCTCATTTCCACAATCTATTCACCCCTCTTCACATATCCTGTCTCCCCGCTCTCCAGCTGGTGACTATTCGCTCTCACCCAGAATAAAGCTATTCCTTTCTTCAGGACAATTCCTGAATGTTCCCAATATGCTCAAAATATATAATATAGATGCCACATTTAAAGTTCCTTGCAGTTAAACCTAGAATAAAGAGATTTGTTTGATGATCATGTGTGCCGTAACTATTAATGTAGGTGAAAATTATCAGGACTCCAGCAGGAGATTAGGAGGCAATTATCAACGAGGTTTGGAGAAGTTAAATAAAGATGAAAAATAAATCCCGTACATTTAGAACAAAGTTTCTCTGAACTAGTCATTTTGAGACTTCCAAAACTCATCAGAAACAGCAGCAAACAGCATGGAAACAGGGCCAGATGATCACAGCTCCACAACAATTGACCTGTAAGTTTATTAGCATGGGTCTGACCACCAGTATGAAGGAAGGGAGGGAGAGATCATGCAAACAACATTTTCTGCTTACTTGAGATCAGCATTTGTTTTTAAAGCTACACCAAATAATTTATACTGGAAGAAGTTGAAAAATGCAAACACATAAGAGGCACAGTATTGCTACACAGTTTTAGTGGGAAAATGGCAATTGAAACACAAATAGGCATCTGAGACAATCTGTAGAAACAATGATCTGCAGATGCTGGTTTACATAAAATGACACAAAGTGCTGAAATAACTAAGTGGTCAGGCAGCATCTCGGGATGGATGGGTGACATTTTGGTTGGGACCCTTCTCCAGACTGATCATTGAAGGGGTTGGGGGCGGGTAGAAAGCTGGGAGAGAGAAGAGGCAGGCCACAACGTGGAAGTAAAGGCAATAATCTTAGACATTCTTGCATGTGTATAATAAGATGTATAAATTGTTCATTCTATGTACGGAGAGGAAATAAATGTTTTTTTAAGATCAATAATATTCTCTCACATAGTTATTGAACATGGCAAAGAGGGAATACAAGAAAGCAATATTACTTATGAAAATTAGCCCTGAAGTACATCATCAATGTAATGCTCCTCAGAAAGATCCAGACATCATTTTTCAAGGATAGTTCAGAAGGTGGAAGAATACTTCCATTTTCCGCCACGTGATTAATAAAATTAAAGCGCAAAATGGAAAGCTGGGCTAAGGTATGAAACATGGATTTCCATTTGCTGACTGATGCATACACCAAATTGATTGAAATCAGATGTCGGTTCTTGTATGACAACAGAAAAAAATGATTGTTGGGTTGACATGTATCTTCACCACACACAGAACATTGGCAGAATTAATGCCAGACAATGGTTTGCTGCTCCCATTGGATTTATTTGAGAGCTTTATGTGAGATGGCGGCTTCAAACATTTACCAAATTCTCAATTTTCACCTGGTCCCAATGGATGGCAAAGAGACCTGTACCTGCGAGAAATGAAGCCAAGATGGAGTGAGTGTTCCACGGTTACTTTAGCTTCCCAAAGAGATATTGTTTGACTAAGTTCCTGTTTATGTGCCATATCGCTCCATTCTGGTTTTAACTGGCAGAGCTGTTAATGCATCATTGTCTTTATGCATAATTGAGCTTGGTAGAGCTTAACTTGGGAGGGAGATTTGGAGCGGCAGCAATTGAATTAGAAGACAATATTTTGAGGAAAAGAAAAACACTTTCAATTGAGCGCGAGAATTAATCATTAGTATATAACAAATACAAGAGTTAGCAGTGGGACCACAGTGACATAGTCCAAATAGACAATCGACAATAGGTGCAGGAGTAGGCCATTCGGCCCTTTGAGCCAGCACCGACATTCAATGTGATCTACAGCTTGAAGAAGTATTTAGTGGAAATCTACTTCAGAAATGTCTGTGTGAGTCATCAAGAGGTAGCCATTTCCTCATCCCCATGGAAGAAGCACAACTATAGCTCAAGAGACAAGTGTACAATTGAAGAAATCAAATTGCCTAAGCAAGCCAGCCAATAAAGTGCATCTGCAATTTCAATATATAACTATAAACAGTATTTACACATGCTTTCTTTAAGGAGGGTGATAAGTGTGGTGTGTTTTTATGTTGTTATAGAAATATATCACATGACCAGAGGATATAATTGCATTCCCTAATGCAGATAAGCATTACATGTAACAAGTTCCTGGCTAAACAAATTAGGGTAAACATCCTCATTTGAAATTCCTGTGCCCAGAAACAGATATTGAATATAGAATCTACCAGATCTCCAGCAGTGCCCATGGTCTACCTTCTGATGCATTATAATCAGTTTTTACAACATTATATATGAAAAGAATTAAACTGTAATGCTTACCTTGCTACTTTTTAGCCATTTGTTGCCACAATCTCTTTCTCTGTCCTGAAAGTTATACTTATATTGCTGGGATTTTGTTTTGTTTACTTTATATCAGAATAAATGAAAGAAAACAAAGATAACAGTGAAATAAGTAATTGCAAATAGAGTTGACTTTCATTATGTCATATGGAAATAAAGAAATATTTCATAAAATCTGATTTACAATGTTCTGGCTTTTTATATAAAACAAATAATGAACCTCTGTTTTGCTATCGTAAACATGGATAACATACATGGGTAGATAGCTGAGGACAGCCTCCTGAGCTAAATTAGCCTCTGCATTGCTTGCTGGCTAAAGTGATGTCACACAAAAGAGACATACTGATGTATCAAGTGACCACGAGAGGATCATTGACAGGACAGTTGGTTAATTTTTGCTGACCTGGACGGTGACCTGGGTGAAACCAATATTTATTCACTAAAAATGAAAGGAACTAGGAGAGTATATAACCCAAATTCTTCTTATGACACATTACCACTTCGATCTGACTTATGGGAGTAAGAATGAAAGTAATTGGTTTAACTCTCTCCATCCTAATAACTGACTACAAATGTTCACTGACATTATAACATGTGATTTAAGAATGTGGACATTCAGTTGTGCAATTAAATAAATAAGTTTTTCAAAACACTTAAAAATGATTTAGTGCTGAACAACAAAGTACTTTGCATGTGGACTGGAGTGAAGGTTGCTATGTGTGCAAACAAGTGAACTATTTGTTTGCATGATAAGAAAGTACAATCACAAATTAGTTGAATGACCAGCTGATCTATTTTAGATGTTATTCATTATTGGGACAATGGCAAACTCCATCTCTGACTCTTATCAATGTGAGATGAATTTATTAACTTGTATCTGAATAGATGGTGGAGTTTTAGCTACAGGATGGTCGAGCTTTAGCTACATTTTATTTGCATGTTGACACCACTGATACTTTATTTACATCTGCAATACCACATTGAAATACGTGCTTTCAAATCCTGGAATAAGTATTAGGGGCACGACTAACTGATTATTGGAGCCATTCTTTAACCAAAGTGTTCTGACTTTAAGGTGGTGCAGAAATGTTTTATGACTTAATAGTTATTGGACTGAGATTTTTAAAATTATTTCTATAGTTCTTAAGATTACATTAAATCCTGACCCAAAGCTAATAATATTTGGTGTTTTAGATTCAAATAAAACATTAACAGCAAATCAAAGAAATTTTCTTGATTATTGTTTAATGATTGGAAAAAAATTAATATTAACATTTTGGAAGGGACCATTATCCCCTACAATCAAAATGTGGACAGTGGAAATGTTGGAGACGTTGCAATTGGAGAGAATTAGGTTTATCCTAATGGATAAACACAAACTTTTTGAACAAATATGGTCTCCATTCACTGATTATATGAAGGGGTAGCTGGGCTCAGCATTGAAACTCAACAAGTACCCGGTGGTAAGATCAGATGAAAAGGTTTAATCTGAGATTTGTGTACTTGTCTCTATATATATATTATTAGAAATTGTTCCATTCATTGTTAAGATGTATACAGTTTTTCTATCTTTAAATATAATAATTGTTTGTCAGTAATATGGGTTTTTAATTTTTTTTGGTTTTTTTAATTATTTAAAAACATTTTTTTTTCTCTTTCTCTTCTCACATATAATCAAAATTATAATCACATTTTTAAAATTAAACATCTATTCTTTCTTTACTCTTTTTTTTCTCTTCACTATTAAAAAAATTGAGGCATATATATTGCTTTGTAATACTCATAGTTTTGGAAATATGTAATATGCATATCTGAAAAAACTATATTATTTGTAATACGTATGGCCTCTAATAAAAATATATTTAAAAAAAAAGAAATGTTTTTTGAAGACAACACAGTTTTCATTTGTAGAATGTATTCATTGTAGGAAAATCATTTCATTGGCCTTGTGATAACATACAAGACAATAGCTCTAATTTGTGGAAAGCCAATAATAGTCTTGCACACTTTAGACAGTAGTCCATGCTTATCCAATGGAAGGCTATACTTTTGGGAATAAATCAACTGATGGGTTTCCAGTACGATGGGTGGGTTGAGGAGATGTGTGAAACTCATAATGATTTTCTGGACACTTGGTTTACTAATGAATTGGATACATCTGAGATTTGCTCACTAATGTTATGGAATAATCTGGACTTTCTTAAATTTGAATTTGAGGGCATTGGAATTGATCCATCTAACTAGATCCTGAGATTGTTCCAAGCATTTGTAAGTTCAATAAGGCATTGACAATAAGGGACACAAGTAGAGAAAGCTTATAGACAGGGTCTGAGGCAGGAGGCACAGAAGGGAAGCACTCAGATCCAACATGTAGGGGGAAAGAAGAAAACAATAATAAACAGAGAATAAGAGGTGGTAGGTTTCCAGGGCAAAAATCAAAAGGGGCCACTTGTCAACATAATTGTGTAAGGAATAAGAGTGTTGTAAAAACAAGCCTGAAGGCTTGTGTCTCAATGCGAGGAGCATTCATAATAAGGTGGACGAGTTGAATGTGCAGATAGCTATTAATGACTATGCTATAGTTGGGATCACGGAGACATGGCTCCAGGGGGACCAAGGCTGGGAGCTGAACATCCAGGGATATTCAATATTCAGGAGGGATAGACAGAAAGGAAAAGGAGGTGGGGTAGCATTGCTGGTGAGAGAGGAGATTAATGCAATAGAAAGGAAGGACATTAGCTTGGAGGATGTGGAATCGATATGGGTAGAGCTGTGAAACTCTAAGGGGCAGAAAACGCTAGTGGGGGTTGTGTACATGCCACCTAACAGTAGTAGTGGAGTTGGGGATGGCATCAAACAGGAAATTAGAAATGCGTGCAACAAGGGAAGAACAGTTATAATGGGTGACTTCAATCTACATATAAATTGGGTGAATCAAATTGGCAGGGGTGCTGAGGAAGAGGACTTCTTGGAATGTATGCGGGATAGTTTTCTAAACCAACATGTAGAGGAACCAACGAGAGAGCAGGCTATTCTAGACTGGGTATTGAGTAATGAGGAAGGGTTGGCTAGCAGCCTTGTTGTGCGTGGCCCCTTGGGCAAGAGTGACCATAATATGGTTGAGTTCTTCATTAGGATGGAGAGTGACATATTTAAGTCAGAGACAAGGGTTCTGTACTTAAACAAAGGTAACTTTGAAGGTATGATATGTGAATTGGCCAAGATAGACTGGCAAGTGATTCTTAAAGGGTTAACAGTGGATGGGCAATGGAAGGTATTTAAAGACTGCATGGATGAACTGCAACAATTGTTCATCCCACTTTGGCAAAATAATAAATGAGGGAAGGTAGTGCATCCATGGATAACAAGGGAAATCAGGGATAGTATAAAAACAAAAGATGAAGCATACAAATTAGCCAGCAAATGCAGCCTACCAGAGGACTGGGAGAAATTCAGAATTCCAGCAGAGGAGGACAAAGGGCTTAATTAGGAAAGGGAAAATAGATTATGAAAGAAAACTGGCAGGGAACATAAAAACTAACTGCAAAAGTTTTTATAGGTATGTGAAGAGAAAGAGATTAGTTAAAACAAATGTAGGTCCCTTGCAGTCAGAAACAGGTGAATTGACCATGGGGAACAAGGACATGGCAGACCAATTGAATAACTACTTTGGTTCTGTCTTCACTAAGGAAGACATAAATAATCTGCTGGAAATAGCAGGGGATCAGGGGTCAAATAAGGTGGAGGAACTGAGTGAAATCCAGGTTAGCCGGGAAGTGGTGTTCGGTAAATTGAATGGATTAAAGGCCAATAGACCCCCAGGGCCTGATAGCCTGCATCCCAGAGTACCCAAGGAAGTAGCCACAGAAATAGTGCATGCATTAGTGATAATTTTTCAAAACTCCTTAGATTCTGGAGTAGTTCCTGAGGATTGGAGGGTAGCTAATGTAACCCCACTTTTTAAAAAAGGAGGGAGAGAGAAAACGGGGAATTACAGACCAGTTAGTCTAACATCGGTAGTGGGGAAACTGCTAGAGTCAGTTATTAAAGATGGGATAGCAGCACATTTAAAAAGTTGTGAAATCATTGGACAAAGTCAGCATGGATTTACGAAAGGTAAATCATGTGTGACGAATCTTATAGAATTTTTCGAGAATGTAACTAGTAGAGTGGATAAGGGAGAACCCGTGGATGTGTTATATCTAGACGTTCAGAAGGCTTTCGACAAGGTCCCACATAAGAGATTAGTATACAAATTTAAAGCACACGGTATTGGGGGTTCAGTATTGATGTGGATAGAGAACTGGCTGGCAGACAGGAAGCAAAGGGTAGGAGTAAACGGGTCCTTTTCAGAATGGCAGGCAGTGACTAGTAGGGTACCGCAAGGCTCAGTGCTGGGACCCCAGCTATTTACAATATATATTAATGATTTGGAAGAGGGAATTGAATGCAACATCTCCAAGTTTGCAGATGACACTAAGCTGGGGGGTGGTGTTAGGTGTGAGGAGGATGCTAGGCGGCTGCAAGGTGACTTGGATAGGCTGGGTGAGTGGGCAAATGCATGGCAGATGCCGTATAATGTGGATAAATGTGAGGTTATCCACTTTGATGGCCACAACAGGAGGGTAGACTATTATCTTAATGGTGGGAAATTAGGAAAAGGGGAGATGCAACGAGACCTGGGTGTCATGGTACACCAATCATTGAAAGTAGGCATGCAGGTGCAGCAGGCAGTGAAGAAAGCAAATGGTATGTTGGCATTCATAGCGAAAGGATTTGAGTATAGGAGCAGGGTTTTGGTGAGACCACACCTGGAGTATTGCGTACAGTTTTGGTCTCCAAATCTGAGGAAAGACATTCTTGCCAAAGAGGGGGTACAGAGAAGGTTCACCAGACTGATTCCTGGGATGTCAGGACTGTCATATGAGGAAAGACTGGATAGACATGGCTTGTACTCGTTAGAATTTAGAAGACTGACGCGGGATCTTATAGAAACTGACAAAATTCTTAAGGGTTTGGATATCTCGATGCAGGAAGATTGTTCCCGATGTTGGTGAGGTCCAGAACAAGGGGTCACAGTCTAAGGATAAGGGGGAATTCCTTTAGGACCGAGATGAGGAAAACATTTTTCACACAGAGAGTGGTGAGCCTCTGGAATTCTCTGCCACAGAAGGTAGTTGCGGCCAGTTCATTGGCTATATTTAAGAGGGAGTTAGAAGTGGCCCTTGTGGCTAAAGGGATCAGGGGGTATGGAGAGAAGGCAGGTATACGATACTGAGTTGGATGATCAGCCATGATCATATTGAATGGCGGTGCAGGCTCGAAGGGCCAAATGGTCTACTCCTGCACCTATTTTCTATGTTTCTATGACATGTGGAATGCATTAGCTATCTTGGCTCATATGTTGAGAGTTCAATAAACACTGATAGAAAATTGGATGCATGAATTGACAAGAGCCCCAAGTAAGATCACTATCTAAGTCTGGAGCAACAGGTCCTCAGTTATAACAAAATATCTGTGTACAAGCAGGTCCTTAACAATTTGCATTATGACTGAATGATGGGCTACATAGTCATAAGAAGGGCACAAACTAAACATTTTTATCAATGCTGACCTCAGAAGATGTGATTTGGGATCAGTGTATGGTCACCAACAAACAATCCCTGAGACTCTTGGCATTAATTCCATTCAACATCGGGAAAGCATCCCTCAATGCTTTCCCGATGAAAGTGTTGATGGATTGGTCTATTGGCAACAAAATGATAGAAATGATAGAAGTGGTATAATGAAAGACCTAAGCTTCAGTTTATCAACAAAGTGAAACAAGGCTAGTAAGGGTTCAACAGCTTTCTTGATGGCGAGAATGAGCACATCATTAACATCTAATGTGAAGGAGCACAACCCAAGCTGAGAATCATGGATATACAGGAAATGAATGGATATGGATTATGTGCAGGCAGTTGAAATTAGTTTATCTTTAGATTAGATTAGATTAGATTAGATTATCCTTTATTGTCATTCAGACCTTTCGGTCTGAACAAAATTTCATTACCTTGCAGTCATAACATATAATAAAAAACAAAACACACAATAAACACATATTTAACATCCACCACAGTGAGTTCACGAGGCACCTCCTCACTGTGGTGGAAGACAAAAGTCTTAGAGTCTCTGACTTCTTCCCTCCTTGTTCAGGCCTCCGATGTTGCCTCCGATGTTGCCGCCAACCAGGGCCGCAGCCGAGCCTCCGAAGCCGGGTTGCCACCACCGCCGTCGCCGGTATGCCGGAACACCGCCACAGGGCCCGCCACTGGAATGCTGGAGCACCCCAGCTCCAAAGCCAATTTGCCGCTGGAACGTCGCTGGAGCACCGCAGCCCCGAAAGCCAGGTTGCTGCTGGAGCACCACAGCCCCGAAAGCCAGGTCGCCGCTGGAGCACCGCAGCCCCGAAGCCCCGAAGCCAGGCCGCCCCCGGAACGCCGCTGGAGCACCGCAGCTCCGAAGCCAGGTCGCCGATGAAGCTCCGAAGCCGTGCCGCCACTGCTGAAAGCTGGAAGGCCGCCATAGCTTCAAGGCCGCCAGCTCCGCCATTAGGGCCTCAGCACAGACGGAGACGGTGACGAGGAACACAACAAGAAAAGTCTCATCCCCTAAAACCCTGTTTCCCCCCCCCAACACACATACACCGTCTAATAAACCAAAATAATCACTAAAACAGACACAAGAAGACAAAAATAAAATAAAAAACAGACGGACTGCAGGTGAGCCGCAGCTGCCAAGCAGTGCCGCCACTTCCTTGACATCTTGTTTGGCACAGGCATTGTGGATTGAAGAGCCTGCTCCTATGCTGCATTGTTCTATGTTCCAAGTAATACAGAATTAACTTTACAGAGAAACCATGGTGCAGGTGTGACACTTTCTCCTCATGGGAAATAATTATCAGATACACATATTATACACTTAGTTTTAAACTTAGTTAGGTGGCTTTACTCATGGAATGCCTAGATTCACATTAATGTGGCAAAGTCACAAAATTTACGTCACTTTGTAATAGGTAGGACAGGATAGGGAAGACTAGTTAAAGGGGCCAATTTTTAATTCAGGGGATGATCTTGGGTTCTATCTGTAGAAATCTGTGTAAGTTAGGGACAGGTCAAGAATGCAGTTAAAAGAGCGGATAGGAATTTAGGCTTTATAAATATACACAGAGAGCAAATTGAAAAATGTTTCCCAAAAAGGATCCATGAAAATATTACGATCAACACCCCACCTGTGGACTGAACATTGCTTCTTATTCTCTGAAAAAATTAATCTTCTTGCATCATGACCTAACACTAACATCTTGACCCCCCATCAGTAACAAGGTTGGATGGATTTTCAATTTGCCACCCGGATCTAAAGAGTATATTGCAAATCAGCCATCATCATCACTGAAAATCAAGCTGTTTCTAAATTAGGCAGCTGTTCTGTAGTTTTATAGCCAGTCTTTACAAAAAGAAAATGAGTTGATTAATTTTTATTGGGCATAAATTCATAAATTATCAGCAGCATTTGTTCACATTTCATTATAATTGTTTCGACAAATAATTGTTAAGTGCTTTATGATGTCGTTAAGATAATTCAAATTTCTTTTAAAAGGCAGCAATAATGGATTAAATTCGGTTTAGTTTAAAGATACAGCATGAAAGCAGGTTCTTTGGTCCATTCAGTCCACATTGATCATCGATAACCCTGTCTGTGTAGAGTTTACATGTTCAAACGGGTTTCCTCCGGGTACTCAAACTGGTTTCCTCCCTCATCCCAAAGATGTGTGAGTTTGTAGTTTTATTGACCACTGCAAATTGCCCCTAGTGTGTATGTAGTGGATATGAATAAGGGATTACGTAGAACTAGTGTGAATTGGTGATTAATGGATAGCGTGGACTCGGTGGGTCGAAGAGCATGTTTCCATACTGTATCTTTAAACTAAATTAAACTAAACCTATTCATGCTAGTTCTCCATAATTCTACTTTCTCATCCACTCCCTATACACCGGGGACAATTTTACAGAGGCCAACTAACCTACAAACCTGCACGGCTTTTGTATGTGGGAGGAAAACTGGAGCACCCGGAGAAAACGTATGTGGTCTCAAGGAGAACGTGCAAACACCACACAGACAGCACCCGAGATCAGGATCGAGGAAACATCTCTACCAGCTGTGCCACTCTGCTGCCTTTAAGGAAGATAATAAGAAAGAAAAGGGCCACCAACCTCACAATGCAAAACTTTAGATAACGCAATTGACACTCCTCTCATTTGAACATGAAAAAAGGTCATACAAAAATTCAAACTTCAAATCCAAACAGTTTCAATAATCATTGTGGATGAAAATAGCACACATTTCTAAAAAAATAATGTGTCTAGAAGTGTTTAATTTGTATCTATTTGTTCTTGGCTGAGGTCGATCTTCATCTGTTTAATTTTTAATTGCTCTTCCCAAGACATTTCTTTGTTAATTGCAGGTTGATTGCCTTTTTGGATCATGCTGAGGTTGAGCTAATTAAAAATCTCCAACCTCATGTCTGGAGATTCCTTGGGGAATATTTTATTGACTGCCTCTATGGGTTATGATACCTGTTGATTTGCAAATTGTCTGATAATTGTAAATTTCCCTGCGATTGAGCTAAGCATGAAGAATTTTCACTGAAATGCTTGAATGTATCATAATTTTATTTATAATTATCTAACTGATGAAAATAATCATAATCATAATCATACTTTATTAGCCAAGTATATTTTGCAAAATGTGAGGAATTTAATTTGCCATACAGCCATACCAATAAACATAAATAAAATACCAATAAAAGCATGGTAGGAGGATTACATGCTTTGAGTGTTTTCAATATGTTTTTCAGTAACATATGGCTCTTAGTTAATTTTGGCTACCGTGTGGCATGATCAACACCCCACCTGTGGTTTCTCTACCCTTATTGTTCATTTCGGACTTTCAACATAATACCAGCAGCCCCGAATTACCACAGTCCAACGGACTCGCTGAACGAACGGCCCGGAGTGCAAAACAACTCATGGAGCAGTCATACCTTGCCAAATCAGACATGTACCTGGACTTGCTCAACCTAAGAAACATTGCGCGGGATCCCATACTGGGTTCCCCAGCCCAACGACTGATGTCTCGCCAAACCCGTGCTCCTCTGCCTGTGTCCCACCAGTTTCTGCAGCCACAAGTTCGTTCCTTGACTATGGTTCAGAAGCAACTACAATCCAAACGTGACACGCAGAATCACTTCTTCGACAAGTCCAGGAAGCCACTTAAACCTCTCGTTCGTGGACAAGTGGTCCGTCTTCAGACAAACAAAGGCTATGCACGTCTGGGACACATCTACGGCCCTGCCAAAGTGCCACGCTCCTATCTGGTCGAAGCGGACGGAGCCATCTACAAACGCAACCGTCAACATATCCTTCCGGTGAAGGAACAGCATCCTGCGACTCTGTATCCTGATGTCTCGCATTTCGTATACCCTCCCACAGTCGGTCCTGCGTACCCACTACCGCCTATTGTTCGCACTGCGGTCTCCCCGCGGCGCTTGGTGCCTAGGTCGCCAATCTCGTCACCCTCCCTGCTTATCGGGCCGCCGGTCGTTTCCCCATTTCCCTCCCCGGTTTCTTCTCCATTGAAAAAGGAGGTGGGGCGGACTTGTACTGCACATTGGCCAGAAGGGTTTGCAGGCCACCCGTTAGATATGGCGATTTTGTGTAATTCTGCAAATGTATTATTAATATCCCTCCCATATTGCTTAGGCACCGATGCATCTTTTGTTTCTAGAAGGAAAGATGTAGATTGGCTATTTCATACCAGCCAATTATTGTATTTGTTAGTAGTGACTCTGCCTACTACGCACTTCATATTATCAAGAGCCTGCTTACGCTAGTCAGAAGTGAATAGCAGCTCGGAGATGTGATGACTGCAGATCCGTGCTGTATGTAGATTTAATAAATATATGTTGTATCTTGACGTGTGTTTGACTTGACTCATTACATGACCTGTTTCAGCAGGCATGTGCTGAATCACCCAGCGCTTTTACCAACAAAACATTTTTTGTTGAATAAGACGTCATTAAAATTGCACCATTTTCCTTTTCATTATTCTGGTACTTATGTCTTGCGTTTACCTGTCCCAATACCTTAATAATTTTGGGACTCAGTTCATATGTTTTGCAACCACAGGAGAAGATCATGTTTTCTGATTCACAAAATATTTATATGCTGAGAAACAAGTCCATCAAGTTCAACAATACTTTAAGTCACATATAGCCTCTACTTAAATATCTAAAGGCTTCTCAGTGACTGGAGCACTGTTGGTCACTTCTCTTTCTCTCTTATCATTTGCAATGTGGGAGGAAACCAGAGCAGCTAAGGAAACTAATGCAGTCACAGCGAGGATGCACAAAATCCGCACAGTCAGCACCTGAGATCAGGATTGGACCCAGTTCGCTCAAACTGCGAGGCAGCAGCTCTACCAGCTGATCGACACAAAATGCTGAAGTAACTCAGCGGGACAGGCAGTTTCTCTGGAGAGAAGGAATGGGTGACGTTTCGGGTTGAGACCCTTCTTCAGATTGAGAGTCAGAGGTGAGAGTGAGTCTAGAGATATGGAAGGTTAAGGTGTGAAGAGGACAGATCAAAGCAGATGATGATAAGGAAATGTAGAATGGCTCATTGTTAGCTTCTTCTTCTTCTTTCGTGTGGCGTGCACAGCCTAAAGTTGTTGGACAACTTGTTCTATTTGATCTTCCATTTGTGCACGTCCAGTTGATTGCAATAGTCGAAACAGGGTGGATGACGTGAAGGTTGCAATCTTCCACCTTAGCTGAGGGAAAAGTGACAATGCGGCTTACAATCAGTAATATATAATCAGGGGGACAGTAGAACTGGTTGGAGAACTAGGATGGGGAAGGGACAGAGAGACAGGGAAAGCAAGGGTTACTTGAAGTGAGAGAAATTAATATATATACCGCTGGGTTGTTATCTGCCCAAGCGAAATATGAGGAGCTATTCACCCAATTTAAATTGGTCCTTACTCTGACAGTGGAGGAGGCCCAGGACAGATAGGATAGTATGAGAATGGGAGGGGGAAATTAAAGTGCTTAGCAACCAGCTGTGCCACTGTGCTGTCCTGAATCAGTACAGCCAGGAAGGAGGCCACTTAGAAACATTGAAAGGAAGGAGGCCATTTAGAAATATTGAAACATAGAAAATAGGTGCAGGAGTAGGCCATTTGGCTCATTGATCCAACACTGCTATTCAATATGATCATGTTTGATCATCCAAAATCAGTACCCCGTTCCTGCTTTCTACCCATATCCCTTGATTCCATTAGCCCTAAGAGCTATATCTAACTCTCTCTTGAAACCATCCAGTGAATTGGTCTCCACTGGCCTACTGTAACCCTTATTCTTAAACTGTGACACCTGGATCTGGATTCCACCACCATTGGGAACATTTTTCCTGCATCTAGCCTGTCCAACCCCTTAAGAATTTTATATACACTTGGCTGGTTGACTCCATCCCTGACTCTGTGAATGAGCAATGCTGCAATTTCACTTGCCTGCCCTCTCTCCCTATTTCTGCAAATTCAAGAAAGGTGATATTTTGCGTCTATTTTAATTAAGTGTCCATTTTTAGACACAGCTATTGATTTTCAGAAACTGTTAGAAGCAAAGCAGAATCAGAGAAATTTGTCACAAATTCATGGCCCAATTATTGTGGTTGGCAGTGAGCTAACAATTCTTTGATTAAAGTTTCCATCCCCAAGAAAGCTTCAGGCAAACAATGGTAGTATTTATTGCTTGTGCCCTGTAGCATTAGAAAGGTTGTAAAATATGATCAGGATAACACATGTGAAAAAAAAAGACTCATCTGAGTCACATTGCAGCAATGCGCAATGGCACTGCTAAAGGCTAATATTTTTGAAAAAAGCTTCTGGACACAAAGTGCTGGAGTAACTCAGCTGGTCAGGCAGCATCTCTGGGAACATGGATAGGTGACATTTCGGGTTGAGATCTATTTTCAGACTGGATAGGTGATCTTTTGGATTGAGGCCGTTCTTTGGACTAAATTAGTTAAAAACTTCAGAATGTTTATGAGACTAATATTGAATTTTAAAAAAAAACCAAAGGTGAGCTTTAAAAGGTTTAAGGCAAAAAAAGTATTTAAAACATGTTCAGAACACCTACAAACAACATTCAAATCTAAATTAACAAGCTATTAGAGATTTAAAAAAATCATAACACAATTTTCTGGAATATTTCTATAATAATATACCTGTGATTCTGCTGCAAGCAAAATGTTCATTGTATCTCCACCTCACCATACATGTGCATATGGTGATAAAGTCCACTTGACTTGATCTGGCACAGAATTTCCTGGCGAGGTCATATCATAGCTGCAGGGGAATTAGACCAAGTTATTGCTCTTTTATTGCACTCCATGATGAGTCATGCTGTGAAGTTGAATCACAGGACCTATGCTGGATTGCTAACAGGAACTTTCTGATTTCCATGTCAGACTAGATATAGGCGGAGATCCCAGAATTTATGTCAGGCTTGTAAGGTAAAGATGATGAAATCATCAGCAATCATGGCCATAATCTTAAAAGTTTAATAGGTTTCAAATGTGTGATTGAATTGCAAATGTGTGATTGAAAGTGAGGTACATTAGATAATCACTCGTATTTAATGGACCAGAGTTCATTGGTTGAATAAAAGGTGGGAATTAATAATAGTATTTTTCAAGAAGACAGTGAAGGTTAATGACTTTTTCAGCGAAGTCTACAGTTACCGCTGAGACTGATTTGTTTGGCTTGGTGGTAGTTTGGGCAATATATTCTGCTGCTTAGACATCACAGCATCTATAAATAAGGCACAGTATTAAAAAAGTAGATTCATATCAACTGTGAACATTTACAAATGATTAGAATATGTAATACCCTCTCCTGTTACTGAAAGTTATGTTAACATAGAAACATAGAAACATAGAAAATAGGTGCAGGAGTAGGCCATTTGGCCCTTCGAGCCTGCACCGCCATTCAATATGATCATGGCTGATCATCCAACTCAGTATCCTGTACCTGCCTTCTCTCCATACCCCCTGATCCCATTAGCCACAAGGGTCACATCTAACTCCCTCTTAAATATAGCCAACAAACTGGCCTCAACTACCTTTTGTGGCAGAGAATTCCACAGATTCACCACTCTCTGTGTGAAAAATGATTTTCTCATCTTGGTCCTAAAAGACTTCCCCCTTATCCTTAAACAGTGACCCCTTGTCCAGGACTTCCCCAACATCGGGAACAATCTTCCTGCATCTAGCCTGTCCAACCCCTTAAGAATTTTGTAAGTCTCTATGAGATCCCCCCTCAATCTTCTAAATTCCAGCGAGTCTATCCAGTCTTTCTTCATATGGAAGTCCTGCCATCCCAGGACTTAACCTCCTGACCTGAAATCTAAAGCCAAAAGTAGAATTGAAATACATATTTTCAATTAAAATATAAAAAAAATATTTCAATTCCCTTCTTTGAAATTTGGGCATTTGAAGCAAAATACTAATGGCCAAACTTAGAAACACATCAGCAGGTTATGCATTCTCTTGATCCTGCTCTGCCTTCAATGAAGTTATGGCTGACCCTTGATCTTGTTTTCAGTTCAGAGATACAGCTTGGAATCAGGCCCTTTCGCCTAACAATCACCTGTACATTATTCAATCCTACGCACTAGCGATAATATACAGAAGCCAATTAACCTACCAAGCTGCAAGGGTTTTTGTATACCAGCACCTGCAGTTCTTTGTTTCTACATCAATCTGGTGAACCTTTTTGATACTCTTTCTATGGCAAATATATCCTTTCCTGAGGAAGGGAACATACTGCACATTATCCTTTATTAATTCGTGGGCTGCAGACATCACATTAAATCTGGCTTTAATCATCCATCCCTAGATGACCATGAACTGAGGTGGCATTGTAAATACTACCACATTTTGGGGTTGGAGTCACATACAGGATAGAAGATTTTCATTCTTGAAAGTCCTTATCGACCCCAATATTTAAAAAAAATGACAATCTAAATGTATTTAACAACTTAAAATAGAATTCAGCCAGCTGCAATGACAGGATTTAAACTCATGACTCTGGAGCAATGTACCGGGCCTCTTGATGCAATATTAACATAACCTTATTTTAGATTAGAATAGCTGGAACTCAGTGTCTAAAGGATGGGGGAGGCAGAAGCCCTCATCACATATAAAATGTATTTTGTTGTGCAAGTGAAGACATGCAGGACTACAGATCAAGAGGTAAAATGTGGGGTAAGGCATTGTTGGGTTACTGTCAACCAATATGAACAACATAGGCCAAATGCTTTCCTTCTTTGTTGTAAATTTTCTATGATTCTATGATCCATCCCCTGACTATTTTGTGACCTCTGTAATATTGCACGTAACAGTAACCCAAAACTTCATGAATCTTTCAGCAAATGGTTTAATAGCCTATTATCATGTTTCACTCAGTGAAAGCAACGAGCAGCAGGTGAAAGTGCTTTTAGAAATTCAAATAAGTTGCCTCTCATGCTAAATACTGGAATATCCTTCACTTTGGTGATGTAATTTATTGCTTAACAGTCGTAATCAGACAACTTGGAATAGTGGAATGCCGCGACATGAAAAACTGATTGCCAAAGCAAGTGATGGTAATGGACCTCATTAAAATAACTGTTTGTGATAAATTAAACTCTGCTAAAATAAAATGAATGTATTGATTGATAGTTGTAAAGATTGTGGCAGTAACCTCTTTTAAGATGATACTATGTATTATCAGAATTAACTTTAGTGAAGACTAAATTGCTTTAGTTCTTTGTGGCTTACAATGCCTTTCCATACAGTTGTAAACTCTAGCTATAGCAAGAAGAAAGGCTTAAAAAAAGACTCTGACTAATACTCATTATGTTTAATTTTAATTATTCTACAAAGCACTGAGAGATGATTTTCCTCAAAAATAGGTCATTTTAATTTGTTGGGAATATGACTGCATAGGTCTTGAATGAATGGAATGCAAAAGTCATATTTATTTATAGGCACTAATAACAAAATATGTACAAATTTGTCTTTGCATGTTTTCTTTTTATTTCAATAGGTGTGGATTTCCAAGAATAGTCTTAATGTTGCAATTATTGTTTTCTGTATTAATCTTAAGTCATTTCTAGCAGCTAATACACTTACATGCCAATTACACTTACAACGCACACATTGTCAAATAAGGCTAATTTTGGAACTCAGTTGCTTTGGTGTATTAGACCATTTGTAAAAAAATAACACTTTTAATCTCTTCATGTTTCCTATATGATAGATTAATTTAGTATATAAAACCCCTTTATTTCACAAATACCAATTAATTATTCCCCACACATTATTCTCCACACATGACTCCATGGCTATCTAAAATTCAGTTCTCCAGAAAATGTTATGTATAATGGAATATTAAGGGTCGACAACCTGCATCAGGTCTGAGAGGAAATGCGAAAGATTGCCAGTTGACAGTGAGACCGGTGGGGTTGGAATATAGGCTGGTAGGTGGTAGGTGAAAAAGATGGTGGAAGGGATGACGTGAAGATGGAATCAGGTGATGGCTGGAGGGTGCAAAGGTGAAAAAAAGGAGAAGAAAATCAAGTGTTTGTGGGGGACGAGAGCAGTGTGGGATATCTGGCATTGGAAAATTCAATGTTCACACATAGTGTGAACTATGCAAGCTGAATATAAAATACTGTTCTTCCAATTTGCATTTGGCCTCCATGTAGCAAATAAGAAGGCCAAAGACAGATGGGTTTCAATGGGAATGGGATAGAGAGATGTAATGATAGAAATAAGGAAGTACAGATGCTGGTTTACACAAAAGGACACAAGGTGATGGAGTAACTGCATGGGTCAGGCAGGCTTTCTGGAGAACATGGAGTGATGTTTTTGGTCAGGATCCTTCTTCAGACTGATTGTAGACAGGGGAGGGACAAAATCTAGAAGAGAGGAGAGACAGGACCTATTACCTCAAATGTTTTGTCCTGGCTTTCCTCTCTTTCAGTATTCCACCCCCCCAAAAAAAATAACAATTATTGCTGGCCTTCTTGATTGGAGAGCAGAAGGGGAAGAAAGGGCTTGGGTTATCAGCTCAAAGGCCTCCTTGAGGAGATGGCCTGAACATGGACCAGGCAGATTACTCCCGAGGCTGTAGTGGTCGAAGTCCCAATAATCACCAGCAGCACTGGATCATAGGTAGAGTGATCTGAAAAACACAGTCATCAACTCATGAAATACCTGTATTTAAGTATTGCAACAACAAGTTGTAGAAGATACCCAGTTTACAATTATTAATCTTAAAAAGATGTTTCCTTCAACTCAAAGACTCTAAAGAAATTTATAGACGTGCTTAACACAATGGAGGGACTAACCTCTTTAACCAGAAATAGATTATTTCATTTAAAAAAATTCAAATTAAATTTTGAATCAGGCCCTTCTGCACAACCAGTCCATGCCAACCCAGATACCACATCTGCGCTATTCACATCTACCCATGTTTGTCTCATATCCCTCCAAACCTTTCCTATCCATGTACCTGTCCAAATGTGTTTTAAATGTTGTTATAGTACCTGCTCCAACTACCTTCTCTGGCAGTTTGTTCCATATACCCACCACTCTCAGTGAAAAAAAGTTTCCCCTTAGACAATAGACAATAGACAATCGGCTCAGGATTAGGCCATTCGGCCCTTCGAGCCAGCACCGCCATTCAATATGATCATGGCTGATCATCCCCAATCAGTACCCCGTTCCTGCCTTCTCTCCACATCCCCTGACTTTGCTATCTTTAAGAGCCCTATCTAGCTCTCTCTTGAAAGTATCCAGAGAACCGGCCTCCACCGCCCTCTGAGGCAGGGAATTCCACAGACTCACAACTCTCTGTGTGAAGAAGCGTTTCATCTCCGTTCTAAATGGCTTACCCCGTATTCTTAAACTGTGGCCCCTGGTTCTGGACTCCCCCAGCATCGGGAACATGTTTCCTGCCTGTAACATGTCCAAACCCTTAATAATCTTATATGTTTCCATTAGTTCCCCTCGCATCCTTCTAAATTCCAGAGTATACAAGCTCAGCCGCTCCATTCTCTCAGCATATGACAGTCCCGCCATCCCGGGAATTAACCTTGTAAACCTACGCCTCAATAGCAAGAATGTCCTTCCTCAAATTAGGGGACCAAAACTGCACACAATGCTCCAGGTGTGGTCTCACTAGGGCCCTGTACAACTGCAGATGGACCTCCTTGCTCCTAAGGTTCTTATTAAATCATTCCTCTCTCTCCTTAAACATATGTCCTCTTGTTCTTGACTCCCCGAGTTGGTAAAACACATCATGCATTCACCCTATCTATTCCTCTCATGGTTTTGTACACCTCTATAAGATCATCCCTCAGCCTCCTGCACTGCAAAGAAAGGGTGCTGTTAGAAGAGCATTGTTTTATTTTAAGGAAGGGGGAAAAGTAGGTTAGTTTTTAGATATAATGGCAGTTCTGGTATAACATAGTAGCTGTGTTCCTAAGAAATCTCATGTCGTAGAAAATCATGCTATGAAAAGAATTTGCCAATGGGAAATGGAGAGTTTGGCTGGAGAATACCTACTCAACCTCTCCCTGTAGTTCAGCCCCTAAAATCCTGGCAACATCCTCTAAAATCTTCTCTGTACTATTTCCAGCTTAAAAACCTCCTTCCTATAGCAGGGTGACCAAAATTGAACACAAAACTCCAAATGCAGCATTGCCTACATGTCATACAACTGTAACATGCCATCCCAACTTCTGTACTCAATCCCCTGGCTGATGAAGGCCATCATACCAAAAGCCTTGTTGACCACCTTATCTACCTGTGGCACCACATTTATGGAACTATGTATGCAGGCAGTCCATAATGCTTTCAGTTTTGCTCTCTTCAACCTTTTTGATTACTTCTTCAAAAATCAATCAGATTCGTAAGAGACGATCTTTCATGTACAATACCATGCTGACTATCCAAAATTAACTTGTGTCTAATCAAGTGCCTTATCCCTCAGAATCCTCTCCAGTTGTTGAGTTGACATTGAGAATATGGCAGTCAGATGTTGTGCACCATGATACATTTAAATAAGTATTGACAATTTCACTGTAGGCTTTTTTTGGACCTATGAAGGAATTAGAAAGATATATTGGAGTTTTATTTTCTCCCTAAATGAACCACAGTAATTGTTTTAATGCTTTTTGCATCTCCCGAGAGAGTATTTACATATTGGTAGATATTGTAAATCATTAGAACTAGAGTACATTAACTGCATAGGGCAGGGACCAGTTAGTCTTGTCTTACGTAGACACAAAATGCTGGTGTAATTCAGTGGGACAGGCAGCATCTCTGGAGAGAAGGAATGGGTGACGTTTCGGGTCGAGACCCACTAGTCTTATCATACGTATTTTTTTTATGTGAGAGCTTGAGTCTAAACCATTAGTAATTATAGACTTGAAAACACAGACTGACACCACAGTTTTGCTAATTATTTTCCAACAGTGAGTATTGAAGTGGATAATGAGGAAAGTATTGATGAGGAACAAGATGAAGAAACAGGTGAGATCTTATTACATGTACAATTATGCACATGCAATGTTTTCTTTCATATAAATGTCTGTAGGTAAATTACAACTACTGACTTAATATAGAATGTTACCATAGTGTACAGCCCTTTAGATAACTGTGTGAGATATCAGTGAGCAACAATAGCTTTTCACTGTACCTCGGTACATGTGACAATAAACTAAACTAAACTAAAGTAAAGGAACATTATGGAGACTTATACTGTTGAATTCTGCTCACTGCAAGTTTGCCAGAGTGAGAAGTTCTTTTTGTCAGGGTACACCACAAGTGGGATAGTATTAGGGAGATGATATTGAATACACAAGTTTTCATCTGATATAGTGAAACTATATAGCCTTAAACCCCTGTCTCACGGTGCGAGTTGTCCCACGAGGTACCCCAAGTTTTCACTCGCGGTAATCCCGTACAACCAATGTAGCGGGGACGTCGGAACTCGCGTGAGCAACTTAGCGACTCGTGGCGCTAACGTCAGGTACCCGTGAAACTTGTCAACTCGTGAAAAAAACCAAACTTGTTTGATATTTTCCACGAGTCAAATTTACTGTCCAAGTTTAAAATTGAAACATTTAAACTCATTGTAATATCGTAGTGGCCCGTGCGTTAACTTTAGTGATTCGTGCGTCTACCATGGGAACTCTTTAATAGACACAAAATGCTGGAGTAACTCAGCGCACCAGGCAGCATCTCTGGAGAGAAGGAATGGAGTCGAGACCCTTCTTCAGACTTACCCAAAACGTCTCCCATTCCTTCTCTCCAGAGATGCTGCCTGTCCCACTGAGTTACTCCAGCATTTTGTGTCTATCTCAGCAGGGCACAGTCCCGTGGTTAACACCACACTCCAGACCTATCTAACCCTTTATTTGTGAAAGTTCCACACATATTTATCGATATTTTTTCCAGCAGTGTGCCCAGGCTACGGACACCACACTGAGCCCAAACTAAAATAATCCCAGTACTTATTGGTGTGTATGGTTTGACCGAGGACATGTGCAATTTGGCCGAGGCACTTCACTGTCCGTGTGAAGGAAGGAACTGCAGACGCTGGTTTATATCGACGATAGACACAAACATGCTGGAGTAACTCAGCGGGACAGGCATCACCTCTGGAGAGAAGGAATGGGTGATGTTTCGGGTCGGGACCCTTCTTCAGACTCCCCGCTCATTCTTCCCTCGTCGATGTGAACTTGTGGGGGTGCAAGGAATCGGGTGTCGCTGGGTAAGGGGAAGAGAGGTTTTACTGCTGAATTATGCGCAACAGAAGCATGAAGTGGGGGTAAGGTCCGTTTAAACTATCTCGTCCCCCCCCCCCCCAGCCCCCCACCATGTTAGGAGAGAAAGGGGAGAGAGTTGTGCAAACAAACCACGGGAGACTGCATCTTTGGAGGGAAATCATAAAATGTATACAGATGTTTCGGGCCGGGACCCTAAAGGTTGACTACTCATTTCACAGATGCTGCTTGGCTGTTGGCTTCTTCCTGCAGTTTGCTTTTATCCCAGACTCCAGCATCTGCAATCTCCTTGGCCTCCAAAGGGAAAAGTTGCTCGTGAAGCGAAGGTCGATATTGACCCATGCTTACTGCAAAATCAACCTGCACCTTAAACAGCTTCAAACTCTTTTTCGGTGGTTGGTGCCGACGGAATTGAAACAATTTTCCAAAGCACTCGGTTTGTGCTTCAGATTAAGTCATAACTTCCTCAATTGTATGAATAAATTGATCATTCCCTCAACCTGCTCTTTCATCTCAACCAGTTCGCTCTTCACCTCTTCTGACCTCCAGCCGAGTCCAGACTCACTCCTCTACCCCTTCCTCTCATTCCTTCTCCTCAACTGCCAATGCCATTCCCAGCCCCCCTCTCACTCCTCCCCACCCATAGTCCTTGCCTTCTCCCAATTCCACCATCCCTCGTCCCCCCCACCCCCCCTCCAACCTGTCCTCGCCTGAACTGCTGAAGATAACCAAGTGCTTTAAATGCGAATCCCGGACTGCGGCAACAATACACGCCCTGAGTGGGAGAGGAACTTGGTAAGTCAAGAGCAAACGGGAGGGGAACTTGGTAACTCTGGAGACGATCTCGGAACATTGCAGAAAGTACAAGTAAACGGCAAACTCACCATACCCGTGGGAACTCGCATCAAACACTTGAACATCAACTTGGAATCTCGTATACAACCACGAGTCTGTCACTCTGGGTCACTCGTGGGTCAACTCGCACCGTGAGACAGGGCCTATAAAGGTCCATTGTCCTGGCTGCAGCGCCAACTCGGTGTTGCAAAGGTCAGCCTGGTCAGCGATACTGTCGATATCTCCCTAAGAGTAGGCCAAACTTTGTCCTCTCCCTTATAGGGTCATAGAGTCATACAGCATGGAAGCAGGCCTTTCAGCCCCACTCTTTTATGCTGACTAAGATGTCCCATCTCAACTGGTCCCATTTGGCCGCATTTGACCAACATTGAATCATTTCCCATCCATATACCTGTCGAAAAGTGAAAGGTCTGGATAGTATGGATGTGGAGATAATGTGTAGGAAAGATCTGCAGATGCTGGTTTAAATTGAAGATAGACTCAAAATGCTGGAGTAGCGCAGCTGGACAAGCAGCATCTCTGGAGAGGATGTGGAGATAATGTTTGCACTAGTGGGAGAGTCTAGAACCAGAGGCCTTAGTCTCAGAATAAAATGACATACCTTTAGAAAGGAGATGAGGAGGATTTTCTTTAGTCAGAAGGTGGTGAATCTGTGGAGTTCATTGCTACAGAAGGCTGTGGAGACCAAGTCAATGGATATTTTTCAGGCAGAGATTTATAGATTCTTGATTAGTTTGGGTGTCATGGGTTATGGGGAGAAGGCCGGAGAATGGGGTTGAGAGGGGAAAAAGAGATCAGCCATGATTGAAAGGTGTGGACTTGATGGGCTGAATGGCCTAATTGTGCTCGTATAACATGAACCTGTCCAAATGTATTTTAAATGTTGTTATTGTATTTGCATCAACTATTTCCTCCTGTTCCATATACCAACTGCCCTGCTTCTCTTTAGCCCCCATTCATCATTTTCATCCTCCTTCCTTTCCTGGTTCCATCCATTTACCACCCATATATTTCACCTATCAGATCTCTTCCTCTCTCTGGTTCCATCTGCCCTTCACTTCACCTGTCTCCTTTTAATACTGATTATCTTTCCTTTCCACTCTCAGCCCCGATGTAGGGTCTTGATGTGAAATGTTAACAATATCCCCCACAGATGCAGTTCAACTTGTTGAGATCCTCCAGCAATTTGTGTTTTGCTTCAGATTCCAACTTGAACCTCTTGTGCCTTAGTTCCTTGTGTTTCAGATATTTTTATATATTTTCCTTCAGGAATTTTTTCCAGTGTTGCTTTTGGAAAGAAGTGGATATACTCCAAAGTTCCTTATTTAAATAGTGATATTATCTGAACTAATGGAGGAGACAAAATGATTTAGTTCATCATCTAACAAATGGAGTGATATGTGTATGAAAGAACTGCAGATACTGGCTTAAACCAAAGATAGACACAAAATGCTGGAGTAACTCAGCGGGACAGGCAGCATCTCTGGAGAGAAGTAAGAGGCAACGTTTCAGGTCAAGACCCTTCTTCAGAATTGGAGAGATATGTTTGTTGATTAAAAGTGACTTTTATCTTTTGTATTGTTTATTCCAAAATCTTTTATGTTGATGGTTGGAACACTTGGAATGATTATGGTCTGCCCTTTCATAAATTCATAAGTTCATAAATTATAGAATTAGGACATTACTCCCCCATTCAATCATGGCTGATCTATCTTTGCATCTCAACCCCATTCTCTTGCCTTCTCCCCATAATCCCTGACACCCAGACTAATCAAGAATCGGTCAATATCCACCTTAAAAATATCCATTGAGTTTTAAGATGTAAAATTCTGAACCTCTTATTATTTTAGCCATTACTAAATAGATTATTGCATTTGCATTTGTGAGAAGTGAAAAATTATTCAACTTACATCAGGAAAACAGCCAGTCCCTCATCCTTTATTTCAATGCAATAGGCACCTTAATAATGTTACAAGAGGTTTTTGTTCTGTCCACATCACTGTGTTTGAATTTGAGCTGCTGATTAACTTTGCAATGTTGCTCATTCTTCATTAAGACAACGATGACTCGGATGTGGAATCAGAGGACATCAAGAAAACAGCACCAAGGAATAGAAAGGAAAATGGAAAGAAAAAGACTAAACACGAATCTGAAGAGGAATCTGATACATTGGAAGATGAGAAAAAAGCAAAAAGTAGAAAGAAGAATGTGAAAAGTAAGAACAAAGTTACAGAGGAAAGCAATGACGATGAATCAGAGAAAGAAACAAATAAAAGCAGGAAGAATGGAAGAAATATAAAATCTAAAAAGAAATATTCTGATGATAATAGTAACGGTGATGAGGCAGCGAACAAGAGAAGGAAAGATAAAAGGGGTAAGAAGCAAGTGGACAGTGACAGTGAAGAGGAGGATAACAGGGCCAAGGACAAGAAGAAGGCTAAGAATGCCAAAGCAAATGGTGGCAAGACCAGAGGCAAGAAAAAGAAAGTTGAAGAGAAAGGAGTTTCAAGGTAGGTCTCTCATTTTTGGAGAAATTGGAACAAGATGGATGAAATATGGAGAGTAACTGGATTGTTAAGAAAATTAAAGCAGATAACTTGTTTCTATGATGCATGAATAAATGGAGCATGTAAACCATTCTGCATTAGATCATAAGATCATATAGTGATAGGAGCAGAATTAGGCCATTCAGCCGATCAAGTCTACTCCGCCATTCAATCATGGCTGATATATTTTCCCTTCTAACCCCATTCTCCTGCCTTCTCCCCATAACCTCCGACACCTATGCATGTTTTAATGGGATACTTTGCATGGCTGATATTGCACCGATGACCTTCATGCTTGATTCCCAGGAAAATAAGGAAGGCCATACAGTTCAAATTCAGGAATGAAAGAGATGTAATCACTATGATGGACATATACCTTGGGCCTTCCAATAGGCAGCAGGAACTAGGGAGACAGATATAATGGCAGATGATGGAAAGATGTAAGTGGAACAGGGTTATGATAGTGGGTGATTTTAACTTCCCCAATATCTACTGTGACTCCATTCATGAAAGTTCCTTGAAGCAATACATTGATAGTACAACTAGAGTTTGAGCCATAATAGTTTGAGCCATAATACAATTCCCAGTATTGGGAATGAACCAGGCCAGGTGATCAATGTTTCAGTGGGGGAGCATTTTGGGTAGAATTACTGTAATTCTGCAAGTCTGAAGATCATTATAGATATGGATAAGACTGAACCTCTGGTGAAAATGTTAAATTGAGGCAAGGCTAAATAAAACAGTAAGGCTATAACATAGTTGTGCGCTGCACAATAGTGCAGCTGTTAGAGTGCCAGAGACCCAAATTTGATCCTGACCTTGGATGCTGCCTGTGCGGAGTTTGAACGTTCTCCCTGTGACCATGGGGGCTTCCTCTGGGTGCTCTAGTTTCCTCCCACATCCCAATGATATGCGGATTTGTAGGTGGTAAATGGATGAGAAAGTTGGATAATATAGAATTGGATTGAACGGGGGATTGATGGTCTGTTTCTCTTGTGTATTCCTAAATTAGATTGAATATTAGGCAGGAATTGAAGAAGGAAGATTGAGAGTAGCTGTTTCATGGTAAATCCTCATCTAATACGTGGGAGTCTTCAAAAGGCCAGCTGATTAGAGTACAGGAACAGCATGTTCCTGTGGGGATGAAAGATAAGGATGGTAAGATTCAGGAATCACGGATGACGAGATGTTGTTAATAGAATATAGAACAAAGGACAACATAGCGCAGGAACAGGCTCTTCCACCCACAATGTGCCGACTTTGTCAAGTTAAACTAATCTCCTCTGCTTGCACATGATTCATATCCATTCATGTCCTACATATCCATGTGGCTATCTAAAAGCCTCTTAAACTCCACTATCGTGACTGCCCCCACCACCACCCCTGGCAGTATGTTCCAGATACCCACCATTCTCTGCGTAAAGAAAACTTGCCACACACATCTCTCTTAAATTGTCCCTCTCTCATCTTAAATTTATACCCTTGAGTCCTTGACATTTCCACCTTGGGTTCTGACTATCTATCCTATCTATGCCTTTCATAAAAATGTAGAAACAAAGAAAATAGGTGCAGGAGTAGGCTATTTGGCCCTTGGAGCCAGCACCGCCATGCAATATGATCATGACTGATCATCCAAAATCAGTATGCCGTTCTTGCTTTCACCTCATATCCCTTGATTCCATTAATTTTACATCCTTACATCAGGTCTCCCCTCAACCTCTGATATTCCAGAGAAATAGGTTTAGTCAGAAAAACAAAGGAAGCATATGTAAGGTTATGGAAGCTGAAGTTGGAGAAGGCCCTTGATGAATATAAAGAAAGCAAGAGAGGCAACAAGTTAGGAGAGCTAAAGGGAGCCATGAAATCAAGGCCCAACTCATCCACACTAACCAAGATGTCCCTAATCTAAGCTAGTCCCATTTGCTTGCATTTGACCAATATCCCTCCATACCTATCCTGTCCATGTACTTGTCCAAGTGTATTTTAAATGTTGTTATAGTACCTGCCTCACCAACCTCCTCTGGCAGCTCAATCCTTTGATGCATAAATCTATAACTATGATTAATTATGAAGCTATTATTTGATGATGCTTTGACAACTTCATTGAAGAAAAGGAAGCCTTGGAATGTGAAAAAGTCAAAGCTGATTTGGTGCACTGTTTGTCATTTCAATTCAGTGAGGATGTGGAGAGGAGATGAGATCCTAAGTGTAATCACAGTGATTGATCTTCATTGTAGTATTATAAAAATGAAAACTGTTTAGAGTGAAATAAGTATATCTTGCAGAGCAGTGATGCATCATTGATATTCTGCCTGTCCCGCTGTTACTCCAGCATTTGGTGTCTATTGATATTTCTAAGTTCTTTTTGAAAATCATTGCGTCGTCATAATATGTTTATCTCTTGATTGTTAGCTCTGAAGAAAAATCAGACGAAGAAGAAGTCATTACAGAAGAAGATATGGATAAACTGAAGGAGGAAGTGGAAGAAAAGAAAAAACTCATTGCAACTTTACGAAACAAGCCCTCACCCATGAAGCAGAAATTACAACTACTAAAGTAAGTGTTTCTGTGTCATGAATTATTACAGTCAAATCTTAAGGAATTGAGAAGATGTAAGTAACCAATTCTCAAAAAATAATTGGGATTTATTTTAATCTAATGCGAGTTGTAGGCAGCCTGGAAGGAATGGGGGGTGACTAGTGTGGAGGGTGACTAGTGATAGTTTGAGGCCTCAGGTATCTTCCATCCCAGGCCTCACTTATAACCATATAACAATTACAGCACGGAAACAGGCCATCTCGGCCCTTCAAGTCCGTGCCGAACAACTTTTTTCTCTTAGTCCCACCTGCCTGCACTCATAAAATAACCCTCCACACCCTTCTCATCCATATGCCTATCCAATTTATTTTTAAATGATACCAACGAACCTGCCGCCACCACTTCCACTGGAAGCTCATTCCACACCGCTACCACTCTCTGAGTAAAGAAGTTCCCCCTCATGTTACCCCTAAACTTCTTAATTCTAAAAGTCACTTAAAATCCCGGGTAAAATTTGCTGATCCTTGGCCATCTGCTAACATAAAGGCCAATGATAAGAAGTGGGGTTTCAGGATGGGGAAGGGTAGGGGCAGCAGTCACTTACCAGAAGGTGCTCTTCCCCCTTCAGGCCAATGTCTGATGTCACCTGGATGTATGCTCACAGTAGCTCTCCAGATCAGACTTGTCCAAGTTCTATCTGGTTCTTGAAGGGTTAATGGAATCTTGATAGGTGCAGATTTGTGATGGAAATGCATGTTTTAGAAGGATGCATAATTACTTGCAAAATCAAAACAAATTAATATTGGAGATGAATGGAACAGTTTGAAGTCTTAAAGGGCAAGCAATCTACTTTTTTAAGTTACACACCTGGTCAGTATGCATTGGACAAGTAGGTTAAACATAAACCTAATATTTATGTTTTAATTGGCCATATCTTCATATTGCAATGCAGTTAAGTTGACAGACTGGAGGAAACTTTAAAAAGTGTCAGTGGACCATTCACTTTGTTTCATTAGTTGTGATATCCATTGATAAACACAACCACAGTTTGTGTCCTTCCTCAAATTAGGAGACCAAAACTGCATACAATACTCCAAGTGTGGTCTCACAAGGACCCTGTACAACTACAGTAGGACCTCCTTGCTCCTATACTCAAATCTTCTCGCAATGAAGGCCAACATGTCATTAGCTTTCTTCACTGCCTGCCGTACCTGTATGCTTACTTTCAGTGACTGATGTACAAAGACACCCAGGCCTTGTTGAACCTCCCCTTTTCCTAATCTTATACCATTCAGATAATAATCTGCCTTCCTGTTCTCACATTTATCCACATCATAGTGCAAACTGCCATGCATCTGCCCACTCACCCAACCTATCTAAGTCACCCTGCAGCCTCATAACATCCTCCTTACAGCTCACTCTGCCACCTAGCTTAGTGTCAGTCTCAAACTTGGAGATGTTTCATTTAATTCCCTCATCTAAATCATTAATATATATTGTAAATAACTGGTGTTCCAGCACTGAGCCTGTCGGCACTCCACTAGTCACTGCCTGCCATTCTGAAAAGGACCCGTTAATTCCTACTCTTTGCTCCCTGTCTGCCAACCAGTTCTCTATCAATGTCAATACTCCACCCCCAATACCTTGTGCTCTAATTTTGCACACTAATCTCTTGCGTGGAACCTTGTCAAAGGCTTTTTGAAAGTCCAGATACTCCACATCCACTGGCTCTCCCTTATCCATTCTACTTGTTACATCCTCAAAAAATGCCAGAAGATTAGCCAAGCATGATTTCCCCATCATAAACCCATGCTGACTTTGACGATTTCTGTCACTGCTTTCTAAATGCGCTGCTATTTCATATTTAATAATGGATTCGAGCATCTTCCCCGCTACCAATGTAAATCTAACTGGTCTATAATTCCCCGTTTTCTCTCTTCCCCCGTTCTTAAAAAGTGGGGTTACATTGGCTACCCTCCAGTCCACATGAACTGATCCCGAGTTGAGAAAACATTGGAAAATGATCATCAATGCATCCACGATTTCTAGGGACACCTCTTTGAGTACTTTGGGATGCTGATCATAAAGTCCTGAGGATGTATCTGCCTTCAGTCTCAACAGTTTATCAAACACCATTTCCTGATTAATGTGGATTCCCTTCAGATCTTCCCTCCCACTAGTTCCTCAGTCCCATAGTAGTTCTGGGAGATTGTTTGTGTCTTCTTTAGTAAAGACAGAACCAAAGTATTTGTTTAACTGGTCTGCCATTTTCTTGTTTCCCATTATAAATTCACCTGTTTCTGACTGTAAGGGACCTACATTTGTCTTCACTAATGTTTTCCTCTTCACATATCTTAGAGTGTGATTGCTATTTAAAGTTGCAGGGAGCATTGTAAGATGATCACTGACCCTTTAGGTTTAAGATGAAGAGATACTTCTTCACTCAGAAGTTTGTGCCTCTTTGATGGGTTGTGTATATTCAGTGAATTAGTAATAGTTTTGAATTCTGTAAAAATCAAGGACATTGGATGTGGAAGTAGATTTAGATAGAAAGTCAGCTATGATTGTATAGCATTGTATCAAAGTCCCCATAGGTACTTTAACTTGCTTCTATACATATTCCTTGAATTCTCAGAGTTTGGTTATAATGGTTTCCACATCAAATTTTGTCACTCTTCCCAGACCCATTGAGTCTTTCCAGCATGTTCTTTTTTCTGCAACTTAAATCATGAACACACTGAGACATATACATGTTCACATCTCAAGGTTTATTAACATGTACTAGTAAACTATAGCAGATTACCTCCAAGAATGGCAATCTAACTTAATGTTATTGAAAGAATATATAAAATTACTTGGCCTGTATACTTGTTTATAGTAGTATGTTAAGGTCTACTTTTGAAGGGCCTTTAAGAGACTATGGATATATGCCACTTGTTGGTTTCACAAGTTACAAAACATAGAACATTGAACAGTACAGTACAAGGACAGGCTGTTTAGCACACAATGCCCATACAATCTTGATGCCAAGTGAAACTAATCCTACTTGTCTGCAAATGATCCATATTCTGCTATTCTCTGTAAGACTTTTATCATATATCATTTTGCTGATATGATTAGATGTAAATGACAGTATAACTAGTAAGATTAAACGAGAATTTACCAGTTTGAAGTTTGATCTTTATTTTATGAGGAGTTACGATGAGGGATTATGTGAAGAAGAGCCCACCAGCCCGCATGCGCGTCAATCTTCAATGCAGCAGTGTGAAGTTGCAGTTGTTGAACTGATGATAGTAAGATTCGAGAACTAGAACTACCAGCTGTATTTTATGAGGAGGGTTGGGAGCGGAGGTCACGTAATCCCTCATCGTAACTCCTCATGGTAGTTCTTTACACAGAGAGTGGTGAGTCTCTGGAATTCTCTGCCACAGAAGGTAGTTGAGGCCAGTTCATTGGCTATATTTAAGAGGGCGTTAGATGTGGCACTTGTGGCTAAAGGGATCAGGGGGTATGGAGAGAAGGCAGGTACGGGATACTGAGTTGGATGATCAGCCATGATCACATTGAATGGCGGTGCAGGCTCGAAGGGCCGAATGGCCTACTCCTGCACCTATTTTCTATGTTTCTATGTTTCTATAAATAAAGATTATACTTCAAATTGGTAAGTTCTCATAATCTTACTATTTTACTTCAGAGTCACGTGAGTGACTATGTGAAGATTTTGAAGCTCTGTGACTTCATGCCATGGAACGAGTCCATGCGCCACACACTGCATAGTTGACCAAGGAGGAGTGGAAACCAAGTATTCAGACATGACATGAATTTTGAACATGCTGAAAATATTTTAATGGACAAAATAATAATAGAAACCTCTCTCACCCGAGAGGAGATTACAAAACAGAGCTTAAAATAGAGTTTGCAAAATCACTCAATCTGGTTACAGGTTCATTATAAAACGCCTGGAACGTACGTTCTGAGGACCAGCCTGCGGCCGCTAGGATTTGGTCCAACGGGACGTCCAGGACCCTTGCTGTGGACATAACTGCAGCCCTGGTGGAATGAAATTCGAATATTTCAGTGTCTATACCAGCATCAGCCAGAACATGCTTCAACCACCTGGAGATGGTCTGAGCTGAAACCTTTTTATGCGGTTTCTTGTGACTAATAAATAATGTTAGTTCTGACCCCCTAAGACCCTTGGTGACCTTAATATATTGCTGGAGGTGACCACACCTAATCAGGGGTCCAAGGGGTATGCCATAAATTGTAGCTTGAGACCGGAAACACCAGGTCTGCTCTGTTTAATTGGATCATATACAAAAAATGTTATATCACTAGCAGAAGTGATCATCCTATCCAGACGCAGCTTCTGTAATTACATCATTCTGTAATGATATAGTTGGAGCCTGGGAGGGCTTAAGTTAAAAATACCCCTCATGAATCTGGATATTAATGGATGAGACCCAACAGAGTGTTGACCTGAGCTTGGCAACAAATATGATGACAACGCACTTCTGGCACAATTCAGAGCACTGTAGCTCAACCTTTCGTCAAAATGAAGTTTTGAAAGAAATTCCAAAATGTTGGTTATGTGCGCTGTCTCATACGTGATATTAGTTTGCAAACAGAACTCTTCCCATTTCTTTATGTAGGAGATATATTGTTTTTTAGTGTTGTCTCTCCAGGCCGTAGTTAGCACATCCACTGCACGGTCAGCTGGTCCAATCCCGGGAAAAGGTATTCTTAGAATCCGCAAACCAATAAGTTTAGCCGATCATGTAGAGGATGTTCTTCCCCAGTGATGGGGTGGGTTAGCAGATTCCTGCATTTGTGAACCGTCATGAAGGGTTCTGTGATCATACCCAGAATGAGTTGATACCATGGATGAGTGGGCCAGTCAGGGACTATTAGAATGCCTGAGGCAGAGTCTTGCAGAATTTTAAGCAGGCATTGACTGACAAAGCAGAATGGGGGAAAAGCATAGAAAAACATTGATCCCCAATGCAGCGAGAATACATCTATCGCTACTGCCCCAGGGTCTGGTTCCCAAGCAATAAAGTTTGGTAATAGATGATTAAGTCTGGATGCAAACAAATCTATATCCGGTGTACACAAAATGCTGGAGAAACTCAGCGGGTGCAGCAGCATCAGGTCTGAAGAAGGGTTTCGGCCCGAAATGTTGCCTATCTCCTTCGCTCCATAGATGCTGCTGCACCCGCTGAGTTTCTCCAGCATTTTGTGTACCCTTGATTTTCCAGCATCTGCAGTTCCTTCTTTAACAATCTATATCCGGTGTTGCATACCTAGACATAATATCATTAAACACTCTATGATTCAACATCCATTCTGTGTTTTCATTGAATTTGCGTGATGAGACGGTGTCCGCCACCGTATTGAACCTACCTAGCAGGTAGATAGCTGAAAGCCAAGTATTCCTTGGAATGCACCAGTGCCAAATGAGATTTGCCAATCTATCACAGGCTTGATTCCACCCATGTGATTAATGTATGCCACTGCTGTGGTGTTATCAATCTGTAATTAAATATGCAAATGATGCATTTTCCCACAATAAGCACTTAGTCCATAGAGAGCTGCCAGTAATTCTAAATAATTAACACCTTATAATTGCAGAAATGACCGTTCAAACATGTTCCGCAGCTAGAGATGGTGTCAGTAGCGTGCCATTCCAAAGCACTGACAACAGTTTGTAAAGTTAGTGAAAGATTGTCAACCAAAATGTTGTTACAGCTATGCCAAATATTGTACTTCCACCATTTTAATTTGGCAATGGCTTCAGCTGGTAAATGCATAGGCCTAAATTTTGTGTCTGGGAAAGCCGCCACCAATTTGCCAATGAAACTGGCCACTTGTCGAATAGGAGGCTGCTGCTTTGTAATGAGGTAATTGCAGACTTCCAATAACTCCAATTTTTTGCGACAAGGCAGAGTTACAGACATGTAAACAGAGTTAATAGTGTCAACTTAGATTTAACTGGATGGATGAGAAACCCCAATCGCTCTAACAAGAGCTTGGTGGCTGAGACTGCCGAAATAGCCAATTCTTGAGTTTTGCCTATGATAAGGATATCATCCAAGTATGCCATTACTATATGTTTTTGAGCTCGTAATAGCGCAAGTACCGGTTTCAATAATTTGGTGAATAATCTGGGAGCTGAAGTTAACCCATTAGGCAATGCTTTAAACTGCCATAGCTGCCCCAACCAGTTGAATTTTAAATATTTCCGGTGATCCTTATGAATAGGCACCTCCATATATACTGTGCAGTATAAATAAATCTGATGTTATCCAATGCCATTCATTCAAAAGAAACGTAATCTCCCACCAACATGTGATGGACCCACACACCGCATATTACTTAGAGAACCAGACCCACCTACCTCCATGGTTACTGGTTGATATGCGGTGTTTACTGGTGTGCGCCAATTGTGCATCTTAAATGTCTGTCGGCTTGAGCTTTGTCCTGGAAAAGGCCTTTGGCTGGTTCTGTCTGTCCTTGAGCTGGAACTGGCTTCTGCAGACCATCTACTGCTAGCAGAGGCATATGGGTGCTGCCGTCGGAACGATGAAGGTCTGTCTGCTGTGGAGCTCTGAGTAGCCCCACCGCCTTTGACTCGTCGTCCAAATCTTTAACTTGTTTGGACAAGTCCTCCCCAAATAAATAATTGGGCGGCTGCACATTTGTGGATTAACATAATCCCGCAAATTTGGGATTGAGTACTGCACGAATGGTGTTCTTCCAAAAGCAATTTATCTGAAAATGTGCATTGCACATCAGAGCCAATGCATCCTGTTGAACCTCCGACAGGGAGCTTGCATCTACTGACCTGGCGAAGGCAGTGACTCCAGAAGCTAGCAGGCTCAGGATTCTTTGGAGTTTGACCTCCTGAGTCTTGATGCCTCCTCCCATGTAACTCCAAATGGAGCTATTGACGGTTGGGACTCTGAGCGAGGCGCAGTTGCTGGGTGTCTGATATTTCATAGCCTTTTCCAGCATTACCTGATCCTGTAGCTGGTGAGAGGTCAGGTCATTGATACTGGCCGCCAATTCTGCGTTCAACGGCTCACCAACTTGCGATGGCATTGCAAGTTTGGACACCATGGTGGGCACTGTTGCTTCATGTAGGTCTTGTGTCGTGAAACATTCCAACATGCCACTGAAGTGTGAGTCAAGCCAGGGCTGATGACCTACACTCCCTTCCTCGGCCAGGAAGATATAACGCAGCCCTGCACCAGGCGCTGCCACGGGTCCCTGATGCCCGTGCTGATATGACTCCTGTTCATGGAGTATATCATGCTGGAGCATCTTATCCATAATGTTCACAATCACATGTTGGGGGAGGTGAGCCCTCCTGGCCGGACTTGTCTGAGTCAACCGGCCTATTGGTTTTCTGCTTGGCCTTCCCGACTCTCGGGGTAACCAAGATACTGTAGCGGCACCAAACGTGGTGAATAACGGTGAGACGTCAGGCCGGTTCAAACTGTTGTATATTCAGTGATGACACGTTAGGTTGGTGCGCTAACCATATTACAATGTTGCTGTAGCTGAGCGAGGTTGTTCTCTCGCGCTCAGCTACCTGTTGACTCCTTAAGGTCTCGAGGTGAGAGACCTTAAGTACCAGGACACTCCCTCTAGCCCATGACATCACGTGCCTGCCCTCGTATCCCCTGACGAGGGTTCGAGCATAAGTGGCCCGTGTATAGGCTGACGCCACAGGATCCCCCCCCCCCCCCAAGAACCGGAGGAAGGAATAGCATGGTCGAGGGCGGCTCGTGCATGTGGGTCTAGGACACCCCAGGCGTGGTTTAGGACGGAGCTCTCCAGGGGCGCAGTGACGCTCTGCATGGGCGATCCCGAGGTACCGAGGGGTGTGAGGAGACCGATGCCGAAGCCGCCGGACGGAAGAGACACGGTCACATCTCCTCGACCAGCTAAGGTGGGGTGGAAGATTGCAACCCTCACGTGGTCCGCCCTGTTTCGACTAATGCAATCAACTCGACGTGCACAAACGGAAGATCAAATAGAACAAGTTGTCCAACAACTTTAGGCTGTGCACGCCACACGAAAGAAGAAGAAGACCAGCTAAGGGAGAGTGTCCTGTGAAATACGGCCCCCAGCAACGATGAGGGGAAAAAAAACTAAATAAAATAAACAAACTAATTTCTGAACCGGGCGTGGAAATGCAGTGAACACATAATGAACAGTAAAAAGACAAATTACAGTGCAATCAGTGTCCAAAGTTCAAACTGTCCAGTGTTCATAGTGCAGGATAGGAAAGCTGTGTTGCAGTGACAGCCTCTGGCCTGAATGAGGCACTGTTGCCGGTGGTCAGGCTGCAGGAACTGCATCCGGCTGGAAGGTGGCACTGTGGACGGCGGTGAGGCTGCAGTGACGGCATCCAGCCGGGAGGTTGCGCTGTGGATGGTGGTGAGGCTGCAGTGATGGCAGCCGCTCTGATGGTGGCGCTGTTGCCGGTGGCTAGGCTGCAGTGACGGCATCCGGCCGGAAGGTGGCGCTGTGGACGGTACGTTCGAGCTTCTCTACCGGCCAGCCCCGGCGGCCATTTTTGTAGTCACGCGGCCGGCCGGCTGAATCGGACTGGTCCAGCGATTCAAGACCGACGAGGAGCAGAAGGGCGTCTTCAGAAGGCACCCCAGGTAAGCACGCCCAATCGGGTGGCTAGACCCTGGGCAGCGGCCGGCGAGGCAGGGCGTGGAGCCATGGCCGCGGTGAGGCCTGTTGCGGTGCCGGGTCTGGAGTGGTGAGGCCCGGTGCGGTGCGGGTGAGGTGAAGCCCGTACAGGGCCTGGAGTGGTGGGGCCCGGTGCAGTGCAGGGCCTAGAGCCGTGTTCGCGGTGAGGTGCGGTGCAAGGCCGGGCCCTGGTCCGTTGTCGGGAGCGGGAGAGCGGCAGGTACTCTCTCCCTGCTCCCAGGGCCGTTGGCTGTGCGTCGGCGTTGCTGTGGCCAGGAGGCTTCTAAGCTCGCGGCTTCTAAGCTCGCAGCTCCTGCAGCAGCTGGTGGGGCAGCGGCTGCTGGTACAACCTCTCCGCTCCGATGGTCGGCTCTGGGCAGGTAATGCAGAGGAGCTCGGCAGCCATCACACAAGGCGGCCTGCCCCGTTGCCGGGAGCGGGAGAGCGGCGGCAGTCGTGGCTTTTCAGCTCCGGTGAGCAGCAGCTGGTGGGCAAGAGGCGGCATACCTCATTGCAGGGCCGGGTTGGCGGCAGCGTAGTTCTGCAGGGGTGGGCAGCCGGCTGCAGACATCAGGTCTCCTGAGGCTGCGTGCTTCCGGTGAGTCCAAATTTCAATTTGGACAGTCGGGGGTCACCAATGTAGCGGCACCAAAGGAGGTGAATAAAGGTGAGACGTCAGGCTGGTTGAAACTGTTGTTTATTCAGTGGTGACACGTTAGGTTGATGCGTTAACCATATTACAATGTTGCTGTAGCTGAGCGAGGTTGTTCCCTCGCGTTCAGCTACCTGTTGACTCCTTAAGGTCTCGAGGTGAGAGGGTTGACGAGGGTTCGAGCATAAGTGGCCCGTATTTAGGCTGACGCCACAATACCTTCTATAGGTACTGAGTCTGAAGTTGCTGGCTCTACTGCCAGCGACCAAGATGGTGAGACAGACGGCCGCCCGCTAACTGCACTCCCGCAGTCTTCAGTAGCGCCCGCCTGGACTTCACCCTAGTCTTGTCCATTGTAGTTCGTTTCTCAAGCTAAAGCACAGAAACGAAAAACGACCGCCGACTAAGTTCGAAAACTTACATGGAGGTCTTTAAATTTACCTCTGGAGGAGCGACACGCCTACCAGCCAGTTGCGGCATCATGCGTTAGACATAATGTTGCTGGCGGGCTCTTCTTCCCGCAGGCTGGCGGGCTCTTCTTCACGTAGACACTCATGTGACTCCGAAGTAAAATGGCTATAGGCTTCAGTATTTTGTTAAATGAAATCCTTTTGGGGGTTGGATATTCTGTCAGCAATCAATTCTTCAGATTTTTGTTAGTTCACATTTGAACCCCAAATTCCAATCCACAAACTCCGTAAAGTCACTATTTCTGCAGCAAAATGATTTGCCAATAAGATTTTAAGTGGTCTTGTGAGTAATACCAGGAGAGATTTTGTCCAGCACATGTGCTTTATTTTGTTTACTTGCTTGGAAAGTTATGTTGTCATTAACGTCCAAGGATGATCACTTTAAACATGAATGGCTTGAGGGAATAGGATGTGTGCATCTGTCCTCACATTGTCCCATAGACAAATAAGTAAAAGAATAATTGATCTTGTCTATTGAAAGTGTACTCTGATAGTGCAATGTTCTTTAATGCTAATCATCCTGTTGAAGTAGAACAAACCACACAACAGATCTAAATTTTCAGACTGGTTTTGCTATGTGTTTTAACTTTAACTTTAATGAGATATCTCTATCCATTTTTCAGAGAAGCGCAGGAATTTGTGGAGAAATTTGAAGGTGCACTTGGGAAAGGGAAAGGCAAAAGATTTTATGCCTATAAAGTAATGATGACCAAAGTAAGTGACTTAACACTGGGATAAAGTTACAGCTGTGCTCCTTGATTTAATCTATTGCCTTTATAAACCTACTGCATCTTTATTGGTTGAAGTTTGTTGAATTTCCATGTCACGATTAGTCTATGTAGAATGTCTTTTGATATATTTATTTTGAAATCCTGGTGATGAAGCAGTCTGGTTGAGGAATTATTCAAGAGTATTCACCATCTCCTTTTCCCATTTGGCTTTGAGGACATCCTCAGCTTTCATTCTGTGATTGATCTGTGGTGAAACATGATCTTCAGCAAAAGAACTCCTGCTTTAAGCCCCTGTCGGACGATGCAAGTTTACCCAAGAGCTCTCCAGAGTTAAAAAATAAAATCAAACTTGTGGTACTTCATCACAAGTATTTTTTTACTCTTGGAAATTTTTCACACTGTTGAAAATACTTCACGAGTTTTCGCGTTTCCCGAGTACCTGCCGTTAACATTACGAGCCGCTATGAGACATCCACGATCTCCAGCGTACCCGCTACGTACATTCTACGTACTTACCACGAGTTTGATTTTTTTTTAAACTCGGGAGAGCTCTTGGATAAACTGCCTTCGTGGGACAGGGGCTCGACACCAATCGCAATCTAGTTTGGTTTAGTTTAGTTTAGAAATGTCTCAGAATGTGACTTGGGAGAGTTATTTTTTGAAAATAAATATTTTAGGAATAGAGCTGGTCTGGAAACAGGGTATCACTCTGCTTCTTACTTAGTGCAGGATTGATTGAAGAGATGATTTGATATTTTTTTCTGATGATGATGAGAAAATGACTATATCTCCAAATTTCTACATTCAGAAATGGATGAAATTCCAACGTGACTTTGAGAACTTCAAAACTGCTTGCATTCCATGGGAAATGAAAATAAAAGAAATTGAAAGTAAGTGGAGCAATTAAGGATGGTCAAGTTCTCTTTCAAAATACACTTGCTTATTTGTCACAGAATGAAGATAGTTTGGCATGTCGCCTGCTTTCTGTAGGATTGTTAACATTTTTTTTTAAATAATATTTTTATTAGAAGCCATACGTATTACAAATAATATAACAGTTTTTTCAGATATACATTTTACATTTTTCCAAAGTTATATAAGTATTACAAAGCAATATATATAAGCCTCAATTTTTTTTTTGAGAGTGAAAAGAGTAAAGAGTAAAGAAATAATAGATGTTTAATTTAAAGAGTGTGATTAAATAATATTGATTATGATTTTGGTTATATGTGAGAGAGAGAAAAAAAAAGGAAAAAAAATCAAAATAATAAAAATTTAAAAAATAATACTGGCAAACAATTATTATACTAAAAAATTTTTTTTGAAGTATACATCTTAACAATGAATGGAACAATTTCTAATAACAATATGTATAGAGACAAGTATACAAATCTCAGATTAAATCTTTTCATCTGATTTTATCACCGGGTACTTGTTGAGTTACAATGCTGAGCCCAGCTACCCCCTCATATAGTCAGTGAATGGAGACCATATTTGTTCAAAAAGTACATATTTATCCATTAGGATAAACCTAATTCTCTCCAATTACAACGTCTCCAACATTTCCACTGTCCACATTTTAATTGTAGGGGATAATGGTCCCTTCCAGAATTTTAATATTAATTTTTTTCCAATCATTAAACAGTAATAAAGAAAATTTATTTGATTTACTGTTAATGTTTGATTTGAATCTAAAACACCAAATATTATTAGCTTTGGGTCAGGATTCAATATAATCTTAAGAACTATAGTGATAATTAAAAAAAATTCAGTCCAATAACTATTAAGTTTTGTACATGTTACAAAAATATGCGTTAAATTAGCTTCTATGTGCTGACATTTATCACACAATGGAGATATGTTAGGAAAAATTCTATTTAATTTCATTTTTGAATAATGTAATCTATGTAATACTTTGAATTGTATCAAAGAATGTCTGGCATTTAACGAACAATGGTGTATACCTTGTAGACTTTCTTCCCAGAAGTCTTTTAATATAGATAAACCTGTTTCATTTTCCCGTATTTGTCAAAGTGATTCTGTTGTTGGTATTTCCCTGTTCAAAAGGATATTATATATATATGCTATTAATTTCTCTGTGTTTGGATGCTTGTTGAGCACATCATCCAATAATCCTGGTTCTCTATTTTAATAATCTTGCATATTTGATCTAACATAATCTCTAATTTGTAAATACCTAAATAAATTATTTGAGTGCAGTCCATAAATATCTTTCAAGTCTTGAAATAAGAGAAATGTCCCATTCCTATAAAGATGTTCTATCCTTATAATTCCTAAATTTTTCCATTGTCCAAACCCCCCATCCAATAAAGAGGGCTTAAACAAAGGATTATTCATAATTGTTAAGCAAAGCGACATATTTTCTAAATGTAAAGTCTTAACTATTTGTTTCCAAATACGTCTATTGCTAAAAATTATAGGATTTTCCCTATAATTTTTTTTGTACCACCCTTGGAGCAAGGAGCATCGTACTTATATCAAAAGGTAAACAATCTTCCTAGGATTGTTAACATTTTGATATAAATGTCAAGAAACTCATTCCTGTTCAACAGCACTAAGCACTATGGAAGCAGTTGTTTGGAGCTGAATATTGGAAGAATGCACAGCTACTATCACATTTATTGTAAAAAAAAAGGACACTGGAGTAATTCAGCTGATCAGGCATCATCTCTGGAGAACATGAATAGGCAATGTCCCAAAACATGGATATGTGACAATTTGGGATGTCACCTATCCATGTTCTCCAGAGATGCTGCCTAATCCGCTAAGTTACGCCTGCACTTTATGTCCTTTTGTGTAAACCAGTTTCTTGTTTCTACATTGTTACCACATTTATTGTGTAGGCAATGTTGATCTAGGATGATTATGGATGCTAAACATTTAAAAAATAAACTTACACACACTAATTATTTTATTGTTTCTTTCTGTTTGATTCCAACTTCTCTTTTAAAGCAAAGCCTAATAAAAAAATATTTTTTTAGAGAAGACCCAATAGTACATCTGCGATTAATTGCTCAACATTACATGGCTGGAATTCTTTATAGAAGTTTGAGACAAGCAAATAAAATCAGAACTCACTTTGGATTATTTTCCCTGTCATTTGAATTCCTTGCTCAATGACTGTTCAAATCTGTTGGTTTATGAAAATTACCTTGATTAAGAGATTTACAAACTTGCTGGCACTTGGAGCTGTGAAACAAAGTCCAGTTGCATTCTGTAAATCTTCTATTGGCCAAGGAGGAATCCAACATGACGTTCTCACTTGACAGGAGTAGATTAACAGCTATCAGGAAGATGAAGAGGTCCTCAAGATTAAATTGCCAACTTTCCTCTGGTCAAGGTTGAAGAGATAGCATCCTTCTGTCCACATTTCCACAACCTACTTATCCCATTTCCCTTAAGTTGTAGAAAAAAACAGTTGAATAGGATATGTGATGAATCTCAGACATTGAAACATTAATTTTTTTTGGCGGAAGTTTTGCCAGTTATTACTATTTGTATTTGTTCCACACTCCCACATATTAATTCTTGCTGGTAGCTAAAACAGCCCTGTAACTTTTAGAAACGAGGAACTGGAAATGGTGGTTTGCAAAAGATGACACAAAGTACTCCTGAAGTCTGGAGTAACTCTGTGTGCCAAGCAGCATCTCTGGAGAACAAGGATAAGTGACATTTTGGATCAGGACCCAAGTGAGTCTGAAGAAAGGTCTGGACGTAAAACATCAGCTATCCATGTTCTTGGGAGATGCTACTTGACCCACTGAGTTACTCCAGTGTCTTCTCCTCTAACTTTTACATTACCTATACATGAAAAAAAAGTTCCGACGATGTTCTATTCTACCTCTACACAGAGTCAGACTGTGTAGGAAGGAATTGCAGATGCTGCTTTATACCAAAGATAAACACAAAATGCTGGAGCAACTCAGCCATTCAGGCAGCATCTCTGGAGAAAAGGACTAGGTGACGTTTTTAGACCTCTCCAGTCAGAAGAAGTGTTCTGACCTGAAATGCCACCTATTCCTTTTTTTCCAGAGATGCTACCTGACCTGCTGGGTTACTCCAGCATTTTCTCTTTATCACAGAGTCAGACTGTGGAATCTGAAGGTAAGTTCAATATGTCCCTGGATGGTACACCATTATCACTCAGCCCAGGAGGCAAATAGGAATAGGATTTTTTTAAAATAATCTAATTACATCATGCAAGCTCAAAATGCTTGTTCTCCCTCTCATGTAGTCTGATCTAGTTTTTGCAGGAAGTGTAGTTTACATGAGTAGATGTAATCGTGCAGGATAAGATATCAAAGCTATCTGCTATTCAATGACAGGGTTGAGAACTAAAGTTCTAACTGGATTGTGAACCAGTGTGAGTGATGTTGACTTTCAGTGCATGAACACTTCAAAAACACGCTTCCACAAAACTAGGAAAGAACACATTCCTCTCTGTGGTTACAAGCCTGGCACAGCATTGAGAAAACTTAGATTGTTTTCTCTAGAACATTGGAAATTGAGGAGAAACCAGATAGAAGTTCGTACATTTTTGAGATGTGTAGGTAGGGTAGACAGTCAAAACCTTTTCCCCTGGATGGTAATGTCAAAGACTAGAGGGCATAACTTTAAGATGAGGGGGGCAAAGTTTAAAAGGGATGGGTACTTTTTTTTACACATAGGGTGGTGGGTGTCTGGAACGCGTTACCAGGGCAGAAATGAAGAGGGTTTAAGAGGCTTTTAGATAGACACAGGGGCCTGGCCATTAGGCCCAGCTTGACCATGCTCATCAAGGTGCCTCATCTACACTAGTCCACCTGCCCACATTTGGCCCATATCCCTCTCAACCTTTCCTATCCATGTACCTGTCCAAAAGTATTTTAAATGTTGTTATAGTTTTCTGCCTCAACTACCTCCTCTGGCAGCTCATTCCAAATACCCATCACCCTCTGTGAAAAAAGCTGCCCCTCAGATTTCTATTAAATCTTTTCCCTCTCATCATAAACCTATGTTGTCTGGTTGTTGATTTGTTATATGTTCTAAGAGACACAGATATCTTGTGCAAGAAATGCAGAGTGGATAGCAATGTTTATTACTATGCTGTTCTAAAACAATATTCTTGGAGATAGTGGATGAATCTCAAGGAGGGTTCTCTCTGACATTTTTTCATTAAAGGTGTGTAAATATACTTTCTTGGTACCTTCAAAATCATCACTTCCAGATGGAAATCAATATTTTCCACTTATCTGAATATTATTGTACTGTGATATTGCTAATCCAGATCCAGCATTGATCTTTTTGTAGCTTGTTATAACCATATTATTTTGGCTTTACCAGGTCATTTTGGATCTTCTGTTGCTTCATATTTCATATTCTTGAGATGGATCTATGGGATTAATATGGTTCTCTTTGGATTAACATTTGGTTTGGTGATGATCCCAGAGGTAAAGTTAATTACTGTTTATAGTTTCATTTGAAATGCTTCTAATTAAATGTTTATGTAATTTCTTCAACAAAATGAACATGATTTCATGAGAGAATGGATGTTACTTGTTACTTGGATATATGATCAACATGTTGCTTTTTACTGTGTAGGAAGGAACTGCAGATGCAGTTAGACACAAAAAGCTGGAGTAACTCAGTGGGTCAGACAGCCTCTCTGGAGAAAAGGAATAAGCGACCTTTCAGGTCAAGGCCCTTCTTCAGACCCAAAGTGTCTGACGAAGCGTGTCGGCCCAAAACGTTTTTGTGTCAATCTTCTGTTGCTTTTTACTACCAGACAGGTTCTCAAATAAATAGCTCAGAGAGCTAGACAATCCCCAACAGTGACTATATTGCATCCTTCACCTGTGAAGGAAAGATCAGTCAAAAGAACTATAGATGAGTTATTCCCCATTGAATTATAGTATGATGTTTGATTTCATGTTTATTTTTGCTTATAAACCCAGTTACCAGGTTACCAGTGGTATCTAATGATAGCAATTTTTGACCTATTAGTTGCAGTGTGATGGCATTCTCAATTAAATGTGCCAATACATGTTTGGACAGATTGTTGAAGTGTCTGGAACAAGTAATGTTATAACTATAGGTTATAACATTAAAATCCGTATTCCAGAATAGTTCTCATGGAGTCGGTTTTTTTTTTAACCATGTCTTCTCGTAGAGAATATAGAGCAAACATGAACAGTTATTACCTGTTCTTAGTTGTTGAGAGTAGATGGAGTGTATGAATTACTGCATTCTTTGCAATGGGACTACTCCAGAAACTATATTGGTGATGGAATTCCAGGAAACTGCCACTTGATAACGAGCTAATGGCAACATACAGTTACTTAGAAAACATTACTCAGTCTTCTTTGTAACTGTCAAGGATTTGCCCTGCAGGTCCGTTTCGGCAGCCTGCCCAGTTCCTGCCTGGCAACCTTCACATTTTGCAGTTAGGTTCAGCTGAGAGTTTGACTGGCCCATTTTTGTAAGACCATGGAGTCAAACGTGCTTGCTTAATTGGGCCAAGGTTGCACTGTTCACATTGCTAAACCTAGGCTTGGTTAAAATCACAGCTGATTTATTTACAACCGCTGATATGAAATTCAGATAAACTTACAGTCACTTTCTGCTCCTTTTTATGTACTCATGGTAATATGTTCAATAGAAAGTTGTCTGGGTCATATATCAGCTCAGTTAATCTGGAATGAGTGGATTTGCCTTGAGACTGGAGTATCATGCACAAGGAGTGGGGTTAAAACCTTCTTGTGGTTGCCCTTTAGACAATAGACAATAGGTGCAGGAGTAGGCCATTTGGCCCTTCGAGCCAGTACCGCCATTCAATGTGATCATGGCTGTTCATCCCCAATCAGTACCCCATTCCTGCCTTCTCCCCATATCCCTGACTCCGCTATTTTTAAGAGCCCTATCTAGCTCTCTCTTGAAAGCATCCAGGGAACCTGCCTCCACCGCCCTCCGAGGCAGAGAATTCCACAGACTCACCACTCTCTGTGAGAAAAAGTGTTTTATCGTCTCCGATCTAAATGGCTTACTCCTTATTCTTAAACTGTGGCCCCTGGTTCTGGACGCCCCCAACATCGGGAACATATTTCCTGCCTCTAGTGTGTCCAAGCCCTTAACAATCTTATATGTTTCAATGAGATCCCCTCTCATCCTTTCCAAACTCTAGAGTGTACAAGCCCAGCTGCTCCATTCTCTCAGCATATGACAGTCCCGCCATCCCGAGAATTAACCTTGTAAACCTACGCTGCACTACCTCAATAGCAAGAATGTCCTTCCTCAAATTGGGGGACCAAAACTGCACACAATACTCCAGGTGTGGTCTCACTAGGGCTCTGTACAACTGCAGAAGAAATTAATGGAAAACATCATTGGATGCCAGCAGCAAGAATCTTATCTGAAATATTACAGTAAGGTTGAGGCAAATATAATTACACTGCTTAAAATATATTTGAACAGGTGCATGAATATGGGCTAAACAGAAACAAATTGAAACCGCTCCGGTAGGCATCTTGGGCCAAAGGGCCTGTTTCTGTGCTGTATAATTCTATTATTCTAAGAACAAAGGAAGCCACATTAATATCTGGATTTTGCTGAACTTCTGCATGTTACAGCTGCTAACTGAAAAAGTAACCACGAAAATTGTTTGTATTGGAACTTACGACCGAAAGAACAAGACTAAGAAAAGCTTCAAATCCAAATATTGTCCATCAATAACAATCTGATTATTAAATTAATCTGTGTTGTTGCTTATTCTGAATTAGCAATTGCAGTGTACCGAAGAAGTTCTAATTTTATTATTTAAATATCACATCAGTTTTTAAGATTGGAATGGTTATGTGGAAGTGCACTTCATGTTTTCTGAGGTATGGTTTAAATAATTCAATATTTTGATTTTAGGCTCTAATGGGAAAGCCCTATGGTAGCATGCCTAGAAAAACTGTTCCAAAGAGTGAACAGAACTCGGCTATGAACTTTGCCACTTTGTGGGATTTTGGGGTAAGTTTTTTTAAAGACTATCTCTGTGAAGAAGAAATTTTGTGCCAGAATGTATTTTTCATTTTTAGTTAATTGTAGTATAAGTGCAGATGGTACCAGTGATACAAAATCGATCCTAGCCAGCGGGCGGCACGGTGGCGCAGCAGTAGCGTTGCCGTGTTACAGAGCCAGAGACCCAGGTATGATCCCAACTATGGTTCCTGTCCATATGGAGTTTCTACGTTCTTGCCGTGACCTGTGTGGGTTTTCTCCGGGTGCTCCTTTTTCCTCCCACATTCCAAAGACTTACAGGTTTGCAGGTTAATTGCCTTGGTAAAATTGTAAATTATCCCTAGTGTGTTTAGGATAGTGTTAGTGTGTGGGGATTGCTGGTCGGCGCAGACTCGGTGAGCCGAAGAGCCAGTTTCCGCGCTGTATCTCCAAACTAAACTAAACTGAACTAAATCTGAAGAAGGGTCTCGACCCAGAAACATCACCCATTCCTTCTCTTCAGAGATGCTGTCTGTCTCGCTGAGTTACTCCAGCATTTTGTGTCTACCTTCAAACTAAACTAAACCTTCGTTTCTGTCTGTGTGAAGTTTGCCCATTTTCCTGCAACCAGGTGCTCCAGTTTCCTCCCATATCCCAAAGATGTGCAGGTTGGTCAGTTAGTCTGCCACTGGCGATAGTATCTGAGCCATGCGTGAAGTTGATGATTTTGTGTGAGAGAATAGGTTGCAGGGAAATATGTTAAGAAATTAGATTCATGAAGGTGCGCTGAGCATTGGCATCATCCCATTGAGCTTAAACACCTCCAATATTGTAAGGAAATCTGTAGGAGAGTCTAAAAACCGAGGGGATAGGTTTAAGATGATAGTGGACACAGGAGAAAAATAGGGGTGAAAGGGGAAAGATATAAAGGGGACCAGAGGAATAATATTTTTACATAGCAGGTGGTGGGCTTATGGAATGAACGTCCATAGGAGGTGGATACATTTACAACATTTAAAAGACATTCTGACAGGTACATAGAGAGGGATGGGTTAGAGGGATGTGGACCTAAAGCAGGCAAATGGGACTAGCTCAGGTAGGCAACTTGGTCAGCATGGATGAGTTGTGCTGAAGGGCCTGTTCCTGAGCTCTATAACTCCATGACATAATGAATTAATTAAATGTAAGAGCTTTGACCATTTGGTGTGAAGAAAACAGTTTGTAAATTATGTATTCTTTCGCTAGGGCTATGCACAATATTCCGTCCTTTTCTATGGTTACTATAATCATCAGCGGTCAATTGGGTGGCTGAAGTTCCGGCTTCCCTTGAGTTACTTCCTGGTGGGAATTGGTACAATAGGATACAGCTTCATGGTGGTGATAAGAACGTAAGTTCCATCTTACTGGTTAAAGAAATTTATTGGAAGTGTGGTCTCAATAGTCCACACACCAAATTCAAACTTCATGATTTTTTAAATAATTTTAATATTGATCTGTAATTTACATATTAACATATTTGGATCAAAATTGGTTTTCAAATAAACTGTAATGTCAATTAAGATGTGAGATCAGTTGATGATAGGGGTGACAATAGTATCTGGTGTATATTGGGATAAATGCAATACTGTCTACATAATATATCATCTAATAATCTTTAGTGAGCCCCACAGTATCTACATCTAGGTTTATCTTTATTATTGTCAGTGAAAAACTTTGTTTGCATCCTATTGTGTCTAGTATTAGACCAAAGTTTCAAATCAGCCAAAAGATGTCACGTTTGTGGCACCATGAATTAATGAAAAACTAGAGATCTTAAAAAAAGAAAAGAAATTGGAACACAAGAAATAGAATGGGCCAAGGTTTATTTCATCATTCACCCTGTCCAAAGGTACATAGCCCAAAACGCCACATATCCATTTTCTCCAGGGATGCTGCCTGACCCACTGAGTTACTCCAGCATTTTGTGACAATCTTTGGTATAAACCAGTATCTCCAGTTCCTTTTTATTACATTTTATTTCACCATTGTCGACTTCATCTGTGAAGATAATGTTGTTGTTTTAGATTGGCATTTAGCCACTAAAGTCAGACTAAAGTCAGATCAGGCCTTATGAAGCTGACAACTGTAATTAAAACCATAACTATCATGCTTTCCTGTTTTGAAATTATGTTAAGAAAATCAGGACACATTAGCCGTAATAGAAATAACCCCATTACCAGCGACTTCTATCCCACTTACATAGACACACAGAGATAGGATTGACTCAAAACTCAGCCACATTCCAATAGTGAGTATAATCTAATCAAATCACTGTGCTGTGTTGGTCACTCTAGATGGCCTCAGAGTGCCCCTGGAGTGGTTGGCACTCTTTCAGTGGCATTTTAATTCAACCTGCCCTATCATCATAAGAATACTGGTTTCATATAGGCAGTTAATATGTTTAATTAAATTGCTGGTACTGCTTCTTCTCATCAAATTTTTAATTAACTGGAGAATAAAAAAGCAAGAAGATAGCAAAAGGTCAGTATGGAGCTGCAATTATTAGAGAATATGATTCACAAATGCATAAAAAGTATATCTGCTGATGAGTCCTGGTCGCAGCATGAATGAATCGCATGGAATAATTTGGCCATTTGCTCCTGGCTGTCACATTATCAAATTATAAATTTCACTTTCGATTTTTCAATTAAACGAATGTGTAAAAAGGAAAAAAATATATTAACACTATTTATTGCACAATGTTCATTTGGGGCTACGAGCTAATGGACACTGAGAGAAAATAAGTACAGAAGCTCTTAATGTGGGTCACCATCAGTTTGGGATGATATTTTTCAGGCCACCCGATCAGAACTTGTTAAATAATAAAAATTTCCTGCTGAGAAATTCCTTATTTCATTTGTATATCTGCGCTTCAGTTATTTAAAAATAATTTAATATAACTAACCAGGGTTGAATCCCATACTATGCTTTTTTCAAGCAATTAGAGATCATATTATTAAATTGGGACAGGTGGATTGATCAAGCTGTTGTCGCAGAATAGAATAGTGGAGGTCAACTTGTTCAGCAACATTGTTTGATTCTCTTTTCTGAGGTTCTTGAGGTGGCATCTATTTTTCTGTAAGGAGTAAATTAGAAGACGTGATTCATAGTTGTGGCAGGTGTTGACTGAGTGAATGGAGGGCTTTTGTTGTGTGTAATAGTATGGCAATGCATGACGAAAATGGTTGAGTGTCATTGTAATTGGACTTGGTTTTACATTTTTCACTACATAACCTGCTGCCAAATACCCAGCAGCCAGTTAAATCTTATTTTGACATAGTTCTTGTGTCATTGAATATGATAATGAATTAGCTGTCATTACATCCCTAAGATAAAGCTATAATATCTCCACAGAATGGCAAGTAATGCAAATGAGGAGGGCGGAGGAGATGACACAAGCTTTAACTTCAGTTGGAAGATGTTTACAAGCTGGGACTACTTGATAGGCAATGCAGAAACTGCAGATAACAAATTTGCTTCCATCACCACCAGCTTTAAGGTACATATTACTTTGCTGTTGTCATTCATACCTTCTTAAAGTTTAATTCTCTGAACTTAGCATTGTACTTCAGACATCAAGTGATTTGTTTGAGACATTTTTTAAGTAATGGCCACTACTTTGAATGCTGTTCAGAGTATCAACATGCTGGGTTTCATTCTTATTTGGTAGAGAAGGGGAGAATCGTCCAATGTCAGTTTTTGAATGTAAGATTGGAGTTGTTGCTTACAATAAATCACCTGTGCCACAACAATACTATGAAATTAAAGTGTGCACAGTCAATAATCCTTGATTAGTAAATTGATTATCATTTGATTCCCCATAGAGATTTGAAAAGATAAAAATGTTACTAAAGGATATGACAGGGCAATGAGACGACATATTGGTACAGCTATTAGAGTCATTGAGTCACACAGTATGGAAACAGGCCCTTCGGCTCAACTAGCTCACACTGGCCAACACGTCCCTGCTACACTAGTCCCGCCTGCCAGCATTTGGTCCATATCCCTCCAAATCTGTCATATCCATGCACCTGTCTAACTTCTTCTTAAATGTTGGGATAGTCCCTGCCTCAACTACCTCCTCTGGTAGTTGTTCCATACAGCCACCACACATTGAGTGAAAATGTTACCCCTCAGATCCATATTAAATCTTTTCCCCTTCACCTTAAACCTATGTCCTCTGGTCCTCGATTCACCTACTTTGGGCAAGAGATTCTGTGCATCTAACTGGTCTAGTATTGCAGCCTCACGGGCTCCAAGGAACCTAACCTCAGGTCAAATCTAGGTGGAGTTTGCATGTTCTGCTCATGACTATACATGTTTCCACAAGTGCTCCTGTTTCCTTCCACATCTGCAAAATATGCGAGTGGGTTAATTGGCTCTAGTGAATTAATCCTTAGTGTCAGTAAATGGCAAGAAATGAATCAAAATATAATTGATGGGCACATGAGAGTGAATAGGGCACAGGGAAATGAGAAGAGGGGAATGCTGTTTATGGCATTTAATGCATATATAGGCCTGAGTTTAACTTATAACAAAATCAATTTTGGGGTTATAGTTTGTTTAGTTACACACTTTTTCACAGGTATAGAAGAGATTTTCTTATGGGTAATTCATTTTATCATTGACATAACAAAACATTATTAAAATATTCATCAAGCAATCTTTCAATTGATTTTCTTTGAGGTTTTTATTATCATCAATGTGATACTTGACCCCTGCCGGATTTCAAGCTGCTTCCACTTACAGGATTAGTATTGATAAGGCACAGATCTTCCACACAACTATAAAAGAACACTTGCTAATTCTGTTCACATTCTGCGGCACACTGATAGATTATTGAACCTAAAAATATATCTAAATTAAACCTATTCACCCAAGATTTGCAAGCCTTCTTTTCTATCTTGCAGATAGGTACTTTTGGACATTTATATATAACTTGAAATAATTTCCTTCAACACAGGAATCCATTCTTGAAGAACAAGAGAATCGGAAAGAAGGAAACATCCATTTAACAAGGTTCTTACGGGTTCTTGCCAATTTTCTGGTGCTCCTCACTTTGGCTGGAAGTGGCTACTTGATTTTCTTTGTCGTCAGAAGGTCTCAGAAGTTTGCACAGCAAGGACTGGAAGACTACGGATGGTGGGAAAGAAATGAAGTTAGTGTCCAACCTGATTTTTGTTCAATGTGGAATCTCCTCAACATCTGTAATCAGTAACATAATTAAGTATTAGGATTTTTCTACATTTCTCTGTTTTCACATGATGTTTTTGAAAACATTGCCCTATTAAATGTTATTGGGATTAAAAGCTATAATTGGATATGATTATTCTGAAGATTTTATATTTGTCAAAGAGTCATTGAGTCATCGAGTCATCGAGTCATAGAAACATAGAAGCATAGAAACATAGAAAATAGGTGCAGGAGTAGGCCATTCGGCCATTCGAGCCAGCACCGCCATTCAATATGATCATGGCTGATCATCAAGAATTAGTACCCCATTCCTGATTTCTCCCCATATCCCTTGATTCCGTTAGCACTAAGATCTATATCCAACTCTCTCTTAGAGAGATACAGTGTGGAAACAGGCCCTTTGGCCCAACTTGCCCACACCAGCCAACATGTGGAAAGACATTCTTGCCATAGACGGAGTACAGAGAAGGTTCACCAGACTGATTCCTGGGATGGCAGGACTTCCGTATGAAGAAAGACTGGATAGACTCGGCTTGTACTCGCTGGAATTTAGGAGTTTGAGGGGGGATCTTATAGAGGCTTACAAAATTCTTAAGGGGTTGGACAGGCTAGATGTAGGAAGATTGTTCCCGATGTTGGGGAAGTCCAGAACAAGGGGTCACAGTTTAAGGATAAGGGGGACGTCTTTTAGGACTGAGATGAGAAAATCATTTTTCACACAGTGGTGAATCTGTGGAATTCTCTGCCACAGAAGGTAGTTGAGGCCAGTTAATTGGCTATATTTAAGAGGGAGTTAGATGTGGCCCTTGTGCCTAAAGGGATCAGGAGGTATGGAGAGAAGGTAGGTACAGGATACTGAGTTGGATGATCAGCCATGATCATATTGGATGGCGGTGCAGGCTCGAAGGGCCGAATGGCCTACTCCTGCACCTATTTTCTATGATTCTATGTCACAGCTACACTAGTCCCACCTGCCAACATTTGGTACAAATCCCTCCAAACCTGGCCTTTACATGTTGAGTCAGATCATTTTTTTTTAAATGATTGAAATATTATACTGATGCTCAGCAGTATTTAACTGATTAAACTATACGTGATGTTATTACAATATGTGCTAACATGTTGTTTTTGTTAGGTAAATATGGTAATGTCTCTGCTGGGCATGTTCTGTCCAATGTTATTTGACATCATCAGTCCTTTAGAAAATTACCACCCACGGATTGCACTCCAATGGCAACTGGGACGCATTTTTGCTTTGTTTCTTGGTAATCTCTACACATTTATTATTGCTTTGTTGGATGAAATTAATCTCAAGGTAAGAATAATGCAGCAGCTATCGATTATATCCTCACACTCAAAATTACATTTCGAGCTGAAGGAGATTTTTCATCACGTTGCTTCTTTAATTTCAGCTCGAAGAAGAGAAGATTATTCGATACAATATCACAATCTGGGAAAACAATCTTTACAATGGGACATGGCTAGGGAACTCATCAGCACGTCCTCCATTAGACGTAGATCCTGCAATTGTACCTAGAGGACCTTGTTGGGAGACGATGGTGGGACAGGTATCTCGTGTTAAAACAATGACTGCTAACTTTATTCACCAAGATCTCTGTAATTTGAACTCAAGTTCCCAAAATCTCCAGAAATAAGTTGTACATTGGAGTGGGGTTAAGTTTTCAGGGGGTTGATTAATGAAACCTATATCAGTCTGAAAAAGGGTCATCACCGGAACAGCACCCATCCTTTCTTCCCAGGGATGCTGCCTGACCTGCTGAGTTACTCCAGTACTTTTTGTCTATCCTAAGTGTACCAACAGACAACTTTTGCAGCAAACAAAGAGGACTAAGCCATTAAAAAAAAAAAAATTGAGTTGTTTATTTGAAAGAATGCAGAATACAGTCTATGACATGACGTATGGGTGGGGCAAGTATAGACATGGATAATTAGGGTCATAAGCTTAACCTAGGAATGGCCCTAACCTTTTTTTTCAGTCCTCAGTTAGTACAAATGTCATTAGATCCACAAATTTAGTAAGGAACAGAAATATCTTGAGCGTTAACCTTGTAATTCTTCCTTCTGTATTAATACTGCCTTCAGGAAAATAAATGTAATTTTGCCTTTAGTTATTTTAATTTTTCACTTGTAACATTCATTTGGCTTGATCTTATTCAAGGGCAAAACAATTCTCGGGTTATGATAATAACGATTGTAATTCAGGCAGAGATTTTTACTGGAACCTGAGAAATATAACAATGTCACTGTGTAATTCTGCCTTCTTACAGGAGTTTGTGCGACTCACTGTTTCAGATACTTTGACTACCGTCATAACTATACTGATCGGGGATTTTCTTCGTGCTGTATTTGTCAGATTCGTCAACTATTGCTGGTGCTGGGATCTCGAGTACGGATTTGTAAGAACTGACTTATATTTTCACAGACACACACACATGCGTGCACTCCCTGTAACAAAAGTGCAACATATTATGAACAATTATAAATAATGATAAATATTTGGAAGAAATGATTGAAAAAAGTTATTATTTTTGTTTAGCCCTCCTATGGAGAATTTGACATTAGCGGGAACGTTTTGGGTTTGATCTTCAATCAAGGCATGATATGGTGGGTGGAGCAGGAAGGTTGTACATTCTGAGATATTTATTTTCAACTTGTGTTTCACATTGCCGTCAAGAAACTGAAGCCAACATCTATTATCAAATCCTTCGTAATTCAGCTCAAGATCCTTGCAGGATGAAAAATGAAATGTTCATTGAGCTTAGAGAGGAAGGCAGCAAGTTAACCTCCTGCCACACCTCTTATTTGTTATTGTCATTACTGCAGGGCCTCCTAGACAGTAATGTTTAGACTTTATGTTACTAACAGATATTCCAATTAATTTTGATTTTTTTAATTGAAATATGAGTATAGCTGACTTTACAAAAATTAATAACTGAATTAAATAATTTATTGGAATCCCAGATATTTTGATGAATTAAAAATAGTCAAAAGGTTGAAGCTTTGACAAAAATGAATGACATTACTTCCAGAGTACTTCCAAGAGATAAATATTCTATTGGAATATTGTTGCTGCTTTAAAATCTTGCTTGTTAATGTTCCCTGGTGGTTACAGACCTGCAGACATATAAGATATGTTAATTAATAATAAATCCTTACCTTATATTTTAACAGAAGTATTGGAAGTACTAAGGTGGAGTGAAGGGCCTGTTTCTATACTGTATAGCTCAATGACTATAAACAGAGGGCAATTAATTAAAATGGCGATATTCTCTACTTGGAATAGTAGGACAAGAAAAAAAAAATCTTATTATCCAATGGAACAATGTATTTCAAGACAAATTTACCATATCAGATTGTTCTTTAAAACATCTAATGAATTAATTAGCATATTTTATCACTGTAATAATTTCCAGGGAAACCACACACTGCTTAAAAATCCTTCTTGATTTATTCAAATGCATCCATGCTAGTTTAATAATATGAAACCAATTGCTGCTATCAGGCAACTGAACCATCCCATATGCAACTAGAGAACAGTCCTGAGCTACTATATACCTTATTGGAGACCTTGGACTATCTTTGATCAGATTTTATTGTTTTTTATTTTGCACTAAACATTACTCACATTATTCCCATTATCATGTATCTCTACACTGTGGATGGCTCAAATGTATTGTCTTTCCACTGACTGGTTAACACACAACCAAAGCTTTTCAATGTACACGTAACAATAAACTAAACTCTAACCCAATAAGATTATCTTTGCTGTTTGTAATTGGAGAAAAATAGATCTGTAATATTGTAACATAAAGCAACAATTCCTTTTCCTTTTATTTTCCATAGGATGGGTGCCTTTTACGCTCCATGCCTTCCAGCTATCAATGTTTTACGTCTCCTGGCTTCCATGTACTTACAGTGTTGGGCTGTTATGTGTACCAATGTTCCACATGAGCGAGTGTTTAAGGCATCAAGATCCAATAACTTCTATATGGCTATGCTGCTGATTATCTTGTTCCTGTCAACACTGCCTGCGGTTTACACAATTGTTTCAATACCACCATCTTTTGATTGTGGACCATTTAGGTGAATAATTTTGCTTCAAAACTAACAATTTCACCAATTGCATTGTGGCATTGATCGCACATACCTGGAAGGAGTCATCAGATAGCAACCCGGGGAAGAGCACTGTAAATTTTCCAATCAATACTCTTTAAGTTGTGGTACCCCTCCTGCTATCATGGTTGAAGCTGTTAGATCTGAATAAGTCCAATGAGAGGTTAATTGATCAAGTTGATAGTTAAAAGCTGTATTATTTTGCCAGTGAACCCTGCTGAATTCTAGTACGAGTCTAGGAAAATGCAATGAAAATTCAGGAAAAGCTGTGAAAACATTTTACTGAAATAGTCATCAAAGAAACATCTCACTTTGGCTTTAAGTAAGCATCATAGCAGGTTAAAGCAAAGGTGATTAATGTGTTGTGATTTCTACATTACAGTGGGAAATATAGAATGTTTGATGTTATTCAAGAAACATTGGACAATGATTTTCCAGCCTGGTTTGCAAAAGTTTTCAGTGCAGCAACCAATCCTGGTTTGATTCTTTCTTTCATTTTACTCATGGTGTAAGTATTAAAATTTAACCTTTCTTTTTAAGTTTGTGTTTTAAATGTGTCATATATATCTTCAGTAATAGACAATAGGTGCAGGAGTATGCCATTTGGCCCTTCGAGCCAGCACCGCCATTCACTGTGATCATGGCTGATCATCCACAATCAGTACGCCGTTCCTGCTTCTCCCCATATCCCTTGACTCCGCTATCTTTAAGAGCTCTTGAAAGCATCCAGAGAATCGGCCTCCACTGCCTTCTGAGGCAGAGAATTCCACAGATTCACAATTCTCTGGGTGAAAATGTTTTTACTCATCTCATTCCTAAATGGCATATCCCTTTTTCTTAAACTGTGGCCCCTGGTCTGGACTCCCCCAACATCGGAAACATGTTCCCTGCCTCTAGCACATCCAATCCCTTAATAATCATATGTGTTTCAATATGATTCCCCTCATCCTTCTAAATTCCAGTGTATACAAGCCCAGTCGCTCCATTCTTTCAACATATGACAGTCCCGCCATCCCGGGAATTAACGTCGTAAACCTACGCGGCACTCCCTCAATAGCAAGAATGTCCTTCCTCAAATTAGGGGATCAAAACTGCACACAGTACTCACATTTATCCACATTAAACTGCATCTGCCCACTCACCCAACCTGTTCAAGTCACCCTGCATCCTCATCGCATCAATAGACAATAGGCAATATGTGCTGGAGTAGACCATTTGGCCCTTCGAGCCAGCACCGCCATTTAATGTGATTATGGCTGATCATCCCTAATCAATACCTCGTTCCTGCCTTCTCCCCATATCCCCTAACTCCGCTATCTTTGGACTATGAACATCCTCCTCATAGTTTACACTGCCACCCAGCTTTATGACATCTGCAAATTTGCTATGTATACATTAGAAATGTTCCTGTAACTGAAGTCTGCCCAATATTTCAGCTGTTTGGACAGTGGGTTGTTGATCTGAAAAGCCCAGATTTTATCTGCAATACTTTTCCAAAATATTATGTATCATTAATGTAAAATCTATTGCAAATTTAGATTTTAGAGTAAGGATATTATTAGTCTTCACTGTAGAACTCTGCAATGTAATAGTCGACGATATTGCAAGGACTCGCAATACACTGACTTGAAGGAGGTGATGAAGGTCTAACCAATAACCAATGCATTGATAAAGGAAGGGATGATGTGACTGGTTGTGTTTAGGGCTGGAAGAGAATTATTTTTTGTGAAAGAATAATTAATATCATAAGAAGGGAATCATTTAAACCTAACCAAATATACTTGGGAATAACTGTATAAAAATAAAAATAACATTGCCTTTGAATTAATATCACAAATGTTTAGCACTGTGGGAAAAAATGTACAACTGGACATTATCAATTGTAATAATCAATGAATTCAAGGTAATTGAATCCCTGAACTTCCTCTATACCTATGTGACACACATAGCTCAATTATTTTTGAATTGCAAACTCCTACTGTCAGGTTAGAGAATTTAACCATAATGTAATTCTTGCCATTTTGTAGTTTGGCTATATATTATCTTCAGACAACTTCTAAATCATACAAGGCTGCAAACCTGGAACTAAAGAAGAAATTACAAAATGTAAGTACTTGCATTAATAAAGGAAAATAATGCATGTTTTTATGCAGTCCTTTGGAAAAGGAAATGTACTCACTAAATGTGATCAGCACTTCTGTGCGCACATAGACGGCAATGAAATGTCATTGTTATGCTCATATTCAGATGCAGTGGTGTCAGTTGTTGTGTGATGCATGTTTAGATGTACTGCTGCAACAGGTATGCCTGTGTATGCTTTTTAAAAACCATCTGAGTCTTGTCACCAAAAGCATACCTTAAAGGACGGAAGAAAGTATATTCAAATGCAAGGAAAAGGGCCTGTTCTTAACTAATCCTGTGTTGGGAACCTTCCAGTGAAAACAATCAATGGTCTTAAATGATGGGTATGACATTAATTAATGGGAGGTGGGCCAGACATTCTATTCTTTGCCTCGCGTGCTCACCCCTGATAGCATGATGCACTTTGGCCCTCGGGGTGTATTTTCATGTTCAGTCCCTGTTGATGCCATTTAATAAAAAGTTGAACAAATAACATCACAATTTGAAACAGCAGTTGTCAAGAGAGGGAACATTTAAGAGCTCCTGCCATGACAATAGGTTGCACTTCCCAATGTATGAATGTCGTGCAACTTAGGACATTATGTGCCAATACCGCATGGAAATGCACAGCAAGCTCTAAATACACAATCATACATATCCGCACAACCCCTTGTACTTGAGGTAGAATGTTATCCATGGAGGGTTGACTGGTGGAGCAGGATTAAAACCAAATCAAAGGGGCAAATGACCTACTTCGGCTTCTATTTCTGACATTCTTACATTCTCATATTTTCCTGTTGGAAATGTTGTGTCTGTCCTAAATATTTCATTTCATCTGTAAGTCTTAAAGACAGGTTGGTGTCGATACCCACCATATCAGATCATATCATATCCTTCAACATGAGGAGAGTGGGGAAGAGGCATATTGATTGAATCTAATGTGAATTGAATTCAATCTCCCGATCCTCATTAAATGAATAAAAAGGCAAATGCTAGAAACACTCTGATAACAAACTTATGAACAGTTATCCGATAAACTAGGGTGAAACCAAACCGAACCGAACCAAACTGAACGAAACTAAACTAAACTAATATAAACTAAAAATAGACACAAGAAGCTGGAGGAACCCAATGGGTCAGACAGCATATTTGGAGAAAAGGAATAGGTGATGTTTTGGGTTGAGACCCTTCTTCAGACTGAGAGATATAGACGGTGATTTAGAGAGATATAGAACAAATTAATGAAAGATATGCAAAAATGTAACAATGATAAAGGAAACAGGCCATTGTTAGATTGGGACTAGGTGAAAATGAGTTACAAACAATGAGAGTCAACAAGACAACTTTGAAGCTGGTACAACTTGGATGGGGGATGGATGGAGAGAGGGGGAAGCAAGGGTTACAAAGTTAGAGAAATCAATTCCAACATAATTCCTGTTCAAAGCTGTTCACCACACATTGTCACTTAGTACATCTGCATATTATCCTCATCGCCTGCCGTCAGGCAGTCTCTTAACCTGGTCAGGTTCAAGGACTTCCCCTCCTTATCCTGGTCATTAGCTCTTTCTTTGCTTTCCTTTTCTCACCTTTCCTAACCAACTGAGTGATATGCTATTTTTTAGCTAGAGGTATAGTTCCAGAACTCTTGACGTGGTTAAAACCAAATTTGAGAAGCATTTAGCTACTTCTAAAGTGTGGATTTAATACAAACAACTGAAAATGAATTTCTCCCTGACTATGCTTTAAAAATAACTTTTTTGATTGAATTATTGACAGCAAAGTGAAGAAAACAAAAAGAGGAGCAAAAAGAATGCTGAAGCTGCAGCAAATCAAATGGAACAACTGCAAAGTTCCTTGAAAAAAGGTATGGAAAATGAACTGAGATTAACGGTAAAAAGAACATTGAAAACAGTTCTCTGCTCTGTAATTTGGAAAGGCATTTTCTTTGTTATAGTAGAATATTGGAATAAAATGGAGATGTGAAATCTGGCACAAGAGTTTGGGGGAATTCTGAGTGCAAAGAACAGTTCCAAATTTGCATTAAAATTAGTGGGAGAGGGTATTAACACCTCTGCTACTAATACTCACTTTGAGTGTGCAGAATAGGAAGTCTTTGGCATTAATCAGCTTTTTGTTTTTTATATACCAAGTGAGTGAAAGTGGCAGTATTATCTAAATTATAGATGATGTCAAGTTTGATAGTGCAGTAATAAATAATAATAAATTTTATTTCGGACTCAAGGTCCAGACAAGGGACAACATTACATAAAAAAAACATTGCATATAAAAACATCGTAAAGTACATATAAAATCTTAGTATATCACCTATAAAAACATCATAAATTATATATATATATAAAAAAACCCCACAATACATGAATTAAAATCCAGAATAAAAAAGAATGATCAATGTCCTACAACGAGACAACGATACCAGTGTCTCCACAACTGGGATTCATAGCGTGTAGTGCTAAATCTTATGTTTGACAAGTTGAATTACCAGTTTGAAGTTTGATCTTTATTTTATGAGGAGTTACGATGAGGGATTACGTGAAGCAGCCCGCCAGCCCGCAAGCGCGTCAACCTTCAAAGCAGTGGTGTGAAATCACAGATAACAGTTGTTGAACTGAATACAGGAAGATTCGAGAAACTAGAACTACCAGACGACCTTTATGAGGGTTGGGTGCGGAGGGCACGTAATCCCTCATCGTAACTCCTCGTAAAATAAAGATTAAACTTCAAACTGATACGTTCTCGTTTAATCTTCCTATTTTACTTCGGTGTCACGTGAGTGACTACGTGAAGATTTCAAAGCTATGTGAATTCATGCCGTGAATGCGGGTCCATGCAACACACTGCATCAGTTGACCAAAGATGAGTGAAAAATCACAATGCATTCAGACATGACATAGATTTAAAACATGCTGATGTGTTTTTATAACAAATGATATATATATGAAAACAATAGGGACTATTATAAATTGACTATTATAAATTTTATAATTTATCCCCTCATATCCGGGGATAAATTATAAAACAGAACTTAAAATTGAGTTGGCAAACAACCCCGGCCTGGCAATGGGTTTGTTATAAAAAGTTTGGAATGTTCTCTCGTTTTACCATCCTGCAGGCGCTAGGATGTGGTCCAGTTGAAACTCCAAAACCCTTGCTGCTGATGTTGTTGCAGCCCTGGTGGAGTGAGATTTTAAAACATTAGTGTCCGCTCCTGCACAAGGCAAAACACGTCTTAACCACCTGGAGATGGTCTGCACTGATAAACTCTTTTATAACTAACAAACACTGCTAGTTCAGTGCCTTCAGTCTTACTCTTTGTGGCCTTGAAATACAGTTGTAGAAGTGTGACCACACACAACCGAAGGTCCATGGGGTATGCCATAAACTCTAGTCTGAGACGTGACGCCCCTGGTCTGCTCTACTTGACTAAGTCATGAACATAAAATGTTATTTTATTGGCAGATGTGACCATTCTGTCCAGTCGCAGTGCCAAAACCAGTGCCATGAGCATAATCACTTTATAAGTGAGTTTGACCAAGGACAGGGAAGTAGCTGGAGCCCACTGGCGAAGCAGCGTCAGCACAATATTAACATCCCATATCTCCGAGTACCTTGGCCTGGGGGGATTAGTGTTGAAGATACCCTTCATGAACCTGGATATCAGGGGGTGAGACCCGACAGGGTGGTGTCCCGATCCCAGCAACAAGTATGACGACAAGGCACTTATGGCACAATTAATGGACCTATAACTCAATCCTCATCAAAGAATAGTTTGGAGAGAAATTCCAAGACATCAGTTATACGTGTTGTGTCATACGTTATGTTGGACTGTGAACAGAATGCATCCCATCCCTTGATATAGGAGATGTACTACTTCTGGGTGCTATGTCTCCAAGCCGTAGTGATCACGTCCACAGTTCAATCTGACAGTCCGAGCCCCAGGAAAGGTCTTCTCAGAGTCTGCAAATCAACAAATTGATTCGGTCATGCAGCGGATGGCCCTCCCCTGTCACGGGATGAACCAGCAGATGACTGTGTTTGGGAATGGCCATAAAAAGCTCTGATATCATTTCCAATATTAGTGGGAACCATGGCTGCATAGGCCAGTCAGGCGGTACAAAATGCCTGATGCGGAGTCTTGCTGGATTTTTTGTAAGCACTGACTGATGAGGCAAAATGGAGGGAATGCATAGAAGAACATTTCTCCCCAGTGTAGCGAGAATGCATCCATCGCCACTGCCCCCTGGGTCTGGCTCCCATGCAACATACTTTGGTAACTGGTGATTGAGCCTAGATGCAAACAAATCGATATCCTGTGTTCCATACTGAGCAACAATGTTGTTAAACACTTTATGATCCAACATCCATTTGGTGTTGTCATTAAATTTCAGTGACCTGGTGTCCACCACCATATTAAGCCTACCCGGCAAGTAGGTAGCTGAAATCCAAGTGCTTCTTGCAATACACCAATGCCAAATAAGGTTAGCCAAATTAGCACAGGATACTGACTTGATTCCACCCATGTGATTAATATATGCCACCGCTGTTGTGTTGTCAATCTGTAGTTGAACATGCAGATGATGCATATTCCCACAATAAGCCTTCAGCCCATAGAATGCTCCCAACATCTCGAAGTAGTTAATACCATGTAACTGAAGAATTGATGACTCATGCATAATGCATCTGCCGTCACAACTAGAGATGGTATTAGTAGCTCCCCATCCTTGAGCACTAGCATCAGTTTGTAATATAACTGAAGGCTTGCCGACCAAAATGTTACTAGAGCAATGCCGAATATTGGTCATCCACCATTGTAATTCAGAAATAACTTTGGCTGGTAGCCGCATAGGTCTGTTAAAATGACCTACGTGGTATTTGAGTGCTTGCTCTTTTGCACGTTGTAAATTCCGATAATGCAAAGGTCCAAATTGTGCAGCTGGAAAAGCAGCCACTAATTTGCCAATTACATTGTGTACATGTCGAATAGATGGTTGCTCCATAACTACAAGGTTGTTACAGGATTCTATTAATTCTAATCTCTTGCCCCAGGGCAGAGTCACAGACATGTGAATAGAGTTAATGGTAAATCCCAAATAATCAATAACTCTAGATGGTACCAAATTTGATTTAACTGGATGGATGAGAAACCCCAATCTCTAAACAGGCGTTTAGTGGCTGAAGCAGCTAATTCAGCTAATTTCAGCGTTTTTCCTCTGATTAGGATATCATCCAAGTATGCCGTAACAATATGATTTTGAGCTCTCAGAAGCCCAAGCACCGGTTTCAATAATTTGGTAAATAATCTGGTTGCTGAGGTTAACCCATTAGGCAACGCTTTACACTGCCACTGTTGCACCATCCAGCTAAATTTAAAATATCTCCGGCGATCCCTGTGACTGGGTACTGAATAGTATGCATCTTTGAGATTGATGCATACCATAAAACATCCTTTCGAAATCAGTTGTTTGGCAGTAACAAAGTTTTCCATTTTAAAATGTCTATACTGCACAAAAGAGTTAAGTTGAGTCAAATCAAGGATGATCCGGCATCCTCCATCTTTCTTTTGTCTTGTAAATATATTAGAAACGAATTGATGAGGTTCATAACTCGACTTCTCAACTACCCCTTTTGTATATAACGTTTGAATTTCAGCTTGTACATCCAAACCTTCCTGTTGTGAATGAACAAATGTCCGGCTTGGTGTATGCTGTGTGGGTGGCAATGAATTGGGAAGGAATTCGATTTGGAACCCTTGTATACTGTGCAGTATAAACGGATCTGATTTTATCCAACACCATTCATTCAAAAACAAGTGTAATCTCCCACCAACTTGTAACTGATCCACACACCCCATGTTCTGGAAAGAACAAGACCTACCTACCTCCATGGTTACTGGTGGTTTTACGGTTTCTATTTCCGCCCCCGAGTTTTGGGGGGTAGGGTTGCTGGAGTGCGTGGATTGTGCATCTTCCATGAGGGCCGGCCTGGGCCTTGGCCTTGGCCTAAAAAAGATTTCTGCCCAGAATATTTGGCCTTTGAGCTGCCACCAGCTTCAGCGAACCGCTTACTGCTGATGGAAGCGTAGGGGTGCTGCCGCCGGAATGGTGAAGCTCTGCTTGTCAATGAAGCCCTTTTCAGCCCAACAGATTTCGCTTCTTCGTCAAGGTACTTGACCTGTTTTGGCAGATCTTCTCCAAACAGAAGATTCGGGGGCCGTGCACAATCCCACAAATTTGGGGTTCAGGACAGGTCTTGTAAAAACAGTTAATTTCAAAATGTGCGTTGCACATTAATGCCAGGGCACCCTGCTGTACATCAGACAAGGGACCCCCATCCACAGATCTGGCAAACGACGTAATGCCTGAGGCCAGCAATTTGAGGATTCTCTGGAGCTTCATCTCTTGGGCTTTGATGCCCCCTCCAATATATCCCCAGGTAGAGCTGTTCACAGCCAGTACGTTGAGTGAAGCACAATTCCCCGGTGTGTGGAACTTAGCAGATGTTTCCACCATTACCTGCTCCTGCAGCTGGTGTGAAGTGAGGTAATTAATGCTTGCAGCAAGTCCCTCTTGTAGTGGCTCCCTTATTTGCAAGGGTATCACAAATTTAGATGCCATGGCAGGCAATTCTTGTGCTTCATGCACCTCATGCACACTGGTATGCTCCCCGACCATACCTCCAAATTCGGAGTCAGTCCAGAACTGACCCCGTACTCTCCTCTCCTCAGAGATGGAGACATTATGCAGCCCTGGACCAGGCGCTGCTGCGGGTCCCCAAGGGGACCCGCGCTGATATAACACAGTTTCCCAGAGCATATCATGATGGAGCATCTTCTCCATAAGGTGCTCCATCCGGGGTAAATGCCCGAAGACGCTATCCATTGTAGGAGGCGAATCCTCCTGGCCTGACTCATCCGAGTAAACAGGCCTGTCAGACTTTTTCTTGGCTTTACCCCCTTTTGGGGTTGCCAAAGTGCTTTCGGCAGGCACCAAGTCTGAAGCCGCTGACCGCACTGTCAGTGACTCGGGTGGCGAAATCAACGGCCGCCGGCCAGCCGCACTCCCGCGGTCCTTTGTAGCTAGTTTCCCCGCGGCCCGTTTGGCCTGCACCCTGGATTTATCCATGATAATTTGAATCTTGCAGTTCTGTAATCAAGATTACTGAACAAAACAACCTCAGAATAAGCTTGAGAACTTACCTGTAGGGCTTTTTAAACTTACCGCTGGAGGAACAACGCGAAAATATGATGCCATTCAAAGTAAAGGTGACACAGTGACGCAGCTAGTTCAGCTACTGCTTCATAGCTCCAGAGACTTGGGTCAAGCCTGACCTCTGCGTTGTGTTTGCATGTTTGTCCTCTAATTGTATGACTCAAGCAGAAGTATGAAATACTTTGGTTGGACCAGCAATGAAGAATACATTTCAAAATGAACAGGTAGACCTTGATGATAATGACCAAAGTATTATTATGACGTTGTAATATCAAGTATGCCAACAATCATAGAAACATAGAAAATAGGTGCAGGAGTAGGCCATTCGGCCCTTCGAGCCTGCACCGCCATTCAATATGATCATGGCTGATCATCCAACTCAGTATCCTGTACCTGCCTTCTCTCCATACCCCCTGCTCCTTTTAGCTACAAGGGCCACATCTAACTCCCTCTTAAATATAGCCAATGAACTGGCCTCAACTACCTTCTATGGCAGAGAATTCCACAGATTCACCACTCTGTGTGAAAAATGTTTTTCTCATCTCGGTCCTAAAAGACTTCCACCTTATCCTTAAACTGTGAACCCTTGTTCTCGACTTCCTCAACATCGGGAATAATCTTCCAGCATCTAGCCTGTCCAACCCCTTAAGAATTTTGTAAGTTTCTATGAGATCCCCCCTCAATCTTCTAAATTCTAGCGAGTACAAACTGAGTCTAACCTATCTTTCTTCATATGAAAGTCCTGCCATCCCAGGAATCAGTCTGGTGAATCTTCTCTGTACTCCCTCTATGGCAAGAATGTCTTTCCTCAGATTAGGAGACCAAAACTGTACGCAATACTCCAGGTGTGGTCTCACCAAGGCCCTGTACAACTGCAGTAGAACCTCCCTGCTCCTATACTCAAATCCTTTTGCTATGAATGCTAACATACCATTCGCTTTCTTCACTGCCTGCTGCAACTGCATGCCTACTTTCAATGACTGGTGTACCATGACACCCAGGTCTCGTTGCATCTCCCCTTTTTCTAATCGGCCACCATTCAGATAATAGTCTACTTTCCTGTTCTTGCCACCAAAGTGGATAACCTCACATTTATCCACATTATACTGCATCTGCCATGCATTTGCCCACTCACCCAACCTATCCAAGTCACCTTGCAGCCTCCTAGCATCCTCCTCACAGCTAACATTGCCCCCCAGCTTCATGTCATCCGCAAACTTGGAGATGTTGCATTCAATTCCCTCATCCAAATCGTTAATATATATTGTAAATAGCTGGGGTCCCAGCACTGAGCCTTGCGGTACCCCACTAGTCACTTCCTGCCATTCTGAAAAGGACCTGTTTTCTCCTACTCTTTGCTTCCTGTCTGCCAACCAGGTGTCTATCCACATCATTACTGAACCCCCAATACCGTGTACTTTAAGTTTGTATACTAATCACTTATGTGTGACCTTGTCGAAAGCTTTCTGAAAGTCCAGATATAACACATCCACTGGTTCTCCCTTATCCACTCTACTAGTTACATCCTCGAAAAATTCTATAAGATTCATCAGACATGATATACCTTTCATAAATCCATGCTGACTTTGCCCAATGATTTCATCACTTTCCAAATGCTATCCCATCTTTAATAACTGACTCTAGCATTTTCCCCACTACCAATGTTAGACTAACTGGTCTGTAATTCCCCGTTTTCTCTCTCCCTCCCCAATCAAAGCATGGATTAGGATTAGTAGCAAATGAATTGAGATAGGGGTGGAACAGATGAGAAAACAATGGTATAAGTGGCAAAACACAAAGTGCTGGGGGAATTTAGGAGGTCAGGCAGCATCTCTGGAGGGAATTGACAGGTGAAGTTTTGTATCGGACTCTTCTTTTGATTGATGCAGGAGAGCAGGAGGAATCACAGAGGGGGAGCAGTGAGAGAGCATTTCACAGAATACCCTTTGGAGAGAGGAAGAGAACTTCTTCAAAATGAGCATACTATGAGGAGAATTCACAATGGAGCAGTAAAATGGAACTGCAGATGCTGGAATCTTGATTGCAAATACTGGAGGAATTCAGTAGGTCAGCAGCATTTGTGGAGGGAATAGAAACAGGCAATGTTTTCGGTCGTGTCCCCTCATTTGATTGATTCATTCCCTCCACAGATTCTGTCTGACTTGCTAAGTTCTTCCAGCACTTTGTGTCTTACTCAAGACTCCAGCATCTGCAGTTCCTTGTGTCTCCAATTAAGTAGATTATCTTGGTGTTGGCAACAGTTATGTGATCAGAAGCTTGGTTTGTGATCAGATACAGTGCCAAGGACGGTGACAGTCGATTTCTAAATCAAACAGGGAGACCAGAGAAAACAGTGGTCAGAATGGAATGAAGACAGCGAATTTGATTATTTTCGTGTTAAATTGGAAATGTCAGTTCATCCATCACTGGAGTTTGTAAAAGAAGTGTGACGAATCAGTCAGAAAAGGGATTGAGTGAGGTGCCGATAATGTTGAGCAACACATTGGCTTTGCAAATGTGGAATATACCATCATATCTTCAAATAATATATCCAAAGGGCAGCATATGAATAAGAAATAGGAGGCACCCAATAGGAGGGAGATATTCAGAAGAGGAACAACAGCAGGTGATTCGTAATTGGTATAGATTAATGATATATTCCTTTTCAATTTTGAGGAAGGTGAATGCATTTGAAAAGTATTTTTGAGTAAATAACACCTAAATCCCTGTTTTCCATGCAGATACCAGGCATTCAGCTGTTGGTCAGATGGACAAGATACCAAATGCCGTTAATTCTTCTAACCAGCCTTCAACTCCTAGTGCTTGTCTACCCAGTGACAGGGGAATGAGACTTGTTGCTCCACCGCGGGTCGCTGTTACTCGACCACCAAGGCCAAGAAACCCTGGCCAGCTGCCAGGCCAACCACGGTATCCTGGACCACATCAATATTATGGTGCTCGACCACGGATGCCCAGAGGTGGCGCAGCTTATAGATGATGGGGATAGAGAGCCTGATGCATGGGACTGATGATTTACTGTGGTTAAAACCAATCAATAAATCTTAAAATTTTACAACAGATTTTAATTACTTTTTTACAATAACGAACATCATTCAAGTGCAATCCAAGAGATAAATTGCATGCATCAAATCACAGAAATGACATTTTATTTGCAATATAGTTTGGTTAACGGGCATATCTGATAGGATCTTAGAATATGAGGTGGTCCAATATATTTTCTACTTATTTGAATATAAACCTGAAAAATACTCTTTTAGTTGATAGCAAAGGAAATGTTGCAAATTTAGAAGCAGTTGAAGTTCTTGTGCCTGATAAATGCTGTAAACTAATTGTCCACACGGAGGTAAATCTCCGTAGTAATGGCAGAGAGCTTGCTACTACTGGTGGGTCAGCTTGACCTATGTGTAAAATCTGCACTCACTTTTAATGAACCCCAGAGACAATCTGCTGCAAAGTTCTGCCGGCTTAGCGGTCACAGGGAAAATGTACAAACTCCATACAGACAGCATCCGTAATCAGGATAGAACCCGGGTCTCTTAGTTTATTGTCACATATACCGAGGTACAGTGAAAAGCTTTTTGTTGCTTGCAAAACAGTCATCAGAAAGACAATACATGATTACAATCGAGCCATTCACAGTGTACAAATACATCATAAACTGAATAATGTTTAATGCAAGATAAAGTCCAGTAAAGTCCAATTAAAGATAGTCCGAGGGTTTTCAATGAGGTAGATGGTAGCCCAGGACTGCTCTTTTGTTGCAGTAGGATAGTTCAGTTGCCTGATAACAGCTGGGAAGAAACTGTCCCTGAATATGGAGGTGTCCGTTTTCACACTTCTGTACCTCTTGCCTGATGAGAGAGAAGAGGGAGTGACCAGGGTGAGACTCATCCTTGATTATGCTGGTGGCCTTGCTGAGGCAGCGTGAAGTGTAAATTGAGCCAATGCAAGGGAGGTTGGTTTGTGTGATGGTCTGTGCTGCGTCCACAATTATCTGCTATTTCTTTGGGTCTTCGATGGAGCTATTCCCAAACCATGCTGTGATGCATCCCAAAAATATCAAGGACTAGAAATGATAATGCAGCCTACCCTGAATGTGCACAATAGTCATTAATATGTCATTAACCTATCTAGTCATGGATGGGATTAAACTACAATATCGCACTAATTGATTGGGCTCTTCTCAGCACTGCTTCAATTAATTCCACACAAGAATGAAAGCCAAATTAGACAGAAATGAATGCGTCTTGGAATAAATGTCAGCAGCTGCAGGCAGCTCAGTGGCCACGATTAACACATTATTGGGGATAGCTGAATTAATCTGCAGCTAGTAGTATAATTTAGCTTTACAGCTTCTTCTGTGGATTTATTTACAGGTATGCCTGTCACACGTAGGCAGCTTAGAAGACATCGATTTTATCCACAGAGGAAAATATTTAACATCAGTAATCCTTGAGTAAAGAGAGAAATTGTTACCGACTGGTAGTGAAAATAAAATTGAGAGAAATGTAAAAAATAATTTTGAGTCCTGTTCATTTAACTTATGGTTTAAATGATTCCTGCCATGCTTAATTCACCATATGCTCTTTACATTTATTTGTTAAAATCTAATGGACATTAAATGGACTCAGTAGGAAGGTAGAAATTTAAAGTACATTTTTGTTCCTGTAATGCTGGGATATTAGATTGGCATCGATAGCTGTGAGGAGATACTCTGAAAGCTATTAGGTGCCAGGAACATATCCACGGGAAGGATGTAAAACTGAGAAGCATAGTGTAAGTATCTAAAATCAGGAAGGCAGAAATGACTGGATTTGTGATCGGCTTGTACTCGCTGGAATTTAGAAGATTGAGGGGGGATCTTATAGAAACTTACAAAATTCTTAAGGGGTTGGACAAGCTAGATGCTGGAAGATTGTTCCCGATGTTGGGGGAGTCCAGAACAAGGGGTCACAGTCTAAGGATAAGGGGGAATTCCTTTAGGACCGAAATGAGGAAAACATTCTTTACACAGAGAGTGGTGAGTCTCTGGAATTCTCTGCCACAGAAGGTAGTTGAGGCCAGTTCATTGGCTATATTTAAGAGGGTGTTAGATGTGGCACTTGTGGCTAAAGGGATCAGGGGGTATGGAGAGAAGGCAGGTACGGGATACTGAGTTGGATGATCAGCCATGATCACATTGAATGGCGGTGCAGGCTCGAAGGGCCGAATGGCCTACTCCTGCACCTATTTTCTATGTTTCTATGTTTCTATGTGTATTCAATTCATTTCCTTTTAATTTTTTTTCAGTACCGGCAGGTTTCAGATGTCATAAGCTGTTCTGCATTCTTTATAGTTCTTACAAGGTTAAAATGGAAAGCAATAACATTTGAAATATAGTAATCTACTAAACTATTGCCATGGTATTTGTAGCAGGACTTAATGAAGTTCAAATTTGTTATAACTCAATAATACCAAAGTCAATATGGCATCAAAATTCTACTGTGCAGTTTAAAAATAATGCTACGCAATCAGAGCTGTATAATGGAGAACAAAAATCAAAAAGAATTCCAGATGAAGGTTGAAATAAAAACAGAAATTGCTGGAATGAAAGTCAGGAGGTCAGTCAGCATCTGTGCAAAGAGAAACAGTTATGTTTCAGGTTGAGTACCCTTCTTCAAAACTGACAATGAGAGAAAAAAAATTATTCTAGGTAGCAAAGAAGGTGGAGGGGGGGCGGGGGGTGGGGGGGTGGGGGGGGGGGTGGATGTGTTCATCAAAGGGAATGTCCATTATAGAGTGAAATAATGTAGCCAATAAGAGTATAGTTAAGCTGTGTAATGTGCTGCTAATATTGTGAAATCTGGGTGATGTCTTCGACCCACTGAGTTTGTGCCAGCCAACAATCACCCCATACATTAGTTTTATCCTACACACTAGGGACAATTTATAGTGACCAATTAACCTACAAACATGCATGTCTTTCGAATGTGGGAAGAAACCGGAGCATCTGGAGAAAACCCAAACAGTCACATGGAGAATGTACAAACTCCATACAGATACATAGTCAGGATCGAACCCAGGTCTCTGGCGCTGTTAGGTGGCAACTTTAGGGCTGCGCCACGGTGGCGTCCACCAGGGACGTGTGGGCAGGGGAGGCAGAGTCTCACCTGTCATACTCCCAATGAAAATAGCTGTTAAGAAAAGTAGAGAAAAATAATAAAATAAAATGAATGTAAAGATTTTTCCACTGATCTGTGTTACAAATATAATTTCTATATGAATCTAATAGATTTATAATAAAAATTGCCAAATTTGCACAGCTCCGCTGCAAATACAGAGAGAGATGAGAAGGCAGCGACGAGCTGAGCCTCGCCTCTGATTGTGCAACCCCTCAGAAACTGGATGGATAATAATAATAATAATAATAATAATATATTTTATTGTCATTACACATAAGTGCAACGAGATTTGGTTTGCAACTCCATCCGATGTCATAACTTAAACGACTAATAATATTTAGGTTTACATACCCTGAGAACAAGGTTTGTGCAAAGAACATTAGAACAGTAAAACAGTCAAAACCAAAACAGACTAAAGTGCAGATGTGTCTGTGCGACGTGACCATCCGAGGGAGACAGTCCATGGGGGTGGGGGGCACTCAGCAGGGCCAGTTCAGAGCCGCTATAGCTCTGGGAATGAAGCTGTTCCTGAGTCTGGAGGTGCGGGCGTAGAAGGCCTTGTAACGTCTGCCGGAAGGGAGTAGTTCGAACAGTCCATTACAAGGGTGTGAGGCGTCTTTATGGATGCTGACGGCCTTCCTGAGGCACCGTGTGTGGTAGATGCCCTCCAAGGCTGGTAGCGGTGTCCCAATGATCTTTTGCGCTCTGTGGACGACGCGCTGAAGAGCTCTCCTCTCCGCCTCCGTGCAGCTGAGATACCACACAGAGATGCCAAATATTAGTATGCTCTCTGTGGTGCAGCGGTAGAAGGTCGTCAGCAGCTGTTGGGGCAGACCAGTCCGTTTCAGTGTTCTTAGGAAGAACAGTCGTTGCTGTGTCTTTTTGCCCAGCGCAGCGGTGTTGGTGGACCGTGTGAGGTCCTCTGAGATGTGAGTGCCCAGAAACCTAAAGCTGGACACTCTCTCCACACTGTCCCCGTAGATGGAGATTGGGGCGTATTCCCCATTCTGCGACCTCCTGAAGTCAATAATCAGCTCCTTGGTCTTGGAGGTGTTTAGTGACAAGTTGTTCTGTAAGCACCAGTCCGCCAGGTTCTGCACCTCCGCTCTGTAGTTTATTTCATCACCATTGATGATCAGCCCGATCACTGTTGTGTCGTCTGCAAACTTCACGGTCAATAAGTGTGTGCCTGTTACTATCTCTCTGTATGTCACCAATGTAATGTGTGTAAACCCCTTCATTACATGTCTTTGGCTTCCATAGTCCAGGTACCTTATTTCACGTATAACTATATTAAATTTAGGCTCGCTGGTCTCGTCATAAAACTGCAATGAAAAAGCACCGGGGGAGGCAGCGATCACATCTGCCTCACTGAGGGGGCGTGTCTTGAGCCCAGTGGAGGGAGAACGAGCGTCGGGCCACGTAATTGACATTACCTCACTCTCCCTCCACGTTAGCTAGCTTCAGCAGCGGCGGCGCAGCACTGGATTCCACCGCTGGCGGCGCTGACTTTCCAGACGCGGGCAGCGCTGACTGGTAGGTTGATTCGTTGATTTGCAGCGGCCAATTTGGAGACTCTGGGCCGTTGAGAGCTCCCAATTGGGCCCCGCGCCGGAGTAATGTACTCTCGGCACGTAGATCTTCCTCGGGTGGACGGGGGAGAGAGGGGTGGAGAGCGAGTAGACGGGGGGAGGAGTGGAGGTGGAAACAAGGGGTGGACGGGGAGGGGTGTGTGAGGAGGAAAGGAGAATGGGGAGAGGTGGAGGTGGGTCATTCCCCAACGATCCCGGGGCAACGCTCCTTTCCCTCCAGTTGCTATGCTTCACGCACACAACCCCGGCTCCACCCCTCTCTCTCCCCGGGGAGACGCGGTGATCTATACAGGGAGGGCTGGGCCACTGATACTAGCCAGTGCCTCCGCAGCCATTGACCTCACCGCACGCCACTGGCGTCCACATGGTCACCCACTGTGCCGCCCACCTTAAAATGGCCGATTACAGGACAATGTTCTAGAAATGTATAAAATTATGAATGGATAGCACAAATGGCCTAATTCTACTCCTATCCCTAATGGCCTCATGAGGAGTGGAGGCTTTGAGCACATGCTTAACTAAAATTTAATTAAAAGTTAAAAGGTGACTAAAATTATATTTACCATTTCAATTAATGTTGATAGTGAATGTGGCTGTCTTCGGAGCAGTTAACCAGTATTATATTACTTAAATGTTGATCAAATATTACAAGAACAAAGAAGAGTTTATTTGTTTCCATTAATCACATCTATTCCAGTTTAGTGTTCCATATATTGGTTCATAAATTTTAATCTAGCAGCTAATTAAAATGTTTCCCTGTCAATTTGACCTGAAATTTAGTCCAATGTAGTTATTTTAATTGTTTTTGCCACACAATTCTACTGATAAAGAATTAGCTGACTCTAAGTTGTAACATGCATTATGTTTATTTATAAGATGATGTCAATATACTTTAGGAAATTTGGAAGGAGGAAATTAAAACTTATTTAACTTTATTTAAACTACACCAGTCACATCTGTGCAGTATTTTAAGTTGCTGAAAACCATAATCTACAAGGACCTTAAAGGGGCTACCATAGACTCCACAGTCAAAAAGGCACAACAGAGGCAGCTGAGGAAGCACAATCTGCCACAGGCAATGATGGTCCAATTCTATACGGCCATCGTAGAGTCTGCCCTCACCTTCTCCATCATGGTCTGGTTTGGCTCAGCCACCAAGCATGACATCTGGAGGCTGCTGCGAATCGTCCGATCAGCTGAGAAGGAGGGCTGAAACCTTCCCTCCATTGATGAACTGTACACTGCAAGTGGCAGGAAGTGAGTGGGTAAGATCATCCCTGACCCCTCTCACCCTGGCCACAAACTCATTGAATCACTTCCCTCTGGAAGGCGACTCCGGACTGTCAAAGCTCCCAAAACCAGACATAAAAACATTTTTTTCCACAACTATTGGCTCTACTCAAAAAACAATAATCTGTAGCCTGCTGTTGCTCTGGTATTTTTTTAATTTGCATGTTTAATCAATAATGTTTTATTATTAATGTTTAATGTTTTATGTCACTCCTAACTGTATGTCGTTGTCACTTGCGGGCGGAGCACCAAGGCAAATTCCTTGTATATGAATACTTGGCCAATAAACTTATTCATTCATTAATTCATTCTAATGTACAGTATAGCATGGTACACAGTCCTATGGACTACGGTATATCATGGTGTACAGTACCATGGACTACTGGACGCCATAGTACCATTGATTACCGTACACCATGGTGCACAGTCCCATGGACTACAGTATGCTATGGTGTGTAGTACCATCGACAACAGTATACCATGTGTATATACCATGGACTACTGTATATCATGGACTACAGTACACCATGGTGAGTTTTACCATGGACTACGGTATACCATGGTGTACATACTATGGACTACAGTATGCCATGGTGTGTAGTACCATCGACAACAGTATACCATGTGTATATACCATGGACAACAGTATACCATGGTGAGTTTTACCATGGACTATGGTATACCATGGTGTACATACTATGGACTACAGTATACCATGGTGTATAGTAGCATGGACTACCGTATATTATGGATTACAGTGCCATTGACTACAGTGTACCATGGTGCACAGTGCCATGGACTACAGTATGCCATGGTGCACAGCCATGGACTACAGTATACCAGTATTCTGTATACTTCTGGAATTTTTTGAAGATGTAACGAGGAAAATGGACAAGGGAGAGCCAGTGGGTGCAGTGTACCTGGACTTTCAGAAAGCATTTTATAAGGTCCCACATAGGAGATTAGTGGGCAAAATTAGGGCACATGGCATTGGGGGGTAGAGTGCTGACGTGGATAGAAAATTGGTTGGCAGACAGGAAACAAAGAGTAGGGATTAACGGGTTCCTTTCACAATGGCAGGCAGTGACTAGTGGGGTACCGCAAGGCTCGGTACTGGGACCATCGCTATTTACAATATACATCAATGATTTAAATAAAGGGATTCAAAGTAATATTAGCAAATTGGCAGATGACGCAAAGCTGGGTGGCAGTGTGAACTGTGAGGAGGATGCTATGAGAATGCAGGGTGACCTGGACAGGTTGTGTGAGTGGGCAGATGCATGGCAGATGCAGTTTAATGTAGTTAAATGTGAGGTTATCCACTTTGGTAGCAAAAACAAGAAGGCAGATTACTATCTAAATGGTGTCAAGTTGGGAAAAGGGAAGTACAATGGGATCTGGGGGTTCTTGTTCATCAGTCAACGAAAGTCAGCATGCAGGTACAGCAGGCAGTGAAGAAAGCGAATGGCATGTTGGCCTTTATAACAAGAGGAATAGAGTATAGGAGCAGAGAGTTCCTTCTGCAGTTGTATAGGGCCCTAGTGAGACCACACCTGCAATATTGTGTGCCCTTTTGGTCTCCTAATACCCTAAGCGTAGGTTTACAAGGTTAATTCCCGGGATGGCGGGACTGTCATATGCTGAGAGGATGGAGAGGCTGGGCTTGTATACTCTGGAGTTTAGAAGGATGAGAGGGGATCTTATTGAAACATATATGATTATTAAGGGTTTGGACATGCAAGAGGCAGGAAACATGTTCCCGATGTTGGGGAAGTCCAGAACCAGGCGCCACAGTTCAAGAATAATGGGTAAGCCATTTAGACCAGTGACAACGAAACACTTTTTCTCACAGAGTGTTGTAAGTCTGTGGAATTCTCTGCCTCAGAGGGCGGTGGAGGCCGGTTCTCTGGATACTTTCAAGAGAGAGCTAGATAGGGCTCTCAAAGATAGCGGAGTCAGGGGATAAAACAGGAACGGGATAATGATTGGGGGTGATCACATTGAATGGCAGTGCTGGCTCGAAGGGCCGATTGGCCTACTCCTGCACCAATTGTCTATTGTGGCGGTTCCTGGGGGTTAGGCCTCTCCTTGAGTCATCCCCCTCAGCTCTTGAGGGACAGGGACGATTGTCTGCCCATGGGGTTTTCCTGGGTCCTGCTCGTGGGCGTTCTAGTTGATTGCGATGATTCTTTAAACAACATTAAACCAGAGGCACAAAACGGACAGGAGGGCGCACATGGCGACCAGCCCGGGTGCGTACCATGCCTGGCACAGTAACGGGCAACCGACCACCAGGTGCAGAGGATGGAGTAGCCACTGGAGGAGGTAACCTAGACAGCGCCCTCGCTTGTGGGGCGGCACTACCAGCATGACAGAGTGCACCAGGCGATGCCGCTTGACATCCACGAGGAGTGAATGAGCTCGAAGGATGTCGGCACTCAGCAGCGGCTGGGAAATATCCACGATGACAAACTCCCACGAAAAGCAGCTGTGACTAAAGTTGCGGGAGATGGTGCGAATTCCGTAGGTGCGAATAGTGCTCCCATTCGCTGCGGTGAGGAGGGGGTCGCGAGGGAGGTAGCACACTCACCTCCGCCCCGGTGTCCACGAGGAACCGACTCCCGGTGCAGCGATCCCAGGTGAAGACGCGATGAATATGGCCGGCCGCCGAAGGAATCACTGATGACCGGTCCCTGCGTTCCCTGGGAATGCACGGGGGGGGGGGGGGGGGGGAGAGACATTGCCTGGCTGTAGCTCCCCAGCGTCGGTGATACTAGCACCAACTTCCTCTGCTGGCATCAGGTGGAATAGCAGGAGAAGTTGGCTCGGCTGAACCACAGCGACCTTTGCTGGCGTTGGATGGAACTGCCGACGGGCCGTGCTGGAGAGACGTGCCTGCGCTGGAATGCCCGATGGCGGCCGGATTCCGCTGTGGAGGTCGTCCGGGAGCATCTGAGACCCAGTCGATAGCGGCCCCGACCTGTTCCGCGCCTCCCGACGCCACTTCCAGGTCCCGCTGACGGGACATCCGCAGCTGGTCAGCTAGCGCCTGCATGTCAGCAAAGGAATCGGTGGCGAGCTGCAGGCGGATGTCGGGCGGGAGCTGCTGAAGGTAGGCATATTTAAATAAAAAATAGGGCTCGTGGTCACCCATAAGGGCGAGCATGTCCTCCAGGAGGGCTGACAGTCACCTAGGCCGTCCATTTAGAGAATCCGAGCTGCTCGCTCAGACTCGCTAATGTCAAATCTCCTGATAAGCAGGGCCTTAACGTCCCTCTATTTGTTAGTTGCCGGGGGGGGCGCTGAGGTAAGGTTTAACCCGCCTCGTAGTCACCTGGTCAAGAGGGCTGACCACGTAAAAGTACTTAGTTTCATCTTACGTCACCCCTCGCAGAGCAAACTGGCTGCTGGAACCAGATATCAGGATCTTCGGTCCACAAAGTCGAGAGCTTCAGCACAATGGCCTTGTTTTCCATCACGATGCATAATTAACGTTGGGGTCACCAGTTGTGGTGGCCTGAATGAGGTAAGGAAAAGGCCAGACACCAGGCAGGTTCAGAAGTAGTTTAATAAATCATCGCAAACAACCAGAATGCCCGCGAGCAGGACCCGGGAAAACCCCGTTGGCAAACAATCGACCCTGTCGCTCAAGAGCCGAGGGGGATGACCCAAGGAGTGGCTTGAACCCAGGGACTGCCAAACTATTGTCTAATGTCTACTGTCATGGTACACAGTGCCATAGACTACAGTGTACCATGGTGCACAGTGTCATCGACTACAGTATACCATGGTGCACAGTGCCATAGACTATAGTATACCATGGTGCACAGTGCCATAGACTACAGTGTACCATGGTGCACAGTGCCATAGACTACAGTATGCCATGGTGCACAGTGCCATAGACTACAGTATGCCATGGTGCATCATCCCAAACAAAAAAAAAGGCCTAACAATTTTTTCTTGTGAGATTCGGTGACATTAGTATTCCTGAATGATAAAATACTCTGCTCTTGCTTTGATCAGCAAATGCCAACAATACTCATGCAGCTCACCAACATGAAGTATGAAGCTGTCCACTTGATAGTCACCCCATCCGCCATTGTGAATATTGGCTGTAATATGCACCACCTTCATTATGCACTACATCAACATGGTTTCATAAGTTCAGAAGTGATAGGAGCAGAATTAGGCCATTTGGCCCATCAAGTCTACTCTGCCATTCAATCATGGCTGATCTATCTTTCCCCCTTAACCCCATTCTCCTGCCATCTCCTCATAACCCCTTACCACCCATACTAATTAAGAATCTATCTCTGCCTTAAAACTATTTATTTACTTGGCCTCCACAGCCTTCTGTGGGAATGAATTCCACAGATTCACCACCCTCTGACTAAAGAAATTCCTTCTCACATCTTTCCTGAAGAAACATCCTATAATTCTGAAGCATTGGTCCTAGACTCTCCCATCGGTGAAACATCCTCTCCACATCCATTCTACCCAGCCTCCGCAGCAGCTCCCAAATCCGTGACACTTATCATCTAGAAGGATATGGTTAGGAGATGTGTCATCATCTGGAGGTTTCCTTCCAGGTTGCATGCCGTGTTGACGTGGAAGTATCTTGGTCCATTGTCATTGTGTCTTTGTCCAGGAACTCTCTATATAACAGCATTCTGGGAATATCTGCAGAACATGCACTGCAAAAGTTGAAGGAAAAAGATTACTGCCACTTAGTTATTAACAGTAAATGCTGGCCATCACTGAGGTTGACATCACATGAATAAAAAAAATAAAGCCATTGTTCCCAAAAAGTAACAGACAGAAATCTATCCCAGTGTTTATTACAATACAATACAGTTTTATTCGTCACATTGCACATAAAGTGCAAGTGAAATGAATTTGCCAGCAGCGGTACAATGATAAAGAACACCCAAAACACACTAAAAAGTGAACATAAACATCCACCACAGCATTCATCACTGTGGTGGAAGGCACAAAATTTGGCCAGTCCTCCTCCATTTTCCATTCCATTATCCCCCGTGGTCGGGACCTCAACCCTCCGCAGCCATCGCTGCGGGCATCCAGATGTACAGACAGGTAAAAGTCCATGTAAGATGACAATTGTGCAAGATGACAATCCAGAGTTCTTACTATCAGCATTGTATCTTGAACAGGGAGGAACAGTGGTGCAGTTGGTAGAGCCACTGTCTTGCGACGGCAGAGATCAGGGTATGATCCTGATTTTGGGTGCTGTCTGTGTGGAGTTTGCGTATTCTCACTGTGACCACGTGGGTTTCCTCTGAGTGTACTGGTTTCCCCCACATTCCAAGATGTGCGGATTGGTAATCAATGGAACGCAGTAAATCGCCCCAAGGCTGTAGGCGAGTGGCAGTATCTGGGGGGGGGGGGAGTGGATGACAGTCTGGAGAGAATATAGTTGGATTAAATTAGTGTAGGATTAGGGTAAATGGATGGTTGATGGTCAACGTGGACTGAAGATCCTGTGCTGTATCTCTGTATCTGCCTATCAAATTGTAAGGGATCAGTGAAGAAAGAGGTGGTTAAACCACCAAATACACAATAGCCCCTCTTTTCACAAGTTCACGTTATAGTAGAATTAGGCCATTCGGCCCATCGAGTCTACTCCGCCATTCAATCATGGCTGATCTCTGCCTCCTAATCCCATTTTCCTGCCTTCACCCCATAACCTTTGACCTGCTCTAATCAAGTGTTTGTCTATCTCTGCTTTATAAACATCCATTCAGTTACATAGATATATAGACAATTGGTGCAGGAGTAGGCCATTTGGCCCTTCGAGCCAGCACCGCCATTCAATGTGATTATTGCTGATCATCCACAATCAGTACCCGTTACTGTTTTTCCCCGTATCCCTTGATTCCATTAGCCCTAAGAGCTAAATCTAACTCTCTTGAAAATATCCAGCGAATTGGGCTCTACTGCCTTCTGTGGCAGAGAATTTCACAGGTCTCTGTGTGAAAATGTTTTCCTTCATCTCAGTTCTAAATGGCCTACTCCTTATTCTTAAACTGTATCCCCTGGTTCTGGACTCCTGCAACATCAGGAACATGTTTCCTGCATCTAGCTTGTTCAATCCCTTAATAATTTTATTTCTATACAATCCCCTCTCATCCTTCTAAATTCCAGTGAATACAAGCCTAGTCGCTCCATTCTTTCATCATATGACAATCCCGCCATCCCATGAATTAACTTTGTGAACCTACGCTGCACTCCCTCAATAGCAAGAATGTCCTTCCTCAAATTAGGAGACGAAAACTGCACACAATACTCCAGGAGTGGTCTCACCAGGGCCCTGTACAACTACAGAAGGATTGTTTTGCTCCTATACTCAACTCCTCTCATTATGATGGCCAACATGCCATTAGTTTTCTTCACTGCCTGCTGTGACTTAGCCTCCACACCCCCTCTGTGGCAATCAGTTCCACATATTAACTAACTTCTGACTCAAGGCCTTCTTCTGTTTAGTTAATTTCTGTATCTATGGGCCACAATTATACCTTTACTATAATGCAACCTGACCCCATTTAACATAGGCAAGGTTAAAATACATATTTGCTGCAAGTTTGGTTATAGCACTTCTCTGGAAGTTCATATAATTTTATCAACAACTGGCCTGAGGTCATAAAAGCAAGAGCTCCTGAATAGAGATGTCAAACTCATGGTGTGTCTCTTGTACCATTCACTCAGACCAACCTTGCCGATCATGAATTTCTTGAGAAAGCAAATCATGGGTCAGTTCATCCATGCTCTAGCCTCAGAAATATCATGCCCAATTTCCACTGGTTAATGTGGGAGTTAAGGAGAATTTATGATGGATTTCAGGTTCTCTCCAGAGCAATGTGGTAAAAGTAAAGAAAAAGACCATGTGCTGCTTATTGTAAATTCAGCAATGGATTACAGTGAGCTGGGTAAATTATTCAGAAGCCACTTTCATTGTCAATTGACATGAAATTCAGCCTGTGTGTATCCTTTCACTCAGCTCATTAAAACTAAATCTGAGTAGTGAGCATTTAGATTATATTACACTCAATTGAATATAAATCTGAATGTAATGGTTACTCGGTAGCTGCAGGATTGTGAAAGAGACGTTGCACCATCCGATCACCAAATTCATCAGCAACGAGGGAAAATTATAATTATAATTCTGAAACTGTTTTGAATGAAGTGATCAAATTTGAAGGTGAGCTGGAACGTTTTTGTTTTCACTAATTTGAATAAGCAATTAACTGCCAATCTCATGCTGTGACCATTGACGATAACTTTAATTCCTAAATGAGTTTGAATATTTAATCTACGCTTATTTAATAATCTTGTCCAACTTTGCATCTCCTAATTCCTAGTGAAAATAGAGAATGATTACATTTTGTGATATAATTTAAGAAAAAACGAATAGCAAAAAGCTTTGTCTGTCTCACTCCCCCTCTTTCCTTCTCTCTCCCTCTGACATGCGTCTGCAAACTTACTCATAAACAACATTTTAATATATTTAAGTTATTGTTGATTTGGTTCTGGTCACATTTTATGCATGGTTTGCTGCAAGAGAGAACAGGTATAAAATAAATGTGATATCAGAGACGTAAAATAAAAAGGGACAATTAAACAATTTAATATAAAATAAGAGATTAAGTTAAAGAAGAAAGGAATATAAAATAATGGGAAGTATTCAAAGGACCTGGAGAATCAGAAATTCCAGAAAATATGATTTTCCATTGAGAGTTGTTGTATATTTGAAAATGGTCAATTCCAGACCTGTTTTTTTTAAAAAGAAAGAGCACGATAAATTACAGACTGGAAATCAGCCCCAGGTATACGACCAAATTCAGTACGAAGTAAGTGGCATACTTAACTAATCAATTAAAAACAGTAATTACACATTGAATAGTTAAAGAACGGGTTATGTTGAGAAATAAAAATGTTTTTAGAGATTTCAAAAGCTGTCAGTATTCAATATTGCTGATTTTAAAAAAAAACCTCAATAGAAAAACGTCCAGAAAGAAAGCAAAGGGGTTATTGGCTACAGGAAAAGGAAGAGAATATTCCAAATCTGTTTAAGTTAGTAGAGCTAATTGGACTTGTTGTTTCAATCCCTGCATTAAGTCAGCACTCTTGACATTGGCAGTCGATTTGAGTGGTGAAAGGTAGGGTAGGTATGTCATCGGGGTCATCAGGTGGGCACCCTCCTTCTTTGACGTTTCATTGATAATCCCACATCGTCTCCAGAGGGCTCAACGGTGATCCTGGCATCTCAGGTACACCCCCCTCAGTTCCATGACCTCCGGTTTTCATCTTGCTACTTTTTTCTGCTGAATTTGACAATGACTTGATTGCTTGTTGGAGGGAGCGACCCCTCACTCCCATTTTATTCAATAGACTGGTCATAGAGGTCGCAACAAATCCCCTGCATCCCACTTCTGCAGGGAAGATCTTGGTCTTCCAGCCATTCTGGCAGCTTCAGTTGCCAGTTCAGAGTACTTGGTCTTTTTCCTCTCATAACTTCTTCAACACCATCGTCCAACGGTACTGTCAATACCACAACGTATGCCAACTTGGCTGTTGTGGGCAAGAGGACCATATTTGTCCAGAATGTTGTAGCCACAATGTTTGGGGGAAACACAAGCTTTTTTTCCAAGTCCACGTCCATTTTCCAATCCTGAGCAGGCTGCAGATAAATCATAGTAAGAACAAATGTGGAGCACCAATTACAATTTTCACTTCCATAATGTAAGGATATTGAACCATATAAAGGGTATAATTTGAATTCTCGTGATAGAGCCTGTTATAACAAAGGGAAAATATGCCAAAGAACCTGAACATTTTTTGTTGAACTTTGCGAGATGATAGGATAGCAGTGATACAGACCGGCAGTAGCAATATGAATACAAGGTTGACTTAGGAAACCGAGACAAAACAAAAAAGATTACAAAATGAATGGCAGTTTTTTAACTGTGTGGAAGTATGCTGTGCTTTCCTGAAGGTTTATGAGGCTCCTTACTCTTTTAATATAGATATTAAGTCCTTGTATTTATACATATTTGGCTATTAAAATTTATTCAATTCAATATTTGCTTAAAACACAAGCATAAATTCAATGTCTGCAGCTGACATGGAACTCAATAAAGCAGTCCACACGGTGGACAGGGCAACACAAAGAAATTGATAAAAGCAGCCGGTTAAATTTAACCCATTTTGGTTGGAATTATGAGAAAATATAGACAATAGACAATAAACAATAGGTGCAGGAGTAGGCCATTTGGCCCTTCGAGCCAGCATCGCCATTCAATGTGATCATGGCTGATCATCCCCAATCAGCAATATAAGAAAACCTAAATGGATTGACTTTTCAGGGAGTGCAGAATCAAAGAACCTGGACGAATCTCAAAATAAATCTTTGCAGTGGGCAGGCCAAATTAAGAATATCATTATGCAGTAAATGTATCTAACAATGGTGAGCAAGGAAATTATGTAAAACCTTTGTAAAACACCTATGATCTTTACTTTTGTGCAATATACCTTTGGAAGAATACATAGAAACATAGAAACATAGAAATTAGGTGCAGGAGTAGGCCATTCAGCCCTTCGAGCCTGCACTGCCATTCAATATGATCATGGCTGATCATCCAACTCAGTATCCCGTACCTGCCTTCTCTCCATACCCTCTGATCCCCTTAGCCACAAGGGCCACATCTAACTCCCTCTTAAATATAGCCAATGAACTGGCCTCAACTACCCTCTGTGGCAGAGAGTTCCAGAGACCCACCACTCTCAGTGTGAAAAAAGTCCTTCTCATCTCGGTCCTAAAGGATTTCACCCTTATCCTTAAGCTGTGACCCCTTGTCCTGGACCTCCCAACATCGGGAACAATCTTCCCGCATCTAGCCTGTCCAACCCCTTAAGAATTTTGTAAGTTTCTATAAGATCCCCTCTCAATCTCCTAAATTCTAGAGAGTATAAACCGAGTCTATGCAGTCTTTGTTCATAAGACAGTCCTGACATCCCAGGAATCAGTCTGGTGAACCTTCTCTGCACTCCCTCTACGGCAATAATGTCCTTCCTCAGATTTGGAGACCAGAACTGTACGCAATACTCCAGTGTAGTCTCACCAAGACCCTATACAACTGAAGTAGAACCTCCCTGCTCCTATACTCAAATCCTTTTGCTATGAAAGCTACCATACCATTCGCTTTCTACACTGCCTGCTGTACCTGCATGCCTACTTTCAATGACTGGTGTACCATGACACCCAGGTCGCGCTGCATCTCCCCTTTTCCTAATCGGCCTCCATTTAGATAATAGTCTGTTTTCCTATTTTTGCCACCAAAGTAGATAACCTCACATTTATCCACATTATACTGCATCTGCCAAATATTTGCCCACTCACCCAGCCTATCCAAGTCACCTTGCAGTCTCCTAGCATCCTCCTCACAGCTAACACTGCCCCCCAACTTAGTGTCATCCGCAAACTTGGAGATATTGCTTTCATTTCCCTCATCCAGATCATTAATGTATATTGTAAATAGCTGGGGTCCCAGCACTGAGCCTTGCGGTACCCCACTAGTCACTGCCTGCCATCGTGAAAACGAGTGTGAATACAAAGGCCTTGGATAGGGCACAGAAGTTATTTACTATGACATGGTACCAGAGATGGTACCAGAGAGAGTTAGACACAGCTCTTAGGGATAATGGTTGGGGGAAATAGCATGAACGGAGTACTGAATTTGGATGATCAGCCATGATTATATTGAATGGAGGTGCTGGCTCGAAGGGCCAAATGGCTTAATCCTGCAACTATTTTCTATGTTTTTATGTTTCTTTGATGGACATAATGGAGTGGTTGGGGATATTCTCTTTTGAATAGAAAAGCTATGAGGGGATTTGATGGTGGCTTTCAAAATCATGAAGTGTGCTGTCAGAGTCATAAAGGGGAATGTAGCTTCTGGAGTAGAAGATCCTGGAACAGGTAACATGTTTAAGAAGGAACTGCAGATGCTGGAAAATCAAAGGTAGACAAAAGTGCTGGAGAAACTCTTCAGACTGAAGAAGGGTTTCGGCCCGAAACATTGCCTATTTCCTTCGCTCCATAGATGCTGCTGCACCTGCTGAGTTTCTCCAGCACTTTTGTCTACCTTGGAACAGGTAAAGGTCACTGGCAAAATAATCAGAGGCTACATGAAGAAACAGATACTGTATTTAAGCAACTAGCTTTAATGATTTGGAATGCAGTGCTTAGAAAAGGTTTCGTTTCGACGAAGATGCAACTGTAGTTTGAGAAGGCAATTGCATGAATCTGTGAGGAAAAATACTTACAGGGTGATAGGAAACAGTGGGGAAGTTGGACTAATTGAATAGACCCACTAAGAATCAACACAAAATGCAGGATAGAAACATAGAAACATAGAAAATAGGTGCAAGAGTAGGCCATTCGGCCCTTCAAGCCTGCACCGCCATTCAATATGATCATGGCTGATCATCCAACTCAGTATCCTGTACCTGCCTTCTCTCCATACCCCCTGATCCCTTTAGCCACAAGGGCCACATCTAACTCCCTCTTAAATATAGCCAATGAACTGGCCTCAACTACATTCTGTGGCAGAGAATTCCACAGATTCACCACTTTCTGTGTGAAAAATGATTTTCTCATCTCGGTCCTAAAAGACTTCCCTCTTATCCTTAGACTGTGACCCCTTGTTCTGGACTTCCCCAACATCGGGAACAATCTTTCTGCATCTAGCCTGTCCAACCCCTTAAGAATTTTATAAATCTCTATAAGATCCCCCCTCAATCTTCTAAATTCCAGCGAGTACAAGCCGAGACTATCCAGTCTTTCATCATATGCAACAACTGCCATCCTAGGAATCAGTCTGGTGAGCCTTCTCTGTACTCTCTCTATGGCAAGAATGTCTTTCCTCAGATTAGGAGACAAAAATTGTACGCAATACTCCAGGTGTGGCCTCACCAAGACCCTGTACAACTGCAGTAGAACCTCCCTGCTCTTGTACTCAAATCCTTTTGCTATGAATGCCAACATACCATTTGCTTTCTTCACTGCCTGCTACACCTGCATGCCTACTTTCAATGACTGGTGTACCATGATTCAGATTCAGATTCAGATTCAGATTCAATTTTAATTGTCATTGTCAGTGTACAGTACAGAGACAACGAAATGCATTTAGCATCTCCCTGGTAGAGCGACACAGCAAATGATTTGAATAAATAACAATAAGTGTCCGGGGGGGGGGGTGATTGGCAGTCACCGAGGTACGTTGTTGAGTAGCGTGACAGCCGCCGGAAAGAAGCTGTTCCTGGACCTGCTGGTTCGGCAACGGAGAGACCTGTAGCGCCCAGGTCTCGTTGCATCTCCCCTTTTCCTAATCGGCCACCATTCAGATTTAAGTCTACTTTCCTGTTTTTGCCGGCAAAGTGGATAACCTCACATTTATCCACATTATACTGCATCTGCCATGCATTTGCCCACTCACCCAACCTATCCAAGTCACCTTGCAGCCTCCTAGCATCCTCCTCACAGCTAACACTGCCCCCTAGCTTTGTGTCATCCGCAAACCTGGAGATGTTGCATTCAATTCCCTCACTAGTCACTACTCACTACCCCACTAGTCACTGCCTGCCATTCTGAAAAGGACCCGTTTACTCCTACTCTTTGCTTCCTGTCTATCAGCCAGTTCTCTATCCACATCAATACTGAGCCCCCAATGCCATGTGCTTTGAGTTTGTATGCTAATCTCTTATGTGGGACCTTGTGGAAAGCCTTCTGAAAGTCCAGATATAACACATCCACTGGTTCTCCCTTATCCACTCTACTAGTTACATCCTCGAAAAAGTCTATAAGGTTCGTCAGACATGATTTACGTTTCATAAATCCATGCTGACTGTCCAATGATAGGCAGTATCTCTGGAGAGAATGAGTGGATGACGTTTCGGGTCGAGACTCTTCTTCAGACTGAGAGTCAAGGGAAAAGGTAACAATATAACGGGTATAGAGAGATATGGAACAAATAAATGAAAGATATGCAAAAAAGTAACACTGATCAAAGAAGCTGTCCATTATTACATGTGGGCTAGGTGACAATGGGTTATACAGACAATAAAACTCACCAGGATACCAGTGAAACTAGAATGGGGGAGAGATGGAGAGAGAAGGGATGCAAGGGTTGCTTAAAGTTAGATAAATCAATATTAATACCAAGCTATCTAAAATAGAACCTGTTCCTCCAATTTGCGTTTGGCCTCACTTTGACAATGGAGGAGGCCCAGGACAGAAAGGTCAACATGGGAATGGGAATTTAAGTGTTTAGCAACCGGGAGATCAGCTGGGCCCAGGTGACTGAGCGAAGGTGCTCAGCGAAACATTTGGTCTTGCCGATGTATAAGAGTCCACACCTGGAACAATGAATACCGTTGATGAGGCTAGAGGAGGTGCAAATGAACTATTCTCCAAACTGAAAGGACTGTCGGGTATCCCTAGACAGAATCGAGGGAGGAGGCGTAGCATCTCCTACGGTTGCAGGAGAAGGTATTCACTAAGAAGATGTCCCACGCACATTAGTATGAAAAAGTTCCTTTTGTGTTGGATGATAACACTATGATATCCAAAAGTCTAAGGAAATATTAAGTACTAGACTAAGAATGACCTGTTGAGTCCCTGTCACACTGGAGGCCTGGACCCCCAACTCAACCCATTCTCCAATGCAATATTCCACCACTCACCTGTTCCCCAATGCAATCCGTTCCCCCAATGCAATATTCCACCACTCGCCCATAGCCCCCAACTGCTCAGGCGTGGCTCATTTCCCCTCATCCCCCAGCACTCCCTCCCCCTCCTCTTCATGCTCCCTCATCTTTCCCCTCTCCTCCTCCCTTCCCTCACCTCTCCATCCCTCTCCTTTCCCCTACCCTCAGTCACTCCCTCCCTCCATAACACCTCTCCCCTCCCTACCCCCCTCCTATCCCTCTATCGCCCACCTCCCCAATCCACCTCGCTATCCACCCCACTAACGCTCCTCAACTCCCCCACTGCCCTCCTCTCCCACTATTCCCCACTCCCTACCTCCATTCCCCTTCCTCCCCCATTCTCCCTCCTCACCTCCCCCACTCTCCCCCCTCTCTGTCCCTACCCTCTCCTCTCCCTCAATCCCCCCACTTTCCCTCCTCACCTCCCCAGGATCTCGAGGGTGCCGCTCCTTTCCCCCCCTTTGCTTGCCTCTCCATCACCTCTCCCTCCCTCTCCTTTCCCTACCCTCATTCCCCCTTCACTCCATAAATCCTCTCCCCTCCCTACCCCCCTCCTATCCCTCTATCTCCCCCACCTCCCCACTCATCACTTCCCCCATCCCCCCCCACTATCCCTCCTCACCTCCCCACTGCCCTCACCTCCCACTATTCCTCATTCTCTACCTACCCCACTCCTCTGCCTCTATTCCCCTCCTCCCCCACTCTCCCACCTCACCTCCCCCACTTTCCCACCTTCCCCTCTCTCCCTCCCTACCCGCTCCTCTCCCTCAATCCCCCCACTCTCCCTCCTCACCTCCCCAGGTATTCCCCACTCCCTACCTCCCACCCTCCTCTCCCTCTATCCCCCCCTTCTCCCCTCTCCCACCTTTCCCCATCTCCCTCTCAACCCCCTCCTCTCCCTCAATCCCCCCCACTCTCTCTCCTTACCTCCTCAGGATCTCGAGGTTGCTGCTCCTTTTCTCCGGAGCAGCAGCGGCTGCAGCTGTGGCCTGCGGCGGCTCTGGCTGTAGCTGTTTCTGGCCGTAGCTGTTTCTGGCCGACGGGCTGTGCGGCTGTGGCCATGCAACGCTGGGCGAGGCGGGCGCTGCCAGTGAATGATAGGACAGGAGGCCAATCTGTGTGCCGGTCATTGACAAGAGGCTAACCTGCGCATACGCGGTTTTAAAGATTTTCAAACCTTAATAACTTTGAAACTATACCGTCGATTGGAACAATACTTGGTGCACCTGAGCACATGAGAATGGCGAGTTAGGTGGCGAAAAATCACAGCGCTATCGTGTACTGTTTTTGCGCAAAGATTTAAAAAAATGCAAATCAGAGCACTAGATGAGCGTTTTAGTTATGCATAGATTTTGACAGACACAAGGAACTGAAGATCCTGGTTCATAAAATAATCACAAAATGCTGGAGTAATTCAGTGGATCAAAATTCAGTGAGTCTGAAAAAGGTTCCGAAATGCAACCTATTCCACCAAACAAAATCGGAGACAGATTTTGCTCATAGACTTCAGGAGATACTACCCTGAAAGTCTATCAATAAGATTTCCTTTTCCTTGCAGAGTGAGAAGCAATAAAATGAGGTGACTGCTTTAATGGGATATATTTTTATTATTCTCCAGTCTTGTGAGTGCTATATCAGTGGATATTTTTAAGGCAGAGATAGATTCTTGATTAGTACTGATTCCTAGGATGTCAGGACTGTCTTATGAAGAAAGACTGGGTAGACTCAGTTTATACTCTCTAGAATTTAGGAGATTGAGAGGGGATCTTATAGAAACTTACAAAATTCTTAAGGGGTTGGACAGACTAGATGCAGGAAGATTGTTCCCGATGTTGGGGAAGTCCAGGACAAGGGGTCACAGTTTAAGGATAAGGGGGAAGTCCTTTAAGACCAAGATGAGAAAGACTTTTTTCACACAGAGTGGTGAGTCTCTGGAACTCTCTGCCACAGAGGGTAGTTGAGGCCAGTTCATTGGCTATATTTAAGTTAGATGTGGCCCTTGTGGCTAAGGGGATCAGAGGGTATGGAGAGAAAGCAGATACGGGATACTAGGTTGGATGATCAGCCATGATCATATTGAATGGCGGTGCAGGCTCGAAGGGCCGAATGGCCTACTCCTGCACCTAATTTCTATGTTTCTATGTTTCTTTGTTATGGGGTGAAGGCAGGAGAATGGGGTTTGGAGGGAGAGATAGATCAGCCATGATTGAATGCCGGAGCAGAAGGAAGGAATTGGGGGGAAGGAATTGCTCACAATTTGGGTTGAAAATCTGCATCAGTTCCACTACATTGTGTTTACCTGGAACACCATTAGTTTTGGCATGACCAAGGCCTCCTGGCATGTGTCGCATGGTGAGAAGGTCTCACGGGGTGCCGCACATGGAGGAGAGGTCTTCTGGTGTGCTCTACCTGTACTCAAGCTGCAGGCCTAGCTCACCTGAGCAGAACCGGGCACACACCCGGAGAGTGAACCCGGCTCCTGCTTGAACCATGTAGACTGGGCACCGGAGTGGAGGATTGATTAGTACAGGTGTCAGAGGTTATGGGTAGAAAGCAGGAGAATGGGGTTAGGAGGGAGAGATAGATCAGCCACGATTGAATGGCAGAGTGGACTTGATGGGCCTAAAGGCCTAATTCTACTCCTATTCCTTATGACCTTATGACTTTATGAGGGAGGATCGAGGGAACATCAATTGAGGGACGACGGCTGATGCTGGGCAAAAGGCCCTGCAGGAAGAACCGTGGGGGGGGGGGTCTTACCTTCTGCACCTTCAATGTAGCTGCGGGAGGCGCCCCCCAGGGAAGGAGGGCTGAAGGAGGCCATGCAAAGAGAGGGATGACGGTCCGCAGGATGACCGGACTGGAGGTGATGGGCCTTTGTGGCCAGCTGCAGTTGTGACCGTAAAATGGTGTCAAAATAGCAACTCTTGCATATGGACTCTGTGGGCTGTTCTATACATTCTGTACCAATCGGGTGGTTGTGCTTATGTATGGTGATAGTCTTGCTGATCTGTATGGAAAAAAAGCATTTCACTGCAGCTTGTTACAGTGTATAATAAAGAAACCTTGAGATGCTGCTCAACCCTTTGAGTTTCTCCAGCAGATCATTTGTTCCTGGAGATTCCAACATCGGCAGTCTCTTGTGTCTGCAGTGGACATGATCATCAGTGTGCAACATTTCCAAAAAAAATGGAGCGAACTGCACCAGCAGTGTATTCATGCAACACTGATGACCACTCTGACTTCACTAAAACCTTTGACTCAATCTGTCAGCAGGCACTGTGAAAATGAATCACCATTTTACACTTGCTTCATGTTGGCATGCAGGCTATGATCCTAACTAACAACACCAGACTGGTGTCAAGTGATATTGTGCTATTGGCCTAATAAGCACCAAGGCAAATTCCTTGTATGTGTCCATTCTTAGCCAATAAACGTATTAATTAATTAATTAATTAATTCAAACCTTGTCACAATGTTGCAACTTAACTCCAACAAGCACCCACATTTATGGAGTTAATCTTTAGAAGTAATGGGAAATAAATCAACCTGTGACAATTACACTCCTGATGCAAAGTCACCTGCGCCTCAGTAGCCAAGCTGCAGTATGCAGATGATGCTTCAGCGCGCAAATTCTTGGAGGCTGAGCTCCAAGTATTTTTCACTTATTCCTGTATTTTGCAAAAGGTTGGGCCTTCCATTTAAGAATTGCAAGAAAAAAAGCCCCTACTACACCACATTGCCCTTCGATAATAATGGTCCAACTCAGCCTTAACCTCTCAGTGAAAGTTGACATTGATGGTGAAATTCACGGCCATCTTCACTGTCATTTGTGGAAGTGGTTGTTTGAAGACCAAAACTCAAAGCTTAGCACAAAATACATGGTCTATCTGCAGCAGTGATCCATATCTTCCAATATGCTTGGAGACCTTGACTATCCACTGCAGGTATCTTGAGGCAGTGAAAAAGTACTGTCAATGCTAAGCCCATAAAATCTTCCAAATCCTTTGGAAGGTTAAGTACACCAATGTCAGTGGTTTGGATAGTTGGAATTCCTATCAGGAATTGACCATCTTGCATGACTGAGAGTCCAAACATCTATCTTTGACATTCAATGGCATCACCATCATCAATGGGGGGTTATCCATTAAACAGATATGCAACTGCACGAAGTAGAGAAATATAATGGCTGTTAGTGCAAGTCCTGCGGTGAATAGTGTATCTCCTGACACTCTACATGCACTCACAATCAAACACACCATTGGTCCAACATGCAGCTTCCAAAAGGTGTAGGCAACTCTAACAGCACCTACCATGAGGAAGGTTAAGGGCGCGAGGTTCAAGGCAATGGCACTAACCATGGGTTGCCCTCCAATTCACTCACCATCCTTACTTGGAAATATCTCAATATTCCTTCATCACCACTTTGTCTAAATCCTGAAACTCCCAGCCCACATATATTGTGCAACCACATTGACTAGAAAGACTGCAGCAGATCAAGAATGTGGCTCTTTTGAAGAACAATTAAGGATGGAGAGAAAATATGGCTTTGCAAACAATTCCCTTTTCTTAGAAATATATCCCTTCCCTTACCTTATCTAGCTGCAGGTCTACATTCCCACCATTGTCCTTAAAATGACCTACCCTCCCTCATTACCCTCTTGCATATAATGTATGTATAAATGTCTTGGGATTTTCTTTAATCCAATTTGTGAAGGATTTGCCTGCTTTTTGCCCACCTGATTCCCTGCTTAAGATGTTTCTTTCTTATTTTATTTTCCCAAGATCCCTGTCTGATTTTATCTTTTTATATCTTACATATGATTCCTTTTAGTTTTTTCCGTCATCAAGGACTGGAACCTTGTCCACACACAAGAATATGTTGGTCCTGCTGGCCATTAAAGACTCACACAAGTCAGATGTAAACTTAAGGGCCTGTCCCACCAGCATGCGGCGAGAACGACCAAGCGTGGTGGTTTGAGGCGTACGGCCTCGCGGGGCCGGCCCCACTTCCAACCGCGGAGCCGTATGGAGCTTGTTCCAACATCATACTCACCAATCAGCTGGGCAGGAGGCGGGCCGACAGAATTTGGACGTCGCATGGCGTCGGGCGGTGACGTCATCATGCAACGGCACGCCGGGCGATGACGTCATTGCACAACGCCATGCGCTAGGCATATGCCGTCAAAACGCTGCGTATGGCGTCACAACGCTGCGTACACCCGTCGAGGCGCTGCGCATGGCCTCAATGTGCCTGTGGGCCGACAGGCCGTTGCCGCGCGGGATTTTTGAACAGTGTCAGTTTTTCGGAACCCAGTGCGATGTCGGGACCAGCCCCGCACAACTAAATATGCCTCCGCTGATCGAGGTGGGACCAGCCCCGCGAGGCCGTACGTTAGGTCGGCCACGTTAGGTCGCGCTCGCCGCATGCTGGTGGGACAGGCCCTTTACATATTTAGAACTGCTCCCAATCTACACTCCCCAGCTCCTGCCTACAACTACTATATTAACCTTTCTCAATTTTAACACTTTTCCCTCTGGTCAAGGCTTATCTTTATCTATAACAATCTGAAGGTTTATAGAGTTATGATCATAGTTTCCAAAAATGCTTTCCCACTAAAACTCCAGTCACTTGGCCATGCATATTTTCTAATATAAGGTCTAGTATTCCCCTTTTCCTGGTTGGATATGCACTGTGTCACTAAATCCTGCTGGGTGCACCTAACAATTTCTATTGCATCTAAACCTTTGGCACTGAGGAAATCCCAGTCAGATCAGGGAAGTTAATGTAACCTACTTTAACAGGTATGTGTTTTTTGTATCTTTCCATAACCTGCCTATTCCTCCACCTCTTGCTGGCTATTGGGGGACGTTTAATATCACCCCATCATTGTGATTACACCCGTCTTATTCTTAAACTCTACTCATATTGCCTCAGTAGATGAACCCTCCAGGATGAACCCTGCCCCCCGATCAGAAAGCAACTTCCCACCTCTTTCACATTCCTCACTCTCGCACGAAAAACGTCTGAAAACTGTTTTTAAAAGAATGAAATATAGACTATTTCCACTGGGGGGCACTCTTGTTCCCCTGCAAGGTTTAAAGTAACAAATTTCTTTGTCACAGACAGTCCCTTTGGATACAGGAATCTTCCTTCTGCTCGGCTGCTCTGAGCTGCTTGATGAAACTGCTGGGGAGCTGCAGAGTCTTCCATGGAGGATCAGGAGGTGCTATAGAGAGTAGTTTGTGAGATGGTACACTCTTCTACTTTTAGGGATTTCCAGGAGTCAGTGAGGTTAAGATTAGTTTATATTCTTAGTTAAGTGCTGAAACAGGCCCCTGGGCTCACCAACTCAGCACCGACCAGCGATCCCTGCACACCAATGCTAACTTACGCATACTAGGGACATTTTACATTTATGCCAAAGCCAATTAGCTGACAAAACCGTACGTCTTTGGAGTGTGGGAGAAAACTGGTGCACTCAGGGAAAACCCACACAGATCACGGGGAGAATGTACAAACTCCATACAACAGCACCCGGGGTCAGGATCGAATGGGGGTCTCTGGCATTGTAAGGCAGCAACTCTACCGCTGCGCCATCATGCCGCCCAAGGTGTTGTATTTCTTCACAGACACTTCATGGACTTCACAGCCTTGAATATTATTATCGGTCCACGTGATAATCTCTTCCTGCGACAGTGCACAGACCAACACGTCTGCTTCAGGATTCTGGTGTTGGGCACTTGGATGATGAGCTCTGCCTAAGTGCAACAAGGGGGTTGGTGCTGGGGATGTTGCTCCGGGAAAGGACACCAATGCTATTTTGCTCATCCTTACAGTAAACCTGGAGGATTTGGGAGAGCAGCATTGATGGTATATTTCCTGAGGTTTGAAATGTCTGCTGCAGATAGTCCAGGTCTCAGAAGCATATAGGAGAAAGTGAATTACTGCTGCACTGCAGACCACAAGCATTGCCTGAGGTCTTGATCTCAGATACATTTTTCCTCAATTGAACAAATACCATGCTGGTGCATTTAAAGCAGAGGTGATTTTTTTCATTGATACTTCTGCTTTGAGGTGGTTCCATAATGTGGGAGGTAGTTAAGATTTTCCAGGATAATCTTTATTGTTGGAAGCCACAGTCAGTCTTGTGTTCTTTCTTGAAGTTAGTCACAATTATAGCATCTAAATGAATGAATGACTGAATGCATAAATGCAGAGAGAGTACAGAGGAGATTTACTAAAATGTTGCCTGGGTTCCAGCAACTAAGTTACAGAGAAAGGTTGAACAAGTTAGGACTTAATTCTTTGGAGCGCAGAAGGTTAAGGGGGGACTTGATTGAGGTCTTTAAAATGATGAAAGGGATAGACAGAGTTGACGTGGATAAGCTTTTCCCATTGAGGGTAGGAAAGATTCAAACAAGAGGGCATGACATGAGAATTAAGGGACAGACATTGAGGGGTAACGAGGGGGAACTTCTTTACTCAGAGAGTGGTGGCTGTGTGGAATGATCTTCCTGCAGAAGTGGTGGAGGCAGGATCGATTTTAACATTTAAAAGTAAAGCGGATAGGTATATGGGCGGGAAGGGAATGGAGGGGTATGGTCTGAGTGCAGGTAGATGGGACTAACATAGAAACATGGAAACATAGAAATTAGGTGCAGGAGTAGGCCATTTGGCCCTTCGAGCCTGCACCGCCATTCAATATGATCATGGCTGATCATCCAACCCAGTATCCCGTACCTGCCTTCTCTCCATACCCTCTGATCCCCTTAGCCACAAGGGCCACATCTAACTCCCTCTTAAATATAGCCAATGAACTGGCCTCAACTACCCTCTGTGGCAGAGAGTTCCAGAGACCCACCATTCTCTGTGTGAAAACATTCCTTCTCATCACGGTCCTACAGGATTTCCCCCTTATCCTTAAGCTGTGACCCCTTGTCCTGGACCTCCCCAACATCGGGAACAATTTTCCTGCATCTAGCCTGTCCAACCCCTTAAGAATCTTGTAAGTTTCTATAAGATCCCCTCTCAATCTCCTAAATTCTAGAGAGTATAAACCGAGTCTATGCAGTCTTTGTTCATAAGACAGTCCTGACATCCCAGGAATCAGTCTGGTGAACCTTCGCTGCACTCCCTCTATGGCAATAATGTCCTTCCTCAGATTTGGAGACCAGAACTGTACGCAATACTCCAGGTGTGGCCTCACCAAGACCCTATACAACTGAAGTAGAACCTCCCTGCTCCTATACTCAAATCCTTTTGCTATGAAAGCTAACATACCATTGGCTTTCTTCACTGCCTGCTGTACCTGCATGCCTACTTTCAATGACTGGTGTACCATGACACCCAGGTCGCGCTGCATCTCACCTTTTCCTAATCGGCCACCATTTAGATAGTAGTCAGTTTTCCTATTTTTGCCACCAAAGTGGATAACGTCACATTTATCCACATTATACTGCATCTGCCAAACATTTGCCCACTCACCCAGCCTATCCAAGTCACCTTGCATTCTCCTAGCATCCTCCTCACAGCTAACACTGCCCCCCAACTTAGTGTCATCCGCAAACTTGGAGATATTGCCTTCAATTCCCTCATCCAGATCATTAATGTATATTGTAAATAGCTGGGGTCCCAGCACTGAGCCTTGCGGTACCCCACTAGTCACTGCCTGTCATTGTGAAAACGACCCGTTAACTCCTACTCTTTGCTTCCTGTTTTCCAGCCAGTTCTCTATCCACATCAATACTGAACCCCCAATGCCATATGCTTTAAGTTTATATACTAATCGCTTATGTGGGACCTTGTCGAAAGCCTTCTGGAAGTCCAGATACAGCACATCCACTGGTTCTCCCCCATCCACGCTACTAGTTACATCCTCGAAAAATTCCACAAGATTCGTCAGACATGATTTACCTTTCGTAAATCCATGCTGACTTTGTCCAATGATTTCACCACTTTCCAAATGTGCTGCTATCCCATCTTTAATAACTGACTCTAGCAGTTTCCCCACTACCGATGTTAGACTAACTGGTCTGTAATTCCCCGTTTTCTCTCTCCCCCCCTTCTTAAAAAGAGGGGTTACGTTTGCTACCCGCCAATCCTCAGGAACTACTCCAGAATCTAAAGAGTTTTGAAAGATTATCACTAATGCATCCACTATTTCCGGAGCTACTTCCTTAAGTACTCTGGGATGCAGCCTATCTGGCCCTGGGGATTTATCGGCCTTTAATCCATTCAATTTACCCAACACCACTTCCCGACTAACCTGGATTTCACTCAAGTACTCCTTTGACCTGCGGTCCCCTGCTATTTCCGGCAGATTATTTATGTCTTCCTTAGTGAAGACGGAACCAAAGTAGTTATTCAATTGGTCCGCCATATCCTTGTTCCCCATGATCAACTCACCTGTTTCTGACTGCAAGGGACCTACATTTGTTTTAACTAATCTATTTCTCTTCACATATCTATAAAAACTTTTGCAGTCAGTTTTTATGTTCCCTGCCAGTTTTCTTTCATAATCTATTTTTCCTTTCCTAATCAAGCCCTTTGTCCTTCTCTGCTGGTCTCTGAATTTCTCCCAATCCTCTGGTATGCTGCTTTTTCTGGCTACTTTGTATGCATCATCCTTTGCTTTGATACTATCCCTGATTTCCCTTGTTAACCACGGATGCACTACCTTCCCTGATCTATTCTTTTGCCAAATTGGGATGAACAATTTTTGTAGTTCATCCATGCAGTCTTTAAATGTCTTCCATTGCGTATCCACCGTCAACCCTTTTAGAATTGATTGCCAGTCAATCTTGGCCAATTCACGTCTCATACCCTCAAAGTTACCTTTCCTTAAGTTCAGAACCATTGTTTCTGAATTAACAATGTCACTCTCCATCCTAAAGAAGAACTCGACCATATTATGGTCACTCTTGCCCAAGGGGGCACGCACAATAAGACTGCTAACTAACCCTTCCTCATTACTCAATACCCAGTCTAAAATAGCCTGCTCTCTCGTTGGTTCCTCTACATGTTGATTTAGATAACTATCCCTCATACTTTCCAAAAAATCCTCTTCCTCAGCGCCCCTGCCAATTTGATTCACCCAATCTATATGTAGATTGAAGTCACCCATTATAACTGTTTTGCCTTTGTCGCACGCATTTCTAATTTCCTGTTTTATACCATCCCCAACTTCACTACTACTGTTAGGTGGCCTGTACACAACTCCCACTAGCGTTTTCTGCCCCTTAGTGTTTCGCATCTCTACCCATACCGATTCCACATGCTCCAAGCTAATGTCCTTCCTTTCCATTGCGTTAATCTCCTCTCTAACCAGCAACGCTACCCCACCTCCTTTTCCTTTCTCTCTATCCCTTCTGAATATTGAATATCCCTGGATGTTCAGCTCCCAGCCTTGGTCACCCTGGAGCCATGTCTCCGTGATCCCAACTATATCATACTCATTAATAGCTATCTGCACGCTCAACTCATCCACCTTATTACAAATACTCCTTGCATTGAGACACAAGGCCTTCAGGCTTGTTTTTACAATGCTCTTACCCCTTATACAATTTTGTTGAGAAGTGGCCCTTTTTGATTTTTGCCCTGGTTTTGTCTGCCTGCCACTTTTACTTTTCACCTTGCTCCCTATTGCTTCCACCCTTGTTTTACACCCACCTGCCTCTCTGCTCTTGTACCCATCCCCCTGCCACATTAGTTTAAATCCTCCCCGACAGCACTAGCAAACACTCCCCCAAGGACATTGGTTCCATTCCAGCCCAGGTGCAGACCGTCCTGTTTGTACTGGTCCCACCTCCCCCAGAAATGGTTCCAGTGCCCTAAAAATTTGAATCCCTCCCCCTTGCACCATTTTTCAAGCCACGTATTAATCTGAAATATCCTCCTATTTCTACTCTGACTGGCCCGTGGTACTGGTAATAATCCAGAGATTATTACCTTTGAGGTCCTACTTTTGAGTTTATCTCCTAGCTCCCTAAATTCACCTTGTAGGACCTCATCCCTTTTTTTCCCCTATATCGTTGGTGCCAATATGCACCACGACAACTGGTTGTTCACCCTCCCCCTCCAGAATGTTCTGCAGCCGTTCAGTAACATCCCTGACCTTTGCACCAGGGAGACAACATACCATCCTGGAGTCTCTTTTGCGGCCGCAGAAACGCCTATCTATTCCCCTGACAATTGAATCCCCTATTACAATAGCCCTTCCCCTCTTTTTTCCCCCATCATGTGCTGCAGAGCTACCCATGGTGCCATGAACTTGGCTGCTGCTGCATTCCCCTGATGAGCCATCTCCCTCAACAGTATCCAAAATGGTAAACCTGTTGAGTAGGGAGATGACCGCAGGGGACTCCTGCACTATCTGCCTACTGCTTTGCTGGCTATTGGCCACCCGCTCCCTTTCAGTCCTCTTACCTTTTACCTGTGGCGTGACCAACTTGCTGTATGTGCTGTCCACGACTTTCTCCGCATCGTGGATGCTCCAGTATGAATCCAGCCGCAGCTCCAATCGTTCAATGCGGTCTGCCAGGAGCTGCAGCTGGACACACTTCCTGCAAATGTAGTCACCAGGGACACCGACAATATCCCTGATCTCCCACATGTTGCAGGCTGAGCAAACCACGGGACCAATCTCCACTGACATCTTACTCCCAAATTACTCTATTAAATATATATATATATATTTTATTTATTTATTTATTTATTTTTATTTTTATTAAACACAAAACTTTATTCTTTAAACTTTACTAATAAATAACGAATCCCTAACACACTGAGTCCTTAGCTCCCAGAATCCTTAGCACCCAGAATCCTTAAACCTGAAGGCAGAAATGGAGAAATGTAAACCCCGGGTTGCAGCCAATCAGCTGCTTCCTCTGGTCCTCTTCAACCAATCAGAGGCTACACCAGATTCGCCACCAGATTCCCTCACTGGAAGATGGAACGTTGCAGCTGCTGGTCTACTCACAGCGCAGGTAGCTCCACCCTCTGTCTCCAACGGCTCCCCGGGCCTCTGTGAAAAGCAAGCCCCGCGCTAGATTTATACTCACAGCGCAGGTAGCTCCACCCTCTGTCTCCAACGGCTCCCCGGGCCTCTGTGAAAAGCAAGCCCCGCGCTAGATTTATACTCACAGCAGGTAGCTCCACCCTCTGTCTCCAATGGCTCCCCGGGCCTCTGTGAAAAGCAAGCCCCGCGCTAGATTTATACTCACAGCAGGTAACTCCACCCTCTGTCTCCAACGGCTCCCCGGGCCTCTGTGAAAAGCAAGCCCCGCGCTAGGTTTATACTCACAGCAGGTAGCTCCACCCTCTGTCTCCAACGGCTCCCCGGGCCTCTGTGAAAAGCAAGCCCCGCGCTAGATTTATACTCACAGCAGGTAGCTCCACCCTCTGTCTCCAACGGCTCCCCGGGCCTCTGTGAAAAGCAAGCCCCGTGCTAGATTTATAGGGGAAAATAAATGGTCGGCACGGACTGGAAGGGCCGAGAAGGCCTGTTTCCATGCTGTAATTGTTATATGGTTATATGGTTATAAATGGATGAATGAATGAATGTTTTGTTGTCATATGTGACAAGTCCCAGTGAAATTCCTTGCTTGCATACCCAAGGTATGCAATAGTCGCCACATAAAGGGCACTGAAAAAGTTACAAAGTATTTGTGGTAGATCCACCTTTGTTCTCCACCCTCCCCCTTCCCTCATTACGATCCCCCCACACCGGGTCCTCCATTGTTCTTCACCTACCCTCATGGCGGTCCCCCACGCTCTTTCAATGTCTGCAGTAAGATGCTGCAGATGCTCAATCGGTGGTGGCCAGTGCCATTTTGTACGCTGTCGTGTGCTGGAGTAGCTGGGCGAATGCCGCAGATACCAAAATAATCCACAAGCTCATCAGGAAGGCTGGCTCCGTCCTGGGAGTGGAGCTGGATTCATTGGAGATGGTCTTGGAGGGGAGGATGCTCCTCAAACTGTGGAACATCATGGACAATAGAGCTCACCACCGCCCCCCCCCCCCCCCCCCACCCCCTCCAAACGATACAATTGTCGATCTGGGGAGTACCTTCAGCAACAGACTGATTCCACCAAGATGCAGCATGGAATGCCACAGGAGGTCCTTTTTCCCTGTGGCTATCAAACTGCACAACTTCTCCCCCTTCTGTATGGGGGAAATTGACTCCGTTCCCCCACACCCCACCCCACTCCCCTCCCCTCCCACCCAAGCCTTGCATATCCCCAATCCTGGACTTTCCACTCATCAACATTAAATTAATGTTTTATGTACCTTGTTGTGTTTTATGGCAGACCAAATTCCCTCCAGGGATAAATAAAGTTCTATCATATCATATAGTATCGTATGGTCCCCTGATATATTCTCCTTTTCCTAAATGTGGACAATGAGATTGAGGATATTGACTGAAGCTCAGATGTCTTTTACTGAGACCTTCTTGAGCATGTGTTGACACATGGCCTTTTCAACTTCTCTTGGTCAGGAGCGGGAGGAGGATTGGCCCAGGGAGGTTACCGTGGGGTGGAGCCAGGTGTGCCAGTCCAAGGATAGAGGAGGTGTACAATACATTTGTTCAGGTGAGGATTGACTATGTTACTCTTGACGAGTCCGCGCCTGGCCTTGGCTCCTGCTGGGTGAGGTCTTTCTCTTTGGGCTGCAGATGGCTGAGACAACACTGAAGAAGCTATTCATGTCTGTAAATTAGTGCAAATGCATAATGAAATTATTTTCTTACATACAGTCCAGTAAAGTATTTCCATACGTAAACACAATCCCAGATTAGCAAAGTGTACAGCAATAGTCTACTAAGATTGTATGCAAAGGCACCAAGACTGTGCTCTGGGTCTTATGAGCAGCGCTCAATGCAGGCAAGCCCCAGGCATCACCTTCCTTGGATGTCTGGATCGACCAGTAACCTACGTTCCTCTCCTCACCTCTCCACCTTTGTGCCCGGGGAGCACCTCCTGCTGCCGACCTTAGGGCACGGTAGGACAGACCCTGGGTCCCTGTCCTACTGGCCTTGGTCCTCGCATCTGTCATCACCGGCTCCCTCTGCGTCGTTTGGTGCTTTCCAAAATCGGTCTGTACCCAAGACTGCGATCTCCTCGATGGTGAAATCCGTTGGCCGCGGTTGGAACGTCGATCCGAGGCAAGGGATTGGCTCTGATGGTAAGTCCACATCCCCGCTGTGGGGCTCAAAGTCAGCCTCGAGTAAGGCCGCCAGCTCCATGATGTTAGGCCGCAGAGCGACCGGAGATACGATCCAGAAAATGATCGCATCTCTGGCAAGGTAAGGAATTGAAAAAAAAATATTGAATTAGTAAGATTTTTTTTTGAATTAAATGTTTATCATTATTAGCACTGCTTTTAAATCTAGGATAAGTTATTGCATTTTCAAAAAAATATGTTACATTATTTCAGATCTGTGTCTTAATTTAAAATTCCCTAGAACATTTTTCAAATAACAATGTAAAGAGCAGAGTGCAACAGAGCACCAAAATGTATTTGGAGAGGGTGTTGAAAATCCAAAACATGAACTGAGACTGCTGAACATGCTCAGCAGGGTAGGCAGCATCACTGGGGATAGAAACAGAGCCCATCTTTCAGCTGAAGGACTCTTCATCAGTACTGAAAAAGGCAGAAAATAAGTGTTTCAGCATCTGCAGTTTGTTGCTCCATTAAACTATTCCATTCACTGCCACTTCTCTTCCAGTCACCTCGAAGTTCTGTCCCTATCACCAATTGGATTACTGTCTCTCTTTTACCATGTCCACATTGATTTACATTTTACTTCTCATCTTTATTCACTTTTCCAGTTCTGGTGAATAGTCCTTGACCCAAAACATGAAAGCTGTTTCTCTCTCCACTGATGCTGTTGAGTGTTTCCAGCATTTACTGCTTTTGTTGCAACAATATGTGTTCGGCTGTTAAATATGGAACAAAATAATGATTTAAAATAACAAAATAACACTGTCAATGCTGACACCTAAATGTAAGGGTGATTGAGAATTAATAGAGAGTGCTCTAAAGAATATTTTGCACACCTACAAATATAGTGAAGTTGAAGAATTATGTTGGCAGAAGATTAAAGTGCCATATATTTTAATTGCAGAAAATAACAATGATATGATAGTATAAAAGGGATAGGGTTTGCCTCACTGATTGCTCTATGTAAATTTTTCATGAGTGCTGCAACATTGATAGCTCTTTACATGAAACATTTATTACACTGTTACCGGGATACACACATTAATAAATTGATACTTGGGTGTCAATGTAACACCATGGAAGCTAAAATTAAATATCGAATGTTTCACGTCACTTCACGGCAGCACAAATGAAACTGGATAAAATATTATAGTTAGATTTATTATTTTATCACCAAAACTATACAAAAAAGAAAATATACTTTTCACCGTACCTCTGTACACATGAGAATAATAAACCTAAACCTAGAGCTAAACATAATTTTCTGATTTGTATGTCTCTGGATTGAATATTTTCCACCCTTTGTGGTTCCTAATGTTAACAATGTTACTTTGCCATATCATGACTTTCTATATAGCTGGGAATTAAACATTTGGAACAGAATTATCAGCCTGCTTTATGCTCATTCTCAATGCAGACTTTGACATATTTTCCCACCTAGTTTCTCGGCCACCTTTGTAGAATGCATATTGGTAAATACTATATTTAAACTATATTCACTGAGCAGATGAAATTTGTTTTTGTACATTAACACCCCAACCTCCAAGAAAATCTAGGTTCCTGCTTCATTGTAAAAATTGACCTTTGAATTCTTTCATATCACTGTGGGCACTTGGACAATGACCGAATGAGATGGGGGCTGGGGGTCGCGATCTTGCTTAAACCATAAATATTGGCCTGAATACTGAGAAACACTCAGTGGCACGGAGGCACTGCAATAGAGTTGCTGCCTTACTGTGTCAGAGAGCCTGGTTTGACCCTACTACATGTGCTTTCTGTACGGAGTTTGTACGTTCTCTTCATGGCCGCATGGGTTTTCTCCGGTTTCCTCCCACATTCCAAAGACGTACAAGTTTGTAGATTAATTTGCTTCAGTAAAATTGCAAAGTGTAATATTGTAAATAGTGTGTAGGATAGTGCTAGTGTACATGGATCGCTGGTCAGTATGGACTTGATGAGCTGAAGGACTTGTTTCCGATCTGTATCTCTAAACTAAACTGAAATAACACCCAGGTACAGAATAGACCAACTACCACCCTGAAAAGTTTTCTAAAACATTGGACTGAACTCAATTCAAATTATCACCCTGAATAATTTGAATTGAGTCCAGTCTGATCTTTTAGAAAACTTTCAATTTTCTGGACCAGCTAAGTGGTTAATGCTAGTTAGTGCTGAGTTAAAGCAAATCTTATTGCAAGGGGATGTTTAAGATGAGGTCTGCTACTCTCTCAGGAGAATGCTTTAGATCCCATGGAAATGTTCTGAAGAAGAGCAGAGGAGTTTTTCTCAGTGTTCAGACCAATATTTATGGTTTAATCTAGATCACGACCTCCCACCCCCATCTCATTCAGTCATTGTCCAGATTCTATTTTTTCCAAGCCATTATGTAAATATTGGGAAGTAAGAAACAAACATTTACACAGTTCAGCTATGCTACGTTTCAATCATTGACTAAGTACACAGGATTCCAGGAGGGGCAAATTAGAACTAAATAACAATGCAAAAGTAATTTGATAGAATTTTCTGGGAATTAGTCTTTTTATTGTCCCTTCCCAGCATCTAATGATTTATTTAGCTTAGGATCTGGAAAATAAATTAGCAATCACATTACTGGTCCCAAGATTAAAGAGATACTCTGTTATGCCGGTGTTTCCAGATAGATTTGCATGGCCTTATTGCATTTTCACTTGTCACCTCCCTCATTGGGGTCCAGTTCTCCACAGAATGCTATCTATTTTGGCTTCCTGTGATTCACTGATGATTATCAGGTCACAGTAAATCAAAGGCTTTTTTTAACTCTGAAACCTCATTGAACCGTTATGAAAGTTGACGAATAACGATCGGGAATTTGTTGAAATGTAGTTGTGTGCAAGAAAATCTGCGTTGTTAAATATGTACACATGGCCTCGGAGGGCAGTGAGGAAAAGCGACTATTAAATGCAAATCACATTTGCTAATTGGTCAAAGTAAACCACTTTGTGAAAATTGGAACTTGCATCAACATTGCGTTTACACATTAATTGTCTATTTAACTTGACACAAAAATCATGTTCAGTAATCTGCAAAATAAGTATATTTATCAATCCAAAAATTTGCAAAGGAATGTCAATCAACCTTTTGCTAGGAAAGTGACTAATGAAGATACAAATCTTATCCCTTCAAGCTGTGAACTTCATATGTTCACAAGAAATATTGAATTATAAAATGCCATGATATTGAACGCGAGTAGTTACATTGAATTTAAAGCTCCTGGGAGTATTTTAAATTCTATAATCCTCACCTGTACCAAATCTGTTTAAATTTGTGGTTATTGTTCATCACTTAAATAAGACCATGACATCTAGTCAATGATGTTGCTATGTTTCTGCAGATGGTTGATTAGACCAATCTCGGCATGAAAATTCCCCCACACACCGGTGACATCTAGCATCAGTAGTTGTTGATGGGGTCAAGGAAAGAGCGTTCACGTCGTGGCCTTGTTTTCACCAATCTTTCCACCACCATGCCCAAGAAGCACAAGACAGACACCATTGTACGCAGATGCCGAGAAGTGTGTTCAGCCCTGGTTGATCAACTTCTAATCTTGTGTGTGGGCTCAATAAGAAGAAGTAATTCTTGATTCTGTTTAATAACTATTAATTATCACGGAATTAGATTACTTTTTCTTCAAGTAACAATACTAGTGACTAGTAGATTGCATGAGTTTTTTTTAAATAGCTATTAATTATCACAGAATTAGATTACTTTTTCTTGAAGTAACGTTACTATTGATTAGTAGATTGCATTATTTCACTTTATTGAGGGAGTTATTTTATTTTTTTAATGCTATTCATTTTCCATACCAAATATATATTATGTTAAATATAACATCAATAATGACAATCATGATTTTCATTCTTTTGAACATTCATAATCCTCACCATTGATCAATATTTCTGTCATAATAATCAAGATAAAAATATATTTTCCCTTTTTTAATTATACGACCACCTATCTTCAGCTCAGTTAATTATTTTCAGATTATCTTATATTGTTTTAAAATTATTATACTTGTAAAAGTATTTTCATGAGCCACCCTTTGTTAACTATATTGCATGCAATTTGAACTGTTGTTTTAAATATGCTCATGCAATTATGTTTGAGAAATATAACCTTGCACCTTACAAAGTGATGAAAGGGAATTTAAAGCCTAATTAAAATTTAAAGTGATTACCTCATTATGCCTCTGGTATTATGTTGCACTTTGCAGAAACAGAATATTATTTAAATCTACAAAGTGTGAACTCTATAACAATTAAGATTAAAGAGAAGCAACTTACATAGAACTTGAAGCAGTTTATTGAAATTTTTGCAGAATTGAATATTACATAAAATACTTAGAGTCATAGAGTGATACAGTGTGGAAACAGGCACTTCAGGCCAACTTGCCCACACTGGTCAACATGTCCCAGCTACACTATTCCCACCTGCGTTCGTTTGGTCCATATCCCTCCAAACCTGTCCTCTCCATTTTCCTGTCTAACTGTTTCTTAAATGTTGGGATAGTCCTTGGTTGATTTTAACACAGCCAAAATGGTGTGGGTAGAATGAGGAATAATTGCATGCAAAACTGCCTTGGTTTTGGAAAGTTGCTCCATATTTCCACCTTCACCACATGAATGCAATTGGCTGAAGATGTTAGATGGTTGCATCCAAATAATCAATGTGTTCATGAAAAGTGATAACTTAGATTTAAGTCACAATGTCAACATTACAATGAATCAGCCTTAACATCATTTTCTTTATGTTATTTTTAATCACACGTTAAATGAGTTAAAATCTACTTTTAGGCGCTAATAAGAAGAGTGTAGCTAAATGTTGACTTTATCATGTGATTAAATCATGGTATTGAGATCATTACCCAACAGCTTAAATGACCTTGGTTAATTTTACCTTCTGGAACCTGAAGAACTGCAAACATTTATTTCCACTTGAAAGCTCGTACCGCCAGATTCAGGAAAAGTTTCTTTCCCATTGTGGTCAGACTGCTGAATGGTCCTCCCATAAACTAAGGGTGTACTTACCGACCTCATTGCAGACTTTGTACTTTTTTTCAATCTGTATTTTCCCTGTAACTGTAACACTGTAATGCTGAAACAATATATTCTGTATTCCGGTATTTATTTATCTTGCACTACCTGGTGTACTTGTGTATGGTTATATTATAATCATGTATTGTATGATTTGACTGGATAGCATGCAAACTAGGTTCTTCACTGTTTCTCAGTAGACATACAGTAACAATAATGAAACAACACTGATACCAATAACTGTAACCTGCAGTTTGGATGTTTAAGCTCTTCATCTCTTATTGAAATCAACCTGAGTTTTTTATTGTCACTGTTCGCCCACCTTCTCAATATTGTGGCAATGCAGAAAATACTTTGCTGTATTTATGAAGCTAGCATGTGAATGTAACCTAAACTGCTCGACTCACTTTCAAGACTCCCAGGCCGTGCTCAGCTGAAGGCTCCCAGGAGGCTGCAGCCGGACCGTTGGATCGTGGCTTCAGGGGGAGCTCGCCCAGCCAGTCCCCTGCTCGTTGGGATTAGTGGATTGCCGGCCTGGAAGGGGGAGCCTGTCGAACCGCCCCTGCTTGTCCCCCGAAAACCAGAGATCGGGAGGAAGGAACTGGTGACAACGATGGCAGGGGAGAAGCAGGAATGGTAGAAGAAGACAGGAAAAAGAGGGCCTGCTATGCCCTCATGGTCCGCTGCGGGAGGCACCCCGGAGGAACAAAGGTGGACGGGCGAGGAGAGGGACGTGGACGTCCAAGGAAGGAGATGGCTGGAGGCCCGCAACAACCTAGGACTTGCCTGGAACAGGCAGCGGCCATAAGAACTGGAGAGTGGACTTTGAAAACAGTGCCAATGCATGGCACCTCTTGCATGTGGGCTCAGCCAACTATATTGTACACTTGCTAATTGGGGATTGAAGGTATGGCAATGTTTTCACTGTGTTAGCACTTCATACATGTGACAATATAAGCACAATTGAAGCATTGAAGAATTTAATCTGAAGTAGGAACTCGTGCACAGACTTCCACAAAGAAATTGCTCCAGATTGCAAAGCCTCACCATCTGGTAATCCCACAAAACTGCTTTGAGAAGTCGGGAGGCCATGCCTCAAATCTGAACCAGCTGTCCCAGCTGTCAAAACGCTCGGACGTTTGTGCATCCTCCTGTCCATTCATTAACTCTGAAACATGTTATAATTATAAAAATAAATAAACACCAAGTGCTGGAGTAACTCAGCACGTCAGACAGCATTCCTGAGGAACATGGTTAGATGATGTTTTGGGTCAGGACCCAATATGCTATAAAAATCTTTTCTGTGAAATATTCTAAAATATATATTTAAACAGTTTAAAATCTATAAAACAAGGAATCACTTTATACTTACCCTTCACCCTCACAGTCATTGGTCTGTACATAAATGAAGTCTTATGCTGCGAAATGTATGCACATTCATGCTACACAGCTGGACTTCATGCGAAGAGCAAATTTGAAGCAGAATCAGGAAAGGACTGACAATCAATAACAAAGGACCTACATGTTTGTCTATGCTTGTGCATAAGTTCTAAACTTGCAGTGCTATGATACTACAAAAATTGAAACTGCCATTTTAGTGAAGGTTTTGGACAAATATGTTAATTTCTTCATTTGGTATTTTGGACTGTTTTACTTACCAGTTGTTTCTTCATCTTAGGAAGCCCCTCAGGATGAAGGAGAACTTTCTTCCACTCCATATCAGTGAATTATGCGATGTTTGATTGGGACCAAGGTGGGAACTGAAGACATTGCCATATGTGAGGCAGGAAGTATTTAACAGGTAGGTAGTTTGCAAGATGCTACACTTCTTTATTTATGCATACTGGGCTCTATTTGCTGACAGTGACTGGATTTGAAGTTCTCAATGCCATCCTAAATAGTCCTTGTCCATTTTGGGCCAGGTATTCCATGAGTGGGCATGTTACACTTTTCAAGGAGGCTTTCAGAACATCCTTGAATTTATTCAAGTAATTTCTTACTGATGGTGTTTGATAGTCTCATATTGGGCATATCATTGATATGGCCTGCCCATTGGAGACAACATTGTATTTAGGGCCACTGGGTTATGGCCCACAATTGTCTGGGTCTCATCATGGATCTTTATTGCCTGGGTATGGAGATGCAGTGCAGGGCAGATGATAGAGGATCCAAACAGTTTGGAAAGGAAGTGATATCTTAGCCTTTATTACACGAAATTCATCACCAGAGATAGGCGGTCTTACAGTATTTGCATAAGATCTTGGTATACCCAAGAAAAGGTGTACTGTCCATCAAGGGAGTGCTCTGAAGAATTACTAGCATAATTTCAGGGAAGGTGAGTTTATTATGAACTGAGTGAAATCCAGGTTAGCCGGGAGGTGGTGTTGGGTAAATTGAACGGATTGAAGGCCGATAAATCCCCAGGGCCAGATAGTCTGCATCCCAGAGTACTCAAGGAGGTAGCCACAGAAATAGTGGATGCATTAGTGATAATTTTTCAAAATTCCTTAGATTCTGGAGTAGTTCCTGAGGATTGGAGGGTAGCTAATGTAACCCCACTTTTTAAAAAAGGAGGGAGAGAGAAAGCGGGGAATTACAGACCAGTTAGTCTAACATCGGTAGTGGGGAAACTGCTAGAGTCAGTTATTAAAGATGGGATAGCAGCGCATTTGGAAAGTGGTGAAATCATTGGACAAAGTCAGCATGGATTTACGAAAGGTAAATCATGTCTGACAAATCTGATAGAATTTTTCGAGGATGTAACTAGTAGAGTGGATAAGGGAGAACCAGTGGATGTGTTATATCTAGACTTTCAGAAGGCTTTCGACAAGGTCCCGCATAAGAGATTAGCATACAAACTTAAAGCACACGGTATTGGGGGTTCAGTATTGATGTGGATAGAGAACTGGCTAGCAGACAGGAGGCAAAGGGTAGGAGTAAACGGGTCCTTTTCAGAATGGCAGGCAGTGACTAGTGGGGTGCCGCAAGGCTCAGTGCTGGGACCCCAGCTATTTACAATATATATTAATGATTTGGACGAGGGAATTCAATGCAACATCTCCAAATTTGCAGATGATACCAAGCTGGGGGGTATAGTTAGGTGTGAGGAGGATGCTTGGAGGCTGCAGGGTCATTTGGATAGGCTGAGTGAATGGGCAGATGCATGGCAGATGCAGTACAATGTGGATAAATGTGAGGTTATCCACTTTGGTGGCAAAAACATGAGGGTAGACTATTATCTGAATGGTGGCAGATTAGGTAAGGGGGAGATGCAACGAGACCTGGGTGTCATGGTACACCAGTCATTGAAAGTAGGCATGCAGGTGCAGCAGGCAGTGAAGAAAGCAAATGGCATGTTAGCATTCATAGCGAAAGGATTTGAGTATAGGAGCAGGGAGGTTCTACTGCAGTTGTACAGGGTTTTGGTGAGGCCACACCTGGAGTACTGCGTACAGTTTTGGTCTCCAAATCTGAGGAAAGACATCCTTGCCATAGAGGGGGTACAGAGAAGATTCACCAGACTGATTCCTGGGATGTCAGGACTTTCATATGAGGAAAGATTGGATAGACTCGGTTTGTACTCGATGGAATTTAGAAGATTGAGGGGGGATCTTATAGAAACCTACAAAATTCTTAAGGGGTTGGACAAGCTAGATGCTGGAAGATTGTTCCCAATGTTGGGGGAGTCCAGAACAAGGGGTCACAGTCTAAGGATAAGGGGGAATTCCTTTAGGACCGAAATGAGGAAAACATTCTTTACACAGAGAGTGGTGAGTCTCTGGAATTCTCTGCCACAGAAGGTAGTTGAGGCCAGTTCATTGGCTATATTTAAGAGGGCGTTAGATGTGGCACTTGTGGCTAAAGGGATCAGGGGGTATGGAGAGAAGGCAGGTACGGGATACTGAGTTGGATGATCAGCCATGATCACATTGAATGGCGGTGCAGGCTCGAAGGGCCGAATGGCCTACTCCTGCACCTATTTTCTATGTTTCTATGTTTCTATTATCCGAGGAGAGAATGTCAAGTATTCAGGGAAATGAGAGGAGATCTCATGGAAACATACAAAAATCTTAAAAGGCTTGACAGGTAAGACACAGATCCGTTATTTTCCCTGGCTCAGCATGCATACGTTCAAATTGATTAACTTTTTTACACAAAGGATGGTAGGGTTACCGCAGGAGGTAGCTGTGGCATGTACAAAATCACAACGCGTAAGAAACATTTGGATAGGTACATGGATAGGAAAGGTTTAGAGGGATATGGGCCAAACAGAGGCAAGTGGGACTTGAGAAGACAGTGCATGTTGGTAGGTGTGGGCAATTTTGGCCGAAGGGCTTGTTTCCATGTACTATGATTCTATGACTATGAGAAATTTAGGAGATGATGAACCTTTGGAATACTCTCCCCGAGATGGATGTGGCGTTTCAGTGCTGTCTTTATTCAAGACCGAGACTGATAGATTTTTTGATAGTAAGGGGATCAAGGGATTCCGGGGATAGTGCACAAAAATGTAATTGATATCGAAGATCAACCATGATTTTGATGAATGGCAGAGAAGGTTCCAAGGGCTGATAGCTTATTTCTGTTCCTTTCTTATGTTCTTGTGCCTGTCAGGCCCTCTCTTAAGATGATGCTGTGGCTCACATTAGCTAACCTAATCTGTTCTTTATATTGTAAGCATATTGTGTTCATCAGGTAAGTTTATTCTTTTAACAAAAACATCTATTAATTTCACACATGTGGTTCTGGTTTTTCTCTGCATGTGCTGTTGACTGTCTTTCTATTTGCAGTTGTTGCAGTATTTCTGCACATACTAGTCCCTATACTGCCAGTGGAACAATCTTGGCCTCTCCATTTATTCATTTCATACAATTCATCACTCTTCCTCTATCAACGTTTCCTGGCTTTTTCTATTCATTTGTCATGGAACGGATGCTCCTCAAACTGCAGAGCCCTATCTAGCTCTCTCTTGAAAGTATCCAGAGAACCAGCCTCCACCACCCTCTGAGGCAGAGAATTCTACAGACTCACAACACTCTGTGTGAAAAAGTGTTTCCTCATCTCCGTATTGCTCATAAATCCTACATCAGAGATGTTATCCTCAAGACGGTGGTAGCCTCAAGACCGAAAACATCTGGCCATTCTGGAACTTTATAAAATCCAAGCAAAAGGAAGTTTCTGGAGTTTCAGCTTTGCACATTAACAATACCATCATTTCAGCTGCAAAAGATAAAGTCGAAGCTCTTGGTCGTCAGATTTGCTCAGTTTTTACCAGAGTTCCCTGATCTTGGCCCTAGCAACATTCCAGATATTGGTGATGATCACCAAAGAGGGAGTTGAAAATATATATATTTTTTGACTGAATTGAATCCTCATAAAGCCTGTGGCCCAGGCAGCATGACTGCCAGAGTTTTCAAATCATGTTCTTCAAGCATTGCTCCCATCCTCCAGATATTATTCCAGAAATCAATTTCTACCGGAGAACTGCCGAGTGACTGGTATAATGCAAACATCTCTCCAATTTACAAAAAGAGCGACCACTCAAATCCAGCCAATTATCGTCCGGTATCCTTGACTTCAATTGTCCTTGAACATATTATTCATGGCCATGTTATGAGGCATTTTGAAATACGCAATATACTAGCTGACCAGCAGCATGGATTCCACAAAGGCTAGTCATGCGAGACCCAGGTCTCTGCCCTAGTTAATGATCTGCAAACCATCCTGGATAACAGAGGGCAGGCCAATCTTATTATAATGGACTTTAGCAAGGCCTTTGACACTGGTCCCCACCATAGGTTGATGGCCAAGCTTCACCACGTTGGCATCCGTAATAACATCTACTCCTGGATTGATTCATTCCACACCAAACGCCATCAAAAGGTTGTAGTGGACAGTGAGTCATCATAACAATCTCCAGTCATAGAAACATAGAAACATACAAAATAGGTGCAGGAGGAGGCCATTCAGCACTTTGAGCCAGCACTGCCATTCATTGCGATCATGGCTGATCGTCCCCAATCAATAACCCGTGCCTGCCTTCTCCCCATATCCCTTCACTCCACTAGCCCCTAGAGCTCTATCTAACTCTCTCTTAAATCCATCCAGTGATTTGGCCTCCACTGCCCTCTGTGGCAGGGAATTCCACAAATTCACAACTCTCTGGGTGAAAAAGTATTTTCTCACTTCAGTCTTAAACGGCCTCCCCTTTATTCTAAGACTGTGGCCCCTGGTTCTGGACTCGTCCAACATTGGTAACATTTTTCCTGCATCTAGCTTGTCCAGTCCTTTTATAAATTTTAGATATATCTATAAGATTCCCCCTCATCCTTCTAAACTCCAGTGAATACAAACCTAGTCTTTTCAATCTTTCCACACATGACAGTCCCGCCATCCTAAGGTTCAATCTTGTGAACCTACGCTGCACTGCCTCAATCACAAGGATGTCCTTCCTCAAATTAGGAGACCAAAACTGTACGCAATATTCCAGATGTGGTCTTACCAGAGCCCTTTACAACTGCAGAAGAACCTCTCTATTCCTATACTGAAATCCTCTTGAACACCCAGGTCTCGCTGTACCTCCCCCTTACCTAACTTAACCCGATTGAGATAATAATCTGCCCCCTTGTTTTTGCCACCACAGTGGAAAACCTCACATTTATTATACTGCATCTGCCATGCATCTGCCCACTCACTCACCCTGTCCAGGTCACCCTGCAACCTCCTAACAAACTTGTCACAGTTCACACTGCCACCCAGCTTTGTGTCATCCACAAACTTGCTATAATTGCTCCTAATTCCCTCTTCCAAATCATTAATATATATGTGGTGAACAGTTGCGGCCCCAACACCGAGCCTTGCGGCACTCCACTCGTCACTGCCTGCCATTCTGAAAAGGACCCGTTCACTCCTACTCTTTGCTTCCTGTCTGCCAACCAATTTTCTATCCACGTCAACACCCTACCCCCAATACCATGTGCTCTAATTTTAGTCACCAGTCTGCCGTGCGGGACCTTATCAAAGGCTTTCTGAAAGTCTAGATACACTACATCCACTGGCTCCCCTTCAACCATTTTACTTGTCACATCCTCAAAAACTTCCAGAAGATTAGTCAAGCATGATTTTCCTTTCGTAAATCCTTGCTGACTTGGACTAATCCTTTTACTGCTATCCAAATGCCCCATTATTACCTCTTTAATAATTGACTCCAGCATCTTTCCCACCACCGAAGTCAGGCTAACTGGTCTGTAATTCCCCGTTTTCTCTCTCGCTCCTTTCTTGAAAAGTGGGATAACATTAGCTATCCTCCAATCCCCAGGAACTGATTCTGAATCTATTAAACATTCGAAAATGATCACCAATGCATCCAATATTTCTAGAGCCACTTTCCTGAGGACCCTGGGATGCAGTCCACCATGCCCTGGGGATTTATTATCCTTCAGCCCCATTAGCCTACCCAATACCATTTCTCGGCTAATGAAAATTTATTTCAGTTCCTCGACCCCCTTAGATCCTCTGTCCTCCAGTACTTCTGGGAGATTGTTTGTGTCTTAATGAAGACAGATCCGAAGTATCTGTTCAACTCTTCTGCCATTTCCTTGTTCCCCATAATAATTTCACCCGTGTCTGCCTTCAAGGGACCCACATTTGACTTTGCTACTCTTTCTCCCTTGACATATCTAAAGAAGCTTTTACTGTACTTCTTTATATTCCTGGCCAGCTTCTCTTCATACTTCATCTTTTTGGCCCGTATTGCCTGTTTTGTTTCCTTCTGTTGGCCTATGAAAGTTTCCCAATCCTCTGGCTTACGGCTACTCTTTGCTGTGTTCTACATCTTTTATTTTAGTTTTATTCTATCCCTAACTTCTCTTGTCAGCTACGGTTGCCTCCTACTCCCCTTAGAATCTTTCTTCCTTTTTGGAATGAAATGATCCTGTGTCTTCCGGATTATGCCCAGAAATTCCTGCCATTGCTGTTCCACCGTCATTCCTGCTAGTATCCCTTTCCAGTCTACCTTGGCCAGCTCCTCTCTCATGCCTTCATAATCCCCTTTGCTCAGCTGCATCACTGCCTCTTCCGATTTAACCTTCTCTTTCTCAAATTGCAGATTAAAACTAATCATATTATGATCACTACCTCGAAGCGGTTCCTTTACCTCGAGTTCTCTTTATCAAATTTGGTTCATTGGACAACGCTAAATCCAGAATTGCCTTTTCTCTGGTCGGCTCCATTACACGCTGCTCTAGGAATCCATCTCGGAGGCACTCTACAAACTCTTTCTTGGGGCCCTGAACCAACCTGATTTTCTCAGTCTACCTGCATATTGAAATCCCCCATCACTACAGTGGCATTACCTTTGTTACATGCCAGTTTTGACTCCTGCTGCAACTTACACCCTATTTACGGGCTACTATTTAGGGGTCTGTAGATAACACCAATTAGTGTCTTCTTGCCTTTGCAATTCCTCAACTCATTCCACAGTGACTCTACCTGATCAGTCCCTATGTCTTCCCTCGCAAGGGACTGAATTCCATTCCTCACCAGAAGAACTAACCCTCCCTCCCCCATTCTGCCCACCTGCCTGTCCTTTCTATAGGATGTATAACCCTCAATATTAAGTTCCCAGACTCGATCCTCCTGCAGACATGTCTCAGTAATCCCCACAATGTCATATCTACCAAACTCTATCTGAGCCTCAAGTTCATCTACTTTACTTCTTATACTTTACGCATTCAAATAATTCCTTACGTATCTCACCATTCACATTGATCCCTACCAGACTTGGCCATACTCTCCTATCCCTTTGTGAGCTTTCTTTCCTGTTAATTCTGGGGTCATTAACTATCCTTTTACTCCCTTTCCCTTTAAGTCCATCCTTGACTATCCCATTTGACACCCCCCCCCCCCCCTTTATTTACTTTAAAACCACCTGTGTCGCAGTGGCAAACCTGCCTGCCAGAATGCCAGTCCTCAACCAGTCGATTCTGGCATGCCACAGGGAACGATGTTGGGGCTCTTGCTGTTCTTGATCTACATCAACGATCTGCCTGACAATCTGTCTTCGAGAGTGAGACTCTTTGCAGACGACTGTATTGTGTATTGAGAAATCAAATCTGCTGAAGATGCCAAGGTTCTTCAAAATGACCATCTTTGCAATTGGGAAACCATTTGGCAAATGGGTTTCAATCACACTAAATGCTTTTCCATGAGAGTTACACGTAAAGCCAAGCCGATCATGAACCGGTGCAAGATGGGAGACAGCCTGCTTAAAGAAGTTGATCACCACCCATACCTGGGAGTTGAACTCGCATCTGGCCTAGGCTGGAACACACGCATAAACCAGATTGCCACAAAAGCAAACAGAACTTTGGGCCTTCTCCGGAGAAACATAACTGGTTGTGACAAACCAACTAAGGAGGTAGCGTACAAAGCACTTGTCTGCCCACTGCTGGAATATTGCCAGACAATATGGGACCCTCACTAGAAAAATAACATTGACAACCTTGACAAGGTTCAGAGGCGTGCAGCCTGGTTTGTTAATAACGACTACTCAAGACAAACAAGTGTTTCCGATATGTTAAATCGCCTTGGCTGGGAGTCGCTGGAGTCAAAAAACACCGAAGCCCACTTATGTACTGTCTGCAAGCAGACTCATGGCATCATCCCCAGTAACATATCTCACCTCATTCAATCCAATACCCAGAAAACTACAAGACAGTCCTCAGATCACTTTATTTATACTAGAATTAGAGCAAACAAAAATAGTCACTGTATCCATGGACTATCCCAGAGTGGAACATCCTTCCTGACACCACCAGGTGTGCACAGACCTTATCCCACTTCAAGTCACAGCTCGATAACTTGGACATGGATCATCTCACTAAACTTGCTTACATAAAAATCTAAATAACCCTTTTGCAACCAGTGCCCATGCGAGCCTAACCTGTGCGAGATAGCCCAGCTGTTTCCGGTTGTGCAGTAAACAAGCAGAAGCAGACGCTATGATTTTCCCAGTCTATATTGGGAAAGTTAAAATTCTCTACTACAACAACCTTATTTGACCTGCAGCTGTCTGCAATCTCCCAGCACATTTGTTCTTCTAATTCCTGTTGACTATTCGGGGGTCACAAGATACTTGAGGCGGCAACAGTGGTGTTCAAGTAAAGCGCATTACAGGCATAAGAAACTGATAAGAATGTAAGGTGGCATGAGAGTGGTTATGAGGATATTAAACTATAAGAGATTATTGCAGTCCAGAGGATATTAAACTATACGCTTATTGCAGTCTTCCAAATGTTAGGAGATCATTTTTTCTTGCAGTTGTTTATGGAACCTATTCTCTCCCAGTTTCAGCAACATAAAAGGTCATAGCCACCGTTCTGCTTCTCAGTGAAATTATTGGTAAAACAGTTAGTAAACTGATAGATTCACAAATGAGTGGGGGGAAAACCCTGTGAAACCGGAGACATGAGTTGGAAAGGAGCCGAAGGAAAGGTGTCAAGATAATTAATCAAACTCAAAACTACAGACAGCAGCGAATCCCTGTGAGCGAGCCAGAGAGAGAGAAAGAGGGAGGCAAGAGTGGAATAAAAAATAAAAAATCACGTTGTCTCAAAAATAACATAATTTCTAGCTTTGCTTGAGGTTAGAAGATTTTGTACATACGAGGTCCACTTTTGGGTAGGAGGGTTCCGACCCGAGACGTCAACCGATTCACTTTCTCCAGAAATGCTGCCTGACCCCGCTGAGTTACTCCAGCATTTTGTGTCTTTTCAATTTTTGCGTTCCCAGCTAAAACTAGGTAGCCCGTTTGCTGACGCAATGGCCATTTATGTGGCACATTAAAAATTCTTCAATCATGTCGATTTTTTCATTTAATATTAAGTTCATTTCAGGTGATATAAATCTGAAGAAGGGTTTCGACCCGAAACATTACCTATCTCCTTCGCTCCATAGATGCTGCTGCACCCGCTGAGTTTCTCCAGCATTTTGTGTACCCTCGATTTTCCAGCATCTGCAGTTCCTTCTTTAACACGATATTAACTAAATGTTTAGCATGTGGGCATGCATCTCGGCATCTCAGTACTGTGCTTGGCTTCGGCAACGGAGAGTTACATTTTGTTACATAATGAAACTACTGCACTGTGTGTTGCTCGGAATTCAAAGTTCATTAAATAAGACGGGAACACGTTACAAGGAAGATTCAAGTGTCAAAGTTGTATGGACTATAAATCCTGCATAAACGTTAAATAGAAGTCATGTCTGCCAGATGCGGGCACACTCTCCTTGACACTGTAGCCTAGTGCCTCTGTCTATTACCGTGTCACTTACGGTGCTGCCTGTCACAGCACCTGGAAACCAAACAACCGCCAGGCGTTGCTCTCAACTCGATCCAAGTACCAGCAGTGGACGCAGGTTTTACAGGCTAAAGGCAAGGAGAAATATCTACTTTATTGAGAAGCTGGCGAGGTGATCATGGTAAATAATAATAAACCCAAGAACAAAACATTTGAGGATATGGAAGAGGGTAAGTATTTAATGGTTGACAAGAGGGCTCAACGTCTAAGCATTGAATGTTATATTTAGAACGTTACGTGCGATTCGTTTACCTGGAAGAATTAATTTGTTTTGGGTTAACGGTGATTTGTGGCACTTGTTCAATCTACTTGACAAGGTATTTTGAACAGCAGGCGATATTGGTCTTCATTATTTTAATTTGTGAGGTAAAATCTTAAATAATTAGTAACTGTGCAAGGTGAACAATAGGTGGCGTGTCATTCTATGAAAGATTACTTGCTGGTGAAATTGAAACCGAAGGAATTATTGGGATAAATGCGGGTCAACCCTGATGGGGAAGTGAGGAACGGATGCCTTGTTCAGAACTGTGGAGTCCCTCAGGGGTCAATATTATCAGAACTGAACGAGGAGGACACAAATGCAGGCTCAGACACAGGGCAGATCCGTTTTCAGAGTTTAATCGGTCCAAGTCTGTACACAGGTAAGCAAAAACAGAGGCAACAGTATAATCTAGGAGCAGGCAAAAACAGTGGTCGAAAAACAGGCAATGGTCAAGATCACAATATTTCTAGAGTTGGAACGAGGTGATACCACGTAGCATACACAACCAAAGATTATAGAGGAGCAAGATGGGTCACTCAGTGGAAATCCAATGGACTGGTGTGTAGTACGTAACGGAACGTCACGGCCGCCATTTTGGCAGGCTGCCTCCCCATGTGTAATCCGCTCCAAAGCTACAGAGCAGTTGCAAGCAAAGATGATAGAGGAGCAAGATGCATTAGAAAGTTATTAGATTTATTTGTAATAGATCTTTACTTACTTCTCGATCCCTCTCTCTCCCCCTCTCGATCTTTCTCTCCCTCTCTTCTCTCGATCCCTCTTTCTCTCGCTCTTTCGATCTCCCTCTTCTTTCTCTCCCCTCGATCACTCTCTCCCCTATCTTCTCTCTATCTCCCTCCCTCCCTCACTCTCTCTTTCCTCCTCCCTTTCTCCCTGTTCCCCTCGCATCTTTCCTCCCCAGCCCCCACCTTTGCGTAGTTTCCCTTGCATTGCATAGCTTCCCTTGTATTGCTTTAACACACACTGCACAAAATTACAGGCATACACAAACACACATTCATATAAATACATGGTGGGACAGATAGAAGCAAATCTTCGGATAGAAAAGCTTATTAAAATCTTCCTACAAAGACCATTATGTAATTTATATCTATCCTCTTTTGGGCCTAAGGCATAGCAGGGCTGCCAACTCTGACACAGAGGGAAGGGAGGGAGAGAGGGGAAGGGAGGGAGAGAGGGAAATCGAGGAGAGAGAGAGAGAGATTGAAGAGAGAGAGAGAGGGAGAGAGAGATCGAGAGGAGAGAGAGATCGAGAGGGGAGAGAGAGATCGAGAGGGGAGAGAGAGATCGAGAGGGGAGAGAGAGATCGAGAGGGGAGAGAGAGATCGAGAGGGGAGAGAGAGATCGAGAGGGGAGAGAGAGATCGAGAGGGGAGAGAGAGATCGAGAGGGGAGAGAGAGATCGAGAGGGGAGAGAGAGATCGAGAGGGGAGAGAGAGATCGAGAGGGGAGAGAGAGAGATCGAGAGGGGGGAGAGAGAGATCGAGAGGGGAGAGAGAGATCGAGAGGGGAGAGAGAGATCGAGAGGGGAGAGAGAGATCGAGAGGGGAGAGAGAGATCGAGAGGGGAGAGAGAGATCGAGAGGGGAGAGAGAGATCGAGAGGGGAGAGAGAGATCGAGAGGGGAGAGAGAGAGATCGAGAGGGGAGAGAGAGAGATCGAGAGGGGAGAGAGAGAGATCGAGAGGGGAGAGAGAGAGATCGAGAGGGGAGAGAGAGAGATCGAGAGGGGAGAGAGAGAGATCGAGAGGGGAGAGAGAGAGATCGAGAGGGGAGAGAGAGAGATCGAGAGGGGAGAGAGAGAGATCGAGAGGGGAGAGAGAGAGATCGAGAGGGGAGAGAGAGAGATCGAGAGGGGAGAGAGAGAGATCGAGAGGGGAGAGAGAGAGATCGAGAGGGGAGAGAGAGAGATCGAGAGGGGAGAGAGAGAGATCGAGAGGGGAGAGAAAGAGATCGAGAGGGGAGAGAAAGAGATCGAGAGGGGAGAGAAAGAGATCGAGAGGGGAGAGAAAGAGATCGAGAGGGGAGAGAAAGAGATCGAGAGGGGAGAGAAAGAGATCGAGAGGGGAGAGAAAGAGATCGAGAGGGGAGAGAAAGAGATCGAGAGGGGAGAGAAGAGGGTGATCGAGAGAAGAGAGGGAGATAGAGAGGGATCGAGAGGTATGTAAAGATCTATTATAAATTAATCTAATAACTTTTTAATGCATCTTGCTCCTCTATAATCTTTGCTTGCAACTGCTCTGTAGCCTTGGAGCAGATTACACAGTGGCAGATCGAGAGACAAAGATCATAGAGAAGCCCAGTTTCCCAGTAGACGCCATAGTTGACGCCATCTCTGGTCTGCTAATATGGCGTTGACAATCACACATGTGATACTACGCCTTTCTCACTAAGTGGCGCATCTTGCTCCTCTATAATCTTTGTACACAACGAACTGGCACTGATAACTAAAACACAAAGGGCTTAAATACAGACTAATGGGGATAACGAGACACAGGTGAAACACATCAGGGCGGAGCCAACAATCACTTGAGGGTAAACGACCAGACAGGAAATGGGACCTGAAACAAGAGGAGATGTGAGACAACAAAATAAAACAAGAATGCAAACTCTAATACTAAAAACCAATAAGAAACAGAAACTAGATCCAACGAGAGACATGACAAATATAAGTATAATTGACTCTTTAATTTATGTTGACGTTCTTGACTATTATATGCAGGGCATAATTTTGAAATTAGCAGTGGGATAGATAGAGCGAGTGCACAGAGTATTTTACCCGAAGTAGAGGAATTAAGAACCAGATGACATAGCTGTAAGGTTGGGTGGGGGGAGATTTAGTTTTATATTGCAGTTCCCTCGAAATGAACACTAGCATTGCAATTGCCTTCCTTACCGCTGACTCATCCTTCAAATCATCCAGCACCATCTGGAGCTCTTGGTCCTCTAGTACATATATCCAATTAGAGGTGTACTGTACAGAAGCAGAAACTGCATACTAAGTCTTTACAACCCTGAACCACAAGCTGTACACACAACAGCATTCTCTCGCAGAATGAGCAAAGGGTTGAAGGTTGAGAATTTCTATGGCTTGTGCCTTTTCTTACATTTCAATTTATGGAACCCAATTTTCAATCTCCTTCTTGTAAAGGTTAGGCTAGGTCTTAGTTTGTATTGTATATGGAAATCCAATCATAGAAACATAGAAACATAGAAAAATAGGTGCAGGAGTAGGTCATTCGGCCCTTCGAGCCTGCACCGCCATTCAATGTGATCATGGCTGATCATCCAACTCAGTATCCCGTACCTGCCTTCTCTCCATACCCCCTGATCCCTTTAGCCACAAGTGCCACATCTAACGCCCTCTTAAATATAGCCAATGAACTGGCCTCAACTACCTTCTGTGGCAGAGAATTCCAGAGACTCACCACTCTCTGTGTAAAGAATGTTTTCCTCATCTTGGTCCTAAAGGAATTCCCCCTTATTCTTAGACTGTGACCCCTTGTTCTGGACTCCCACAACATCGGGAACAATCTTCCAGCATCTAGCTTGTCCAACCCCTTAAGGATTTTGTAAGCTTCTATAAGGTTCCCCCTCATTCTTCTAAATTCCAGCGAGTACAAGCCGAGTCTATCCAATCTTTCCTCATATGAAAGTCCTGACATCCCAGGAATCAGTCTGGTGAATCTTCTCTGTACCCCCTCTATGGCAAGGATGTCTTTCCTCAGATTTGGAGACCAAAACTGTACGCAATATTCCAGGTGTGGCCTCACCAAAACTCTGTACAACTGCAGTAGAACCTCCCTGTTCCTATACTCAAATCCTTTCGCTATGAATGCTAACATACCATTTGCTTTCTTCACTGCCTGCTGCACCTGCATGCCTACTTTCAATGACTGGTGTACCATGACACCCAGGTCTCGTTGCATCTCCCCTTTTCCTAATCTGCCACCATTCAGATAATAGTTTACCCTCATGTTTTTGCCACCAAAGTGGATAACCTCACATTTATCCACATTATACTGCATCTGCCATGCATCTGCCCATTCACTCACCCTATCCAAATCACCCTGCAGCCTCCAAGCATCCTCCTCACACCTAACTATACCCCCCAGCTTGGTGTCATCTGCAAATCGTGGATGGTTTTTTTTAATATAACAAAATACTAGCTGCTTTATGTTTATACAGACTAAAACAGTTAATCTCAATCAAAATAATCTTTTCACTTGCAGTTGGAATTCAGATAGACCACGAGACAGAAGAGGAGGAAGATGATGGTGAGAGAAACAATTGCTACTTTTCACAATCGCTATCGTAAACCATTTATATTTGGCCTTCTAAAAACAAAAGTTCAAAGAATTCTACATGAAGACAGCGTCCTCAATAGTAAAACTTAAAGTGCTGGAGTAACTCAGCCCGTCAGGCAGCATCTTTGGAGAGAATGGGTAGGGCTCTTCTGAACTGACCTGAATCATTGCCTCCTCTTTCCCTCCGCAGTTGTGATCCACCTATCACTTACCAGACTTTGTCTTGCCCCCACCTCTCTTTTCTAGCTTTCTCCCCATTACATATATTTATTGTAGCAGTGGAGAGATAGCTAGAAAAGGAAGGTGGTGGCAGGATAAAACCTGGCAAGTGATGCGTGGATGCAGGGGAGGGTTGACTGGCAGATAGGTGGAGTAAAGGGCCTGTCCCAACAGCATGCAACTCTATGCGATGAACGCGATCAAACAAGAAGCGGGGGCCGCGCAGAGGTCGGGTGATCCCCTGTACAGGGCCGTTCCCACCAGCATGCGCCTGCATGCGGCAAGCGCAACCAAACCGGCAGTAGGGGCCGCGCGGAGGTCGGGTGAGTGGCGCAACGCGGCGCAAAGTAAGGCGAACTTGGAGCGAAGTCCAAGGTAAGTTCGCCAGGACAGAGAGGGGCACACAGAGAGGGGCACCGAGGCACACACACACACACACACAGAGGGCCACAGAGCCACACACATAGAGGGTCATGGAGGCACTTACAAATATGTTCACGGAGGCACGATGTCGGGGTGGTGTGTAAATGTCGAGGCGACTGCGAGCCGACAAGCCGTTGCCACGCGTAATTTTTGGACATAGTCGGTTTTTCGGAGCCCCGCGCGGTGTCGGGACGAACTCGGGATGAACTCCGCACAATTCCGCACGGCTCCGGCGATCGAAGTGGGACCGGCCCCGCGACGCCGGACGGCTCACGTTAGGTCGCGCTAATCGCATAGAGTTGCATGCTGGTGGGACAGGCCCTTAAGTCACAAAAGTTAAAGATGAAAATGTGATGAAAGGGTGTCAGATTAAGAGAGAAGTGAAATGTAAATTTAGAGGGTGATCTGAATTTGTGAAAAATTTGATATCGCTTAATATCGTTCATTTTTGTAATGCAATGAAACATAGTTACAATCAGGTCCCTTGCTTCAACCAGACAACTACCTAAACTAGTTACACATGCAAGTTAAAATTACACCCAGAACAATTAACGAGTGGTTTACTCAAAATCAAGTTTACCTGAATGGATTTAAATCATAAATGTAGTTTAATTTTCTTTTACATACTGAAATATGCCATGTGCTTGTTTTGGTCTTTCCAGTTTTTCTCCACTTTGACAATCCCATCCTCTTCTGAAAATGTAGAAAATTGCTGAGGTTTGGTTTTGTGACTAGTGGGCATATATCCCAAGGATTTTTAGGTCATCCGATATCCTATTTGTCGATTGAGTTATAATAGGAATTTCTAAGCTTCCCACTTTTATTGTTATGTTTTGATTGATGTAGAAGAAGAGAAGGATGAGAAGAAAGGAAGGCAACAGAAGAGCAGAAACCGGCCTGAAGCATCTGAGGATGAAGAAAGTTCAGAAGAAGCTGTCAAACCCACAGGAAGAAACAATAGGCGGAGACCCCCAGTTCAGAATGGAAATAAACAGAAAACCAAAAACAATAGAGGCCATGAAAGTGACGAAGAAGAAGATGACGATGATGAAGAAGAAGAGGAAAGCAAAAAAGGGGGAGCTAAAAATTCAAGGGTAAAAGGAAGAAACAATAGGAATAACAGAAAGAAAGAAAGTGACAATGACAGTGAACCAAAGGGAAAAAATGCGAAAACAAAAAGGACCCCCGCCCACGGTAATAATAGAAACAATGTGAACAAGAAGCAGAAAAATGAAGATGATAAGAAGGACAAACAAGGAAACAAAAAAGGTGATAAGAAGGGCGAAAAACGTAATGGAAAAAAGAAAGGCAAATCCTCCAGGTACTTGGTTCTTCTTTACTGTATGAGGATATTGCCCTTATATTGCACAGATATGGAATTAATTTTATTGAAAGAAGAATTTGAATGCAAGAGGAATCAGTAATTGTGAGTCTGGTATTTTCTATTTCATTTCGGAGTCACGTGAGTGACTTCGTGAAGAGCCCGCCGGCGCGCATGCTCGACATATCGTCGTACCGCGTTGCTGCGACGGCTGGCGGTGGAGCGCGCTCCTCGCCAGCCCTTCAGAAGGGGCCACGGAGGTAAGTATTCTACCTTTAGTTGGTGGTCCTTGTTGTTGGTTTTGTCTTGCAGCAAGGACATGGATGGGAGTTCCAAGGGCCGGAGGACGTCAGGACGAGTTCGCCGGTCAACAGTTCCGGGGCCTTTACCATCGGCAGTACCTGCATCGCAGGCCGGGACTCAGGCGGAGATGTGGGTAAGCCCTGTGTTCACAGGTCCAGATCCGCCAGCACACCACAGCTCGGAGGAGTTCGACGAGGAGGAGTGTGGTGTGCCGCCAGAGCAGGGGGACCCTGCCATGGCAGTCAGGTCGTCAGTGAGCTCGCTGGCGACCTCGAGCACGGTGCGTGCGGCTGCACGGCCCGTTCCACTCAGCCCTCTGAGTAGGGGAAGGGCAGGAGCCCAGAAGCCTAACCCTACCAGGGCTAAGGCATTGCCTGACACGGAGGAGCGGTCAGGTTCCAGGGAGAGACCCGGGGCGGCTGTGAGGTCCAGCCGGCACACCCCGACTCTCGACGCCGGGACGGGTCGGTCGAGTCGGGTCTCGTCACGGTCGCCGAGCCCCCCATGGATGGGTGGGCGAGACCATGCGTCGGCAACGTCCACGATGTGGGCAGCCGGCAAGACTGCGCGGGCCCCAGGCAGCCATGCTTCGGCTGGTGCCGACACCTCGCCGCAAGTGCCCTTAGTGGCAGCGGCTTCAGCTCCCGCTAAACGGAGGCGGTTGAACACGCCCGCGCAGGAATCGCGCAGTTCGCCTCGGCGGCTGTTAGCGACAACTACCGGCACCGGCAGGGCCTCGACGAGGTGCGGGCCGATGACAGGAGCCCGGTTTTCTTTTCAGAGCCGGAGGACTCCGACCACCTGAGTGTTCAGGGTGAAGGGCGTATTGACCGTATGGAGCGGCTGCTGGAGCTCCTGCTTCAACGTCAACACCAGCAGGGCAGCAACAGGCACAGGGCGTCTTCACAAACATCTACTATCAGCCTGGAGCAGCAGGAAGAAGTCCTCATCCAGGCAATGAGCCGTCACAAGGCTCCATCCAATTGCAACTCCCTCAACGTGCCTGTGGTCAATACGCCGATATGGGGCAACATCAGTGCGGCTATCCGTCAACAGGAGGTAAAACTGCAGCGGATCCTGAAGCTCCTCACGGCCGGTATTACCGCCTTTGTGCGGTCGGTGGACGGGGACGAATTGAATTTGGACCAGGGAGATGCCCTGGCCCTCCTGTGCGCGACCCAGCACAAAATTAACGGGTTTCGCAAAACCAGCATCCGCCCAGCGCTCAATCCAAAGTTTGCAGGAGTGTGCAAACCACCGCCGCCGCCCCCGCCCCGTCAGCTCTTTGGGAAGGACCTCTCGAAGAGAGTCAAAGAGTTTGACGAGCAAGCCAAAACGGTGGGGATCATGCGCCCTCAGAGTGCCCCCACACCGTCAGGCTCAAAGTCTCCATACACTCGATCACGAGGGTCTGCCAGTACCTCGACGAGGACCCACCCTCAAGCTCCACAACGACAGCAACATCAGACCCAGCACCAAGGGTCTTTTTTAGGACAGGGTCGGCAGAGACCCTGGTGGAAAACGAAGACGCCGCGCCCTCAAGCCAACCCAGCACCTCCACGTCCACACACGCGTGTCAAGGACCGCCGGTAACCACGGAGGTGAGGGGGTCTGGTTCTCTCTTTTCTCTCTGTTTAACTTCACATGTTGGTGGTCACCTTCGGTGGTTTTTGGGTGCATGAGGTAATTTTACTGGTGACGAGTATGTGTTGCAGAATATTCAGGAGCATAAAATTGAGTTTATTAATGGCGACATTCCTCCATCCCAGCACATGCCCGCTCGAACATTTAAAATTATCTGCTGCAGAACAGGCAGCCGGCTATAAGGAATTGTTAAGTCTTGAGCAAAGGAGTGATTAAGAGAGTGGTGCATGAACCAGTTGAATTTGTTTGGAACATATTCACGAGACCTAAGAAGGATGGAAGTTGTCGTGTCATTATTGATCTAACCCGTTTGAATACTTTTGTAACATATTCTCATTTTAAAATGGATACGTTGAAACAACCAAATCATTGATTTCTCATGGTTGCTTTATGGCATGCATCGATTTAAAAGACGCATATTATTCCGTATCCGTCCAGAAATGTGACAGAAGGTTTTAAAATTCATCTGGATGGGGCAACTCTGGCAGTACAAGGCTTTGCCTAATGGGCTCACCACAGCCCTAGATTGTTCACTAAATTAGTGAAGCCAATTATGGCTTATTTGAGACAACGACACCATATAGTATGGCCTATTTAGATGATGTCTTAATTGTGGGCCACACCCTGGAATTGGCTGAACAGGGTGTTGCAGCTGCTGTCAATATATTTCAACAATTGGGGTTTATTGTCCATCCAGAGAAATCTCTACCCTGCCCAGGTGATTAATTACCTAGGGTTCACGGTAAACTCTATAAGCATGAGGGTTACCATTCCAATTAACAAGATTGAGGAGGTTACCCAGGTGTGTCAAGATTTAATCCGCACCAATATACCATCGATTCGGCACTTAGCTACAATAATTGGGAAGCTGGTAGCTTTGTTTTCGGCAGCGCGATATGGACCTTTGCATTATCAGAATTTGCAAAGAGCTAAAATTGCTGCGTTAAAACAGAACGCTGGTCATTATGATCGGTCCATGCAGCTGCCGCCCGAAGCGATAAATGAGTTGCAATGGTGGGTGTGTCACATTAGCAACTCATTCAAGCCTATTAGGGAGGCTAATCCGGTGGTATATTTGCAAACTGATGCAAGCTCCAATGGTTGGGGATCCACGAATAATTGCTCTAGTTGTGGTGGCAGATGGGACACCCTTGAATCAACGATGTTGTTAACTCAAGGGATTAACTATTTGGAGTTGCTGGCAGCATTCCACGGACTTCGTGCGTATTGTTCCAAGCTTGTTGGAGCACATGTCCGTCTCCAAATAGAAGTGGTTTTTCTATGCCTTCCCCCCATTTTGCCTCATCAGTCGGGTATTGGGAAAGATTCAGGCAGATGCTGCCAAGGGCATCCTTATTATACCCGACTGGCCCACACAGCCTTGGTATCCGGTGGTCTTTGACATGCTCAACGAACCTTGGGTCCTTTTGAAGGGTTGCCCACAATTGGTTACTCACCCTGTCTCAGGGGAGCCGCATCCCTGCCATGGCTATTTAAATTTGTTGGCTTGCAGGTTCTGAACAGGCCGTTAGTCCAATACGGCCTCTCGGCTCGGACCATGGATACCACCGGGGCGTCGTGTCGAGAGTCTACAAGGCGAAGATACCGCTCGCATATTAAGAAGTGGGAAGCCTACTGCAGCCGCTCTCGCATCACGTACGATGACGTGACAACAACCGACGTCCTGGAATTCCTCGCGGGGTTGCACCATGATGAACACTTAAGTTACAGTGCCATCAACAGCGCCAGAAGTGCGCTATCATTCTACCTCAGTTTGGAGGTAGGATCCAACAGGCTAGTGTCCAGACTCATGCGGGGTATATTCAATATGAATCCGCCTACACCACGCTATAATATCACCTGGGATGTCAGGGACGTATTAACCCTGCTCAGGACGTGGTCACCCATGAAAGGGCTCCAACTGGACCAACGCACCATGAAGCTGGTGATGTTACTAGCGCTGACTTCAGCTCAGAGGGTACAGACACTACACAAACTTTGTGTCGACAGAATGACGTCTACCCCCACAGAAGTAGTCTTTTTCATTGACGAGCTACTAAAGCAGCATAGACCTGGGTGCACAGGGCTGCAGCTGAAGTTCCCGGCATACCCCGCAGATGCTAGGCTATGTGTAGCCTCACATATCCGCCACTATGTCAAGGTGACGGCACGCATCAGAGGAATGGAGAGATACCTGCTTGTCACTCATAAGAGACCTCATCATCGAGTGACAGTCCAGACGATATCCATGTGGCTTCCAGTCGTCTTGGGTAAGTCAGGTATCGACACTAATGTGTTCAAGTCTCTTTCCAACAGGGCTGCATCGACGTCAACGGCGAGGGTCATGGAGGTGCCCATGGACCAAATTCTCGCCACCGCAGGATGGGCTAATGAAGCTGTGTTCCAGCGTTTTTATAACAAGCCTGTTGCTGCTCCTCTACAGTTTGCAGAAGCCGTGCTGAATGCAGGTCACGAACGTGGAGATGTCCCCGCATGAGGGGTTTTGATTTGTTATTAATAACTCTGCTCTTGTTTTGCAGTATGAACTATTGAGCAAGTTTGTTCCTCCCATCCATCCCTGGTAGTGGTGTGTCAGCATGGACGTGGTCCAGGGCGTGTAATCACAGAAGCTTTGAAGTCTTCACGAAGTTACTCACGTGACTCCGAAATGAAATAGTAAGATTGAACGAGAACTTACCAGTTCGAAGGTTGATCTTTATTTTATGAGGAGTCGAAGTGAGGGATTTCGTGCCCTCCTCGCCCAACCCTCAATCACCTTCATCTGGTAATCTTAGTCACTTCAATCTTACTATGCGAAGTCATTTCTTTGTTGGTTTCTGTGATTCCACGCTGCTACTTTGAAGTATGTCGAGCATGCGTGCCGGCGGGCTCTTCACGAAATCCCTCACTTCGACTCCTCATAAAATAAAGATCAACCTTCGAACTGGTAAGTTCTCGTTCAATCTTACTATTCCATGATGCTGAGTCCATATATTTACAGAACAAAATTCATTTTCTGAAATATCCTACATCATAAAGCACAAAATATGAACCAAAAATTTAATTGGGAGAGAAATAATCAAGAAAGGTAGTATATTTTAAGTTTGAATAAGGAAAGGTGGATGAAAGAAGTTGACTCATTTTATGCTTCAAATTTATTTTGGAATTATGGTAATGGGAAGTAGTTAATGAACAAGTCTAACATTTCCAACACAAGCAAGTACATAAAACAAGTCTCTTGCCACTCTTGCTTTCTGTCTATATTTATAATGCGCCCAAAGATGTTTACGTTTTATGGTATAACAGCAAAATGTGATTCTGGAGGAGTAGCATCATACAATGATCAAGCACATTTTTAAAGAGTGTTTAGTAAAATGGTAAATATTGGAAATACATTATACATTTGTCAGTGTGTGGTGTATTGGATGTTAACTTCCTACTAGCACTGACTGAGAATCTTGACTTAAAACATTTTAATTTCTCTTTTAAAATGCTGACAAAAGATATTGTGAGCTTCCATCATCTTCTACTGTAACATCCAATTTAGAATAATGCTATATTTGAATTAATTAAATAAACTCACTAGCTTGTACCAGACATTTTCCATATGAGTTACACAGTAGCCCAACGTATGTGAATCTTGATGTACTCATGGAAATGGGCCCTTTGGCCCAACTCTTCATGCCGACCAAGATGCCCTGTCTAATCTAATCTCATTTGACCACATTTGGCCCATATCTCTCTAAATCTTTCCTATCCATGTCCAAGTGTCTTTTACATCCTGCCTCAACTATATCCTCTGGTAGCTTGTTCCATATACCCACCACCATCTGTGAGAGCAGAACTGCCTGGTGATGAGTGGATGGAATAAATTAATAAGCAGCACAAGAAAAGCATGTTATTTAATGTTTGTATATTATTTTTTTCTGCTTTGGCCATTATCTAACCAAATATGAAATGTCAGCTGGACTTTATGGTGTAATAACAACCTTTGGGTTTCCATGCATGCATAAATATTGCCCTCAAAATTCACTACTGAGGAGAAGGCTCTGATGCTGGTCCTCAAGAAATTCCATATGTCTACAATAAATAGGAAACCAGAGCTTCATACTCTATACTTACTGTATAAACACATCTGAAAATGTACTGCCTGGTCTGAAGAGAAACAAGGATATGAATGGGAAATATCTTCACATACCTTTTTTACTTAAAAAAATGTGAATTATCTGATAATTTAGATAATTCTCAATGTGCTTCAAGGTGCATACCGTGTCTAGAAAATTGTAATCTTAATAATTGGCTTTTAAATATTTCTATTCACTTTTTTGCTCTTTTCTTGTGCAACAGTTTTTTTGATATTTTCTTGTGCTTTGCTTAAAATATTTGTTTTATATGTATTCGAATGCTTCAGAAATCTATAGAATACGTAAAAGATTCGAAAGCTTACAATTTGTGCAAAGTTTGGATTTGAGGCTTAGATTACAGTATTTTTTCTCATTTTTTCAGCAGGAATAAGTTTTGATATTCCTACCATGGTGCTTCTGGTGCAGATGGCCTAATCACATGTAGGACCTTGCTGAGGAGAATAATCTCCATAGTTATTTGCAAGCTTAATATTAACATTTGCAGCACCTTGTCAGTGCACACCTCTGAATGAAAAAGGCTATGCTGTTTAATTAATCACTAAATAAACTCGATGCATTATTAGAAATTTATAAAACTTTGGTTAGAATGCATTTGGTGTTTTGTATGCAGTGCAGCTCACCCCCACACAGGAAGGATATGGAGGCTTTGGAAAGGGTGTAGAGGAGGCTTACCAGAATGATGCATGGAGGCAAAACAGGGAGTGGTTGGACAGACATTTATTATTTTCTCTGGAATATTGGAGGTTTAGAGGAGACCTGATAGAAGCATGTAAAATTATGAGAGCATAGATAAGGTAGACAGTCAGAATATTTTTCCCAGCATGTCAATATCAAATACTAGAGGGCATAGCTTTAGGATGAGAGGGGCAAAGATTAAAGGGGATGTGCAGGGCAAGCTTTTTACACAGAATGGTGAGTGCCTGCAATGCACCGCCGATGGTTGTGGTAGGGGCTGACACAATAGTGGCATTTAAGAGACTTTTGGATAGTCACATGGGTAGGTGAGAAATGGAGGGATATGAATGAAAGCTGGTAGATAAGAATTGATCTTGGCAACATGTCCAGCACAGACATTGTGGGCCTGTTTCTGTGCTAAATTGCTCTATGTTCTATATTATTTAGACATTATTTAGACAGTAATGTGTACAAAGCTTCTGATCGTTATTTTCAGCTAATATATCAAATTTATGCACTGATTTAAGCAAACTTTATGAGTATAGGTTAGCAGTGGGCAAGGTTGATTCTTGGCTTTGGCTTGTTAAAAGAAATGTGAGGAAAGTCCAGTGGGTTCTGCAGGCACGTACAACCCCGTCAATTAATTTAGCTATTTTTAGTTCATCCAGCAATTCTTAAAGTCCACATAACAGAGTTGAAAATCTATCCGAATAATTCCCCTGATGTCATCTAGAACTTGAAGTATTTACAAACGTGACATTCTTTTTTTTTGGTGCAGCTCATCATCAGATTCATCAGACAGTGAAGATTCTCTGTCAGAGGGGGAACTTGCCAAGGTTTTGGAAGAAGTGGAAGAGAAAAAGAAGCTAATAGCAACCATACGGAATAAAGCCTGGCGTATGAAAAGAAAACTTACAAAATTAAAGTAACTGAGTTTAGGTTAATAATTAAATAATATAAGTGCTGTAATTAAATTGATGTTTTACAGAATTTGATAGCCAATGATTTAGACAAACCTGTCTCAAATAAAAGAAACACATAATGCAAAGCAAGCCTAGCTCCATTAACATGGATCTGTTATATCGGCACACTGATATGCAGGGAACAGAGGGACCCGGATCATGTGCAGGCAGATGAGATCATGTCCAGCACAATCAATGTGGGCTGAACAGTCTGTTACTGTGCTGTACTGCTCTAACATAATTTTACGATCTACGATCATTTGGGATTTCTTTACACAGTGCACATGTAGTAACCGAATACTAATAAGTGAATTTGAAATTTCCTCTGTAAATATTAGTGTGTAAATATGCTTGTATGAAATTCTTTCATCATTTTATTTTATTTGAGATATGGGTGTATTAATTAAAATAATGTGCATGAGTCTATAATACAAATCTGCTATCTTTTGTATGTTTATATTTGAACAAATTGATTTTACAGTAAATTAAATTTGAAAAATAAATTCTTAAAGCAGCTGAAAATTGAAATGGTTAAGCAATCCAGAGATTACGTTAGTCCGAAAACATATTAAGACTTGTTCATTGTGAAATGGCATGTTAATTAGTTTTTGCCTACAAGGGAAGTAATTGTGGTATTTACAAGCAACATCAATCTTTAGATTATAGTAAGAAATATCTGTGTATTTGTTTAGTTCATATGAACCTTTGCATTAGTGAACATAATGGCCCTATTATTCGCCATCTTCAACAGAGGGCAACAGAGGGATTAGAGGGCACAGTACAAATCGGTGATTTCTTGAGAAGACAAGTTAGTGTGAAGTAGATTGAAAAATGAATTAGGTATCCATATCCCAACTTGCACAAGTCCTTCAGCAGACTCCCTCCTTCCTCATCACTACCCGTCGCTCCACCCATCTTTATATCATCCACAAACTTAGCCACAAAGCCATCAATTCCATCATCCAGATCATGAACATTTAACTTGAAAAGTAATGGACCCAACACCGACCCCTGCATGAACATCAGCTGTCAACCAGAAAACTTCCCCTTTATTCCCCTCTTTGCCTTCCAATTCACTATCCATGCTTGTACTTGACTTTAATACCATGTGCTCCTACCTTGTTTAGCAGCCTCACGTGTGGCACCTTATCAAAGGCCTTCTGAAAAGCCAAGTAAATCCACTGAAGCTCCTTTGGTTACACTTCTTGTTCCTTTCCTCAAAGAATTCCAAAATTCAGGATCTCCCCTTCACAAAAGCATGCTGACTTCAGCATATTTCATCATGTGCTTCCAAGTACCCTGAAATCACATCCTTAATAATAAACTCTATAATTTTACCACTCTTTCTTAAGCAGTGAAGTTGCATTTGTTATTTTCCTGTCTCCTGGAACCATTCCTGATTACTTGTGGGACTAAACACATCAAAGTGCAGAGATAACATTTTGGAGGGCTGTACATCTTGCTGGCATAGTGTATGTAGTATATGGCATTTGTGGGCGGCACAGTGGTGCAGCGATGGAGTTGCTGCCTCATTGTGCCAGAGACTTAGGTTTGATATTGACTACAGGTGCTGTTTGTACGGAGCTTGTATGTTCTCCCCGTGACCAACGTGGGTTTTCTCCAGGTGATCTGGTTTCCACCCAGACTCTAACGACATACACAAATGTAAGTTAATTGGCTTTGGTAAAGATTGCAAATTGTCCCTCATGTGTAGGATAGCATTAAGGTTCGGGGATCGCTGATCTGACGAACCTTTGGGCCAAATGGCCTTTTTCTGCACTGTATCACTAAACTAAACTAAATATGCCACATTTAGCTCTACTGACTGTGGGTGAATTTCTCAGTAAAAATGTTTAGGTTTCTAACAAATTTGATATAATTTCCTGGTGGATTTTCAGGATTTTGTCTGGAACGTACAGTATTGAGTCAGGAAAATCCCCATAGAATTTAAGGACTAAATAATGCTACCTCACAGTTCACAGTTTACAGGGTCACAGTTTAAGGATAAGGGGGAAGTCTTTTAGAACCGAGATGAGAAAAAACAAATTCACACAGAAAGTGGCAAATCTCTGGAATTCTCTGCCACAGAAGGTAGTTGAGGCCAGTTCATTGGCTATATTTAAGAGGGAGTTAGATGTGGCCCTTGTGGCTAAGGGGATCAGGAGGTATGGAGAGAAGGCAGGTTTGGGATACTGACTTGGATGATCAGCCATGATCATATTGAATGGTGGTGCAGGCTCGAAGGGCTGAATGGCCTACTCCTGCACCTATTTTCTATGTTTCTACATTTCTATATAAAATGATCCCTCAGTTGCTATGAACTTAATTAATCAGTTTTAACTTCTATTTATCAGGGAATCTCAAGAATTTGTAGAAAATTTTGAAGGAGCTCTGGGGAAGGGGAAAGGTAGAAAGTTTTATGCCTACAAAGTGATGATGACGAAGGTTAGTATCTGACATTCATTTTATTTCAAACAATATCTCTTGATATTGATGTATACATTTTAGACATAGACAATAACCAGTTGGATACATGATCACATGCTCCGCACCAATGGGCTGAGCATATTCTCCGCACCAAGTTGTAATAGATACTGATATCTCTCTAAAGAATAGCGGTATTCATATTTATTTAAGACTCCTAATGTTAGCTCCAACAGTGGTCCAAGCTGCTGTTAACATGGGAGAATGAACCCATAGTGTGGCACTAAGGAGCAGCTTTGTATGGTTTTCTCAGTCCTTAAAGGTTCCAGAAAAAAATCCCAGTGACCAAACTCATTGTCTCTTATTACGCAAGGTACACCTTTTAGAATTAGTAGGTTTAAATCAAGAAAGAAGACAATGGACTAGTAGTAGTGACGATGAAGGAAATTATCAGTATTGTTTATCATTGTTACGTATATAAAAATATCATGTTTCCAGTTGTTATCCAGTTATATTATGCTGTACATGAGTACAATCATGCCATGAACGGGTGAGTTCAAGTACTGCAAGGAAAAAATACCAGAATGCAGAATATAGTGTTATAATATTGTAGTGTAGATAGACACAAAATGCTGGAGTAACTCAGCGGGTCAGGCAGCATCTCTGGGGAAAAGGAATAGGTGATGTTTTGAGTCAGAATCCTTATTCAGTGTGTTACAGTTGCAGTTAGTGTTACAGTTACAATTACAGAGAACGTCCAGATAACAAAAGGGTGCAGGGACTTCAATGAGGTCGATTGGAAGATCTGGGTTATAGCATTATTTTATGTAATTCTTGGCTTTAAAACTTTTGATGTGCAAATTAAAATCTCAGAGTATGTGGGCTGGAAATATTTATAACAATGGCAATTTGCAACTTACTTAACGAAGAATGTGATTTCTGCAACACAAGTTATGGTACTGATTTCCCTCACCATCCTACCATTCTGGACTGGATAATGCCTTTGAATATGTGAAAGACAGGATTTTGCAAAAGCTCTTGATCAATACAATTATTGGCTCAATGAATATCAGGATTCTCTGCATAAGGTGGTCATGGCTGAATGACAAATGAAATTACATATTTTTTGCTGGTAGAAGTAAGGAAAACCTAAATAAACATTGTGAGGACTATTTGCTTAAACATCACATGCAGGGTTTTGTTTTGCAGGATGTGTCTGTTCAGGGTAATTTTAGTTTTTTAAGTTCATATGTTTATACTTCATTTGTATAATGTTTCCATTTTAGAAATGGATCAAGTTTCAAAGGGACTTTGAAAATTTTAAGACTTCATGCATACCTTGGGAAATGAAAATAAAAGAAATTGAGAGTAAGTTCATTTTGTTAAAATTAATATATTGCAGTTACACATGGTGCAACAATAGTTGACAGCATTGACTTTGATCAGAACCACGTTCACCTCTGCACAATCTTTGGCTCCACACTAATGATTTGTGGCTTAGTGGATCCACTATAGTTGGATGCCTTGCTGCCACAGGCATTCCCTGAAGTCACTTGGCCTCAGGTGATGTTGAGGCGTTTCCTCAGGTTTTAGTGATGGCCCAATTTGCTTTAAGAAAAAATTAAAAACAATTTCACATATAATCAGACTCGCTAAAATACAATTGAAGTAGTGGATGAATGTGTGCAAGCATTTCCTTAACTTAATCAGGTTAATAAGGGGTCTGTGTCCTGAATTACCTCACCACTAATACCCACCTACCTGCAAACCCAAAATAACACACATTCAATCCTTGCACGATTCTAGTGAGTCATCGTCCGATTCACTCTCATTAGAAGGAGCATGCATTCATGTTATAAACAACACTGCCATCCTCCAGTTCGAGATCAACGACAGGGTGGAGATTTAAGTAAATCCAGGATAAATGATATAGGAGCCCAGCGATTCAAGTGGTTCTCTTAATTTTTTTAACATCCAAAGTGTCGACCATCCATTTTCCTCCACAGATGCTGCTTGACCCATTAATGTCTTCCAGCAGTTTGTTTCCTGCACATTTTTGAGCTACTTATCATGGGCTTTCCATTTCTACTGATTAATATTGAATGTTCCAAGTAAAAAATAACAGACTATGGTTATTTATGATTATTGAAAATCAGACTTCCATTTAGATTACTGTAATATTCGTATTGTTTCTGGTGAGAGAGGATTAGCTGATGGGGGACTATGAATATCTTAGGTCAAATACGCATTTGGTACATTGATAGTTTTGTATTATCTGTTTTCCTCTGGTGATTCCTGCCAAGTGCTTTATACCAACACCTGAAAAAAAATGTTTTAATTGTTGTGTGATTTCACTTCCATTTGCATCATTGTCACAGTCTCCCTAGGTGGTATGGAAATTGATAAACTGCTTTTATATAATTGAGAGAAATATTATTGTACACTGTGATCCTCTCCTGTCATCCTTATCAAGGTGACATGAACTGAATCCAAACATCTGAGTTAAGATTGAGAAAGTGCATTGTGCACTATCATGTGGTCCTTGTTACCAGGGAACTCTAAAATCACTATTCAGTAGATCTCAGTTGATGTTTACTGACCTCTTCTAAACCTATTCTTTCTTCATCCCTGGGATTGTTCCCTGGGATGGTGGGACTGTCATATGTGGAAAGATTGAAAATACTAGGCTTGTATTTACTGGAGTTTAGAAACATATACAATTATAAAAGGATTGGACAAGCTAGATGCAGGAAAAAATTTCCCAATGTTGGGCGAGCCCAGAACCAGGGGCCGAAGGGCCGAATGGCCTCCTCCTGCACCTATTTTCTATGTTCAATTCCCTCCCCAAATACTCCTGACCAGCTCAGTGCCTCCAGGACTTGGTGTTTTACTTTTTCTTTGACCATATCTTTGCTCTCCTTTCTAATCTGATACACTTGCTGTGTCATTGATTTCCACCTTTGACCACACGTTTTATTGTCTCACAGAGAGTGGTGAGTCTGTGGAATTCTCTGCCTCCGACGGCGGTGGAGGCAGGTTCTCTGGATGCTTTCAAGAGAGAACTAGATAGGGCTCTTAAAAATAGTGGAGTCAGGGGATATGGGGAGAAGGCAGGAATGGGGTACTGATTGGGGATGATCAGCCATGATCACATTGAATGGCGGTGCTGGCTCGAAGGGCCAAATGACCTACTCCTGCACCTATTGTCTATTGTCTCCTGTCTATTGTGAAGTAATATGAAACATTTTATTTCATTCGGGCTGATGTACAGTGAAAAAAATATCTATATGTTTTCAGAAAATAAATTAAATTATAAGGGGCTTACAAAATCTTTTCCTCTGTCACAGGTCACTTTGGTTCTTCTGTAGCCTCATATTTTATTTTCCTACGTTGGCTCTATGGGATCAACTTGGTTCTTTTTGGTTTAACTTTTGGATTGGTTGTCATTCCAGAGGTGGGTCTTGGCTTTAAGTTTAAGTTTAAGTTTCATAAAATTGTATGGAATTTAAAAATAAAAGTTTATATTTTGTGATTTATTTCTCCATGGTATACAGAAAATATGATTCATAATTAATTTAAATCATACTTGGCAGAAATAAATAATAAAAAATAATTTAAAAAAGACAAAAATTGCAAATGTATACAGGCACAATGATCATAGATACAGGGAGTAGAAATTAGGAGATACACAAAATGGAATGCCAAACCGTGATCATCTGTTGAACAAAGCCAAAGACAAAATGAGCTTTAATCATTTGGACATGAAATGTAGGACTATTAGAATGGAATGTAGAAATGTAATAAGAACAGATAGTCAAAAATGAAATATTTTAGGGGAGAAATTTATCTCTGCTTGCTTTCGTGAAACCCTGTATTCTGTCTGCTCTCTTTTTCCTTGAGTGGTCTTAATTTCTTGATATCCTCCTTTAAATCCTGGTGAAAAGTTTGGCTAGAAATGTGCATACTTTAGACTCCCACCAAAGCCTACTAGATCTTATCGTTAGAGTCATGGAGTCATCGAGTGATATAGTGTGGAAACAGGCCCTTCGCCCCAACTTGCCAACACTGGCCAACATGTTGCAGCTACACTAGTTCCACTTGCCCAGGTATGGTCCATATCCCGACAAACCTGTCCTATCCATGGATCTGTCTAACTGTTTCTGGGACAGTCCCAGCCTCAATTACCTCCTCTGTGAGCTTGTTCCATACACCCACCGCCCTTAGTATGAAAAATGTACCCCTCAGATTCCTATGAAATATTTTCCCCTTCACCTTAAACCCATGTCCTCTGGTCCTCAATTCACCTACTCTGGGCAAGAGACTCTGTGCATCCATCTACTCTGGGCAAGATACTGCATCTGGTTTCTTGGTTAACTGGTTTCTAACCAGTTTAACTCTTCTTTCATTCCAATGCTAACCTATCTGTCATGGGCCTCCTCCATTGCCAGAGTGAGGCCACATGCAACCTGGAGGAACAGCACCTTATATTCCGTTTGGGTAGCTTACAAACATTGATATCTCCAATGTTAGCTAACTTACCAAAACCTCCCTCCTTCCCCCATCGTCTACGTCATTCTCCCATCCTCACTTGCCAGGCTTTGTCCTGCTTCTCCTCTCTCTCAGCTCTCTAACCCCCCCTCCCTCCAACCACAATCAGTCTGAACAAGATTCATGACCCAAAACATCAGCTAACCATTTTCTCCAGAGATGCTGCCTGACCAGCTGAGTCACTTCAGCATTTTGTGTCTTTTTATGCATACCGACATCTGCAGTTCCTTATTCCTACGTTGCATTCCTCACAGATGTTAGCAGTCTTTGTCAGGGGTCTATATGAAACATTACTTGTGAAATTGAAATATTGTGTAGTGAGGGTAAAAAAAAGTATTAGAAAAAGTTTTAGAAAAGAGAAAAGGATAGAAAAAATTAATCATAATTTTTCACCATGGGTTGAATATGTGTTACAATAATGCTGAAGGGTCATAGAGTTATAGAATTATAGCGCAGCATAGAAACAGGCCTTTGGCCCATCACTTCTATGCTGACCATAATTCATATCCACACTAATCCAAACCGCCTGCATTATTCCATATCCTGCTATGCCTTGCTTATTTAAGTTCAGTCCTGGGGCAACTGTTTATCATGTTTTTTACTTTTGCCAAGAGAAAATGCTATCATCATTTGTATATGACACCAAATTATGAGCTATAGCTGAAAATCAAAGAAAACCCTAAAAAGGTGTTGATAACAGTTATATATTCCAGATGTTGATGGGCCTGCAATATGGCACAATTCCTCGGAAGACTGTGCCAAGGGCAGAACAGCCGACTGCTATGGATTTTTCAATACTTTGGGAGTTTGGGGTGAGTGTTGCACTCCACGTTCAAAATCTGGTGCCATTAGATTTCAGAAGCGATTCAATGCGCCAAAATTACTGTCACACATTTAGTAGCGCTGATCTAGGCAACATGCCCAAGACTGTCTCCAGCCTTTCAGTGTCAATTCATCAAAGGCAATACAGAAGGATATTGAGTTAGGATCTTTGTCCTCCAAATGCAAGCTGCCAACTGTTGACTTTTCTTTTGTGTACCTATTGTCGTTTTTTAAAAATTATTTAAATAATTTTAAAAAATATGTAAAACCAAATGGGTTCATGTAGTATATATTCAAAACATTGTAATATTCATATATTTTGACATTTTGTAAAGTACATCCATTTTGACATCACGGCTCAAATTGTAATTATTTTATCATATCCAAATTTGGTGAGGTCACATTTCATTAGAAATTGAATCCTTAAAGATCCTTTAGACCAATAAAGTTAGCTTAATATTCAACTAGTTTACATACTTTTATAATAATTAATTATTTATAGGAGAATTTTACAAACTTCATTGGAATTAATCTTTTCAATGACATCTTGAAAAAGTTATTGGATTAAATGTTTTATTACAACATGTTAAAAAGATTCAGCATAAGTATTTTCAGTATCTCCTTGGCATAATGTGTTGTAAGATTAAGTCATGATGCTTGAACTTTTAAGTGTGAATCAGGTACATTGTAAAATAACAAAATCTGTATTTTACAGGGCTATATAAAGTACTCAGCTCTTTTCTATGGTTACTACAATAATCAGCGAATGATAGGTGTTTTCAAGTATAGATTGCCCTTGTCTTATTTCATGGTTGGCGTGGGTTCGTTTGGATACAGCCTCATGGTTGTGATCAGAACGTGAGTATTGATTAAGCAGTAGTGAGACTGGTTAGATTATTGTGTATCTGTCACCGAATACACCCAGGACTATGGCAGAGCAATTATTCTATAGAAAGTCATGGACGGCTGCAGTTAATTGACATTGTAAACTGTGAAGACTGAACTGTGTGTGACTATCACCTGTCACCGAGCATGTGAAATTATGGGTAGAAAGTTCTGATTAAAAGTATCATTCATGTCTAATGAAAATAATGGTGTTGTACAGAATGGCAAGAAACGCAAATGAAAGTGGAGTTGATGGAGATGATGGAGATTTCAACTTCAGCTGGAAAATGTTTACAAGTTGGGATTATCTTATTGGAAATCCTGAAACAGCAGATAACAAGTTTGCATCCATTACAACCAGCTTTAAGGTAAATTTGGCCGAATTAATGTCCATGCACGTTGATTGTTCCTACTGTGTGTTAGTTAGATTGAAAAATCATTGTAATTTATTTGTTTTCCCCCCTGCCACAACTTGTGGCACAGTTGGTAGAGCTGCTCCTTCACAGTGCCAGTGACCCAGGTTCGATCTTGATCTCAGATGTTATCTGAGTGAAGTTGCATGTTCTCCCTGTAAAAGCGCTGTCCCACTGTACGAGTTCATTGAAGTGCTCTCCCAAGTTAAAATAAAAATCAAACTCGTGGTAAGCACGTAGTATTAACGTAGTGGGTACGTTGGAGCACGGGGACGTTTCTTAGCGGCTCGTAATGCTAACGGCGGGTACTCGGGAAACACGGTAAGCTCTGGAAGACTCGTGAAGATTATTCAACATGTTGAAAAATGTCCACGAGAGTCCCGAATACTTACGAGCGGCCATTACCATAAATCTCCGAGTTCGAAACAGGGCAAACGCAGGGAGAACTCTTGAATGAACTTGTACAGTAGGACAGAGCTTTAACCAAGTGGGGTTCTCTGCATGCTCAGGTACTCTTCCACATCCCAAAGATGTGCAGGTTTGTAGGTTTATTGGACGCTGTGAAACTATCTGCAGTGTGCAAGGAGTAGATATGAAAGTGGGATAACACAGAACTGTTTGAGTGAGTGATCGATGTTCAGCATGGACTCATTGGGCCAAAAGGTCTGTTTCCATGTTGCATCTCTAAATCAAACAAAACAAGGGAAATAAAGGGATCAAAGCTGAAACAGTTGAAAATACACAGCAAGTCTGGTAGTATCCCTGGGGAGTGAAACAGACTCAACATTTCAGATGTTTAATGTTAGATTTCCTTCATCTGGAGCTATTTCCTTTTTGGGGGAATTAAGGATATTGTACAATTTTTTTATTATATTTTCCTTTAATTTGAGTTTTGCATGAGGTTGCTGCTCTTGTCCCCGTTGGCGGAAGCGTTCACTGAGGTTTGGGGTATAGGTGAGGTAATGGTGTTGATCTACTGCAGTGAATAATGTTCACTTGGAAGCACAATAGTGCGATTAGTAGAGCTGTTGATGCGGAGCTCCTGCAACGGGGGTTTAATCCTGACCTGTCTGGAGTTTGTTATTTTTTTCTTGTGTCTATATGGGTGTTCCTGTTTTCTCCCATATTACAGTTGTCCCTTCTGTGTAATTGAGTGGTTGAATTGACAGGTATGTGAGAATAAGTTAGTAGCAGACTGAGATTGCACAGTGAGACAGCATAGAGTTGATAGACTGAATGGCTCCGGCTATGTACCCTAGATAAATATGGAAATATATGCAGCTATAACTGCGATTGGATGCAGTTGAATGTTGATGTTACTGAATGGAACAACTCAGGTGAAGTGCGCTAATGTTTGAGCATTGTACCTGAGTCAACAACAGATGAAATTTCACTCTTTTCACAGATTTCAATCTCATGAACTCAGAAATGTTTGTAGGTCATGGGACAGAAATGTACAGTCCTGTTTAGTTTAGTATATTGTCACATGTACCAAGGTTCAGTGAAAAGCTTTTTTGTTGCATGCTATCCAGTCAGTGAAAAGATTACACATGACTACAATCTAGCCATCCACTGTGTATAGGTACAGGATAAAGAGAATGTTTAGTGCAAGTTAAAGTCAATTGAAGTTCGATAAAAGATGGTTCCCCAATGAGGTAGATGGTTGGTCAGGACCGCTCTCTGACTGGTGAGAGAATGGTTCAGTTGCCTGATAACAGCTGGGAAGAATCTGTCGCTGAATCTGGAGGCATGCGTTTTCACACGACTGTACATCTTGCATATTAGAGGCATATTAGGCTAGGAGGTCAAAGACTAGTTTGGTCACAGCTAGGGTTTTAGGTTCAATATTGTTTACCCTGTTCCAAAATGATGTGATGGCATTGGTAGAATTCTACAGCGTTTTCTGAGGATGCCAGTGCCAGGAGGAATTGCAGATGCTGGAAGTTTGAGTAAAAACCATACTGCTGGAAGAACTGAGTAGTTAAGGTGACATCTGTGGAGGGAAATGGACAGACAACGTTTTCAGTTGAGACACTCCTGCAATCTGATGAGGATGTTGTCTGGGCTGAGGAGCTTAACTTATGACCAGAGATTGACTGTTGGCCTCCTGTCTGTGCAACAGATAAATCTAAACGGGAAATTTCTTGGGGTGTAAAAAGGTATGAAAGGCTTAGTCAAGGAGAACAAGAAAGACCCCCCCCCCCCTTCAATTACCTCACCAGAGGTTGAGCATATTCTAAAATTATAGAGAATCATAGTCATACAACTTGGAAACAGGCCATTTGGCCCACTAAGTTAATGCCAACAATTAAACACCCATTGTGTGCCCATTTATACCCAACCTACATAAATCTCAATTGTATTGTCCCCACATTCCCATCAACTGGCCCCAGGTTCTACCGTTCACCTATACACACTAGGGCAATTTACAATGATCAATTCCCATGACCTTTGGAGGCAATTAATGCGGTCGTGGGGGGAACATGGGGAGAACATGCAAACCCCAAGCAGGCAGCACCCAAGGTCAGCGTCCAACTTGGATCAGTGGAACTAATAGGTAGTATTTAATGAGCTTTCAGTCCCAGTATGGCAACCATGTAATTTAAATGCAAGTGAATAATAAAATTAAGCATGGACTTTTTTAAATGTTCAGACTGTGATTGTGACCAGGATTATCATTAAAAATCCCATCTGTTTCATTAATTTCCTTAAAGGAAGGAAATTTGCCATTCTTACCCGGTTCTAGATCTGCCAAAGTGATTGGCTCTAACAGCCTCCTCAGGAGCAATTACAGATGGACAATAAACGCTGACATTGTTAGTAACATCTACATTCTGTGAACAAATAAATTAAAAAATCTCCTCTCACCCTTCCTCGCTGTAAGGAAAATGACATCTGTTTCTTGATGTAACTGAAATATTTTATTTTTAGTACTATTCAGGTCCTAGACACCTTTTCCCAGTAGAAAATACTCCAGATAATGCACAACCCGTGTTTTCCACTGTTTCAGCATGGGTTCCTAGTAACGTTCTAATATTAAAACAAATGATTCTGCAGAGGTTCTGTGTTTCTTTTGCCACCATCTTAAAAAAAAATCAAGTACCAGTTGTTGAGATTCTCTGTTCCAGAATTGTCTGTTTCAAAATTTAGCTTATATTGGCTCTTTCAATTATTTCTACTAAAACTGCATCTGCCACATTTCTTTCCATTTCACAATTCAGTCCTTCTGGAGCCCATTTCAATCTTATTCATTAGTGATAGGTGCAGAATTAGGCTATTCAGTCCATCAAGTCTAATCCACCATTCAAACATGGCTGATCTATCTCTCCCTCCTAACCCCATTTTCCTACCTTCCCCCCCATAGCATCTGACACCCATACTAATCAAGAATCTATCTGTCTCGGCCTTAAAAAATATCCAGACTTGTCCTCCACAGCCTTCTCTGGCACAGAATTCTGCAGCTTCACCACCCTCTGACTAAAGACATATCCTCCTCACCTCCTTCCTAAAAGTGTGTCCTTCAATTCTGAGGCTATGACCTCTAGTCCTAGACTCTCCCACTAGTGGAAACATCCTCTCCACATCCACGCTATCCAAGCCTTTCACTATTCTCTATGTTTCAAAGAGGTCCCCCCTCATTCTTCAAAACTCCAGCGAGTACAGGCACACTGCCGTCAAACGCTCATCATATGTTAACCTACTCACTCCTGGGATTATTCTTGTAAACCTCCTCCCGACTCTCTCCAGAGCCAGCACATCCTTCCTCAGGTATGGTGCCCAAAATTGCTCACAATATTCCAAATGCAGCCTGTCCAGCTATTATGGAGCCTCAGCATTACAACCCTGTTTTTGTATGCAAGCCCTCTTGAAATAATTGCTAGCATTGTGTTTGCTTCTTTACTACCAATTCGACTTGCAGATTAACATTTGGGGAATCCTGCACCAGCACTCCCAAGTCCCTTTGCACCTCTGGATTCTCACCCCATTTAGAAAATATTCTACACCTTTATTCTTGCTACCAAAATCCATGCACCATACTTTGCTACACCATATTCCATCTGCCACTTCTCTGTCCACTCTCCTAACCTGTCCAGGTCCTTCTGCAGAGTTCCTGCTTTCACCGCACTACCTGCCCCTCCACCTATTTTCGTATCATCCGCAACTTTGGCCACAAATCCTTCAATCCCCTCGTCCCATTTATTAATATACAACCTGAAGCAGCCCCCAGCACCGACCCTTGCGGAACTCCACTAGTCACTGGCATCCAACCAGTTAAAGCCCCCTTTGTTGCCACTCTTTGTCTTCTGCCATCCAGCCAAACTCTTCTCCATGCATGTTCCGTGGGCATTCATGTTCCTTAGCAGCCTCACATGTGAGGTACCTTATCAAAGGCTTTCTGAAAATCTAGGCAAACAACATCTACTGACTCTCCTTTGTCTGTCCTGCTATTTGCTTATTTATTCACTACTTACTTGCAAGTTTCATGCCATCAGACTTTGAAATTATGTTCAGAATACCCAAGTACATCTAATCACATCAGTATCCTGGAGTCACTGCCCTCTGCATGTCAGACCCAATTTGTTTACAACATGGACCACAGTGAGTGTTTTTTTTTAAATATACTGCCACCTGGGATGCAGTGCTCCATGTGGGACATAGTGCAATAGTTTCAGAAAAAGCTCATCTATTCCCATTTTGAACTCCTTCGGATGACTGCATCTCTAAACTTTGAAGTGCCTCCTCCACTCATAACCATCACTCCCATTACACAGCGGACTGTGAGACTAGACTGCACTCACCTAAGTGTTCGTCCCTTACCTATCCAGCTGAGCTCTCTGTGTGTCTGGGTTGATAACCTCTAGGGAAGTACAGATATTCAATGCTCTGCAGCAACTCAAAGTACTCCACAATTTCAGAAACACGATCATATTGTTATCTTGGCAAACAATCCACACATTTTTACAATAAGCATAACTAGTAATTTTAAATATTTATACACATTATTTTGTCAGGAATCCATTGTGGATGAAGAAGAAAACCAAAAAGATGAAAATATCCACCTAAGGAGATTTTTAATTGTTCTGGCCAATTTTCTTATATTTTGTTGTCTTGCTGGAAGTGGGTACCTCATTTTTTATGTTGTGAAAAAATCCCAGACATATTCAAAAGTGGCTAACTTAACCTGGTATCAGAAAAATGAGGTAAGTTTTCCTTTACAACTACTAACATAAAATGAATAGAAATTTTCAAGAGTCACAGTCACACAACACAGAAATAGGCCCTTCAGCCTATGCTGAACAAGTAGCCAAACCAAGCTAGTCTGACTTGCCCATGCCTGGCCCATATCCCTCTCAAGCTTTCCTATCCATGTACCTGCCTAACTCTTTAAAATATAATTATATCTGTCTGTACCACTTCCTCTGACAGCTCATTCCATGTTTGCCATACCCTCTGTGCGACAAATGTATTCCTCAGGCTTTGAATAATTCTCCTCTCTCTCTCAGCCTACATCATCGAGATTTGGAGTCCCTTAAACTGAGAATAGACTCTGTTCACTTTACATATGCACCTAATGATTTTATACATTTATAAAGAATCACCCCCTCATCCCTCACAGAATAAAGACCTAGTCTCTCCTTATAACACAAACTCCCCAGACCCAGTCATTTCCTTGTAAAACCTTTTTGCACCTTTTCCAGTCTAATGGCATCCTTCCTAAAGCAGGGTGACCAGAAATGTTCAGTGCTACTCCAAATGTGTTACTGTACTAACAACTGAAACATGACAAGTACTTTACTCAATACACTGACTGATGAAGACAAGCATGCCAAATGACCTCTTCGCCACCTTGTCTACCCCTGTTGCCCATTTCATGAAACTATGATTCTGTCCGCTAGATGTCACTCTGTTCTACAACAGTTCTCATGGCTCTACTATTTAAAGTGAATGTATTTATGTATGGTATATCTGACCTGATTAGGTAGCATGCAAAACAAACCCTTTCACTGTATCTCGGTACATGTGACAATAATAAACCTAAACCTAAACTGTTACTGTGTAAGTCTGCCTGGATTTTTCTTACCAAAATGCAGTATCTTGCATTTATCTGAACAAAACTCCAACTGCCATTTGTTGGACAATTGGTCCAGTTGATCAAAATTCTGTTGTAATCCCAGATAACTTTCTTCACTTTCCACTAAACTACCGATGTTAGCGTCATATACAAACTTACTAACTATGCCAACTACATTCACATCCAAACCGTTAATATCAACACAAACAACAGTGGATCCAACACTAATCCCTGTGGCACACCACTTATTACAGGCCTCCAGTCTGAAAAACAACCCTCTACCAGCACCCTCTTTTCGCTTCCTTCAAGCCAATTTTATGTACAATTGGCTAGTTTGCTCTGGATCCTCTGACCTAACCTTCCAATCCTTCCTACTATGTGGTACCTTGTCAAAGTAAAAACCCATTTAGACACTGATCTACTGCTTTGCCTCATCATTCTTCTTGGTAACCTCTTCAAAAAAACTATAAAAATGGTTCTGACTATCCCTCATCAGTCCTTGGCTTTCCGAATGCATGTTGATCCTGTCTCTCCCACATACTACAATCAGTCTGAAGAAGAGTCCCAACCTGAAATGTCACCTATCCATGTCCTCCAGAGATGCTGACTGACCCACTGAGTGCTCCAGCACTCTTTTTTGGTAAGCAACATCGCAGTTCCTTGCTCCTCCCTTTTTGTTCCCCTGTGTTCCCCCTTAAGTGTACTGCATACACACCCAATACTCATCAAGGGATTCATCTGATCCCAGTATAAACCTGATATATGTCTCCTCATTTTTCTTTGACAAGAGCTTGAATACCTCATGCCATCCAATGTTCCCTAATTCCGCTAGTGGAACACGCTTGGTCTTGAAGTCCCACTATCTTGCATTTAAAAACCTCCCACTTACTCGACAACTCTTTACCTGCAAACAGCCTCACACAAACAACTTTTGAAAGTTCCTGACAAGGAACTGCGATGCTGCTTAGTGTTAGTGGGGAAACACAAATTCACATCCAAATCATTACTATAAATAACGGACCACAGTGGACCCAACACCAAGCCCAGTGGCACCAAGCCAATTTTCATGGTAATGATTTAGATGTGAATTTGTGTTTCCCCACTAACACTTCAGTCATGGGTCCTGCCATATTTCCCAAGAAGAGCTTAAGCCTCTTCCTTCTCTAGCATGGCCATCTACATATTATAGAATATGAAATGTATTTTTATTTGCAGAGATGCCCACTGTTGATTTTTCTTCATTTTAAATGGTATCTTAAAAGTGACACATGATGCATTTTTATTTTTGTTAACAAATGTATCCATTGAATATGGGTTAGGAGGGAGAGAAACGTCAGCCATGATTGAATGGCAGACTAGACTTGAAATGGTCTAATTCTACTCCTATCACTTATGACCTTATGTTTAAGAAGGAACTGCAGATGCTGGAAAATCGAAGGTAGACAAAAATGCTGGAGAAACTCAGCGGGTGAGGCAGCATCTGTGGAGCAAAGGAAATAGGTGACGTTTTGGGTCGAGACCCTTCTTCAGATTTATGACCTTATGATCACTCTTATTCAGGAGCTATTTGGGACAATGCTTGAAACAACATTATGCTTGAGACAACAAATTGATTTGTGTTTTTGTGCCTACTGTATCACATTTGGTGAACTTTGATGTCTTCTATATTCATTGCTGTTCACATTTTTTCGCAGTTTTATTTAGCTTGGTCAAACATGTTATCTGAGTGCTCGTCTCAGTTATGGATAAATTTATATGCGTTAACGTTTAGTGATTAGTCTGTACCCAACTTAAATTGGATAATTTTGCAGATGTCCAAATTGTTATGAATAACTATCTATTAAATATGTTATTTTTATAGATTGATATAGTTATGGCATTGTTGGGAATGTTTGTTCCTCCACTGTTTGAAACAATTGCTGGTCTGGAAAATTATCATCCGCGTATTGCATTGAAATGGCAGCTGTGGCGAATGTTTGCCCTGTTCCTCGGTAATCTGTACACATTTCTGCTGGCTCTTATTGATCAAGTCCAATCACAGGTAAGAAACTCTTGTAGAATCTATTTCTGTTTACTCAGGTGCACACTTGTTTCTGGGTGACTTTCAACTGAGTCGCGTTTTTGTAAATTATATAATGCCACTAAAATAACTGCCAGGAGGCAGAACCTTGCATATTAACACACAAAGGGAATATTGCCAGTTGGTAATCACAATAATATTTGTTAGTAGCAGCTCCGTCATCACAGAAAATGGAGCTACATTTTACCGTCCACTGATAGTGACAAGATGCCTTCAATTGTAGAAAGACAAGATGCCTTGATTGATTGATTGATTGAGAGATACAGGCTGGAAGCAGGTTCTTCAGCCCATTGAGTTCACGCCGAACATCAATCACAAGTTCTATGTTATCTCACTTTCTCATCCACTTCCTACACACTAGGAGCAATTTATGGTGGCCAATTTATCTACAAACCTGCATGTCTTTGAGATGTGGGAGGAAAGTGGAGCACCTGAAGGAAACTCATGTTGCCATGTCGTCACAAACTCTACACAGGCAGCGCCTGAGGTCAGGATTGAACCTTGGTCTCTGGTGCTGTGAGGCAACAGCTCTACTGGCTGCACGATTATGCTGCCCTTGAAAGGTGGTTGCTGTTAGTGCCTAGTCAGGTACATCCAGGTTGGCTTTGCTCATTGAAGATCGCCTTTCACATATAAAAGAATAATATGCTGCAATTGGGGTGTTTTTTAAAAACATTTTCAAATCAAGCGCTGTTCAGAAATAATGTTAAGATTACAAACAGCCTTGCTTTTGTAGTATTCATTTTTAATTTCATTAAAATAGCACTTATCTTCTATTCTAAATTTAAAATGTTGTCCTAAACAAAGCAAAGGTTTAAGTGAAAACCTCTTTCAACCATAAGCACATCACCAGCCTTTTAACCTGGTTGCTTCGTAGCAGCTGATGTCATTAATCTTGAATATAATTCATGACTGCAGATGAATTAAATGGTTTTAAAGACTGCATAAAAACATTAATGGCTCAATGTCAATCTACATGTGATATAATTATATGGAACCATTTTTTTTAAATTTAGATTTTCTCTCTTCATCGCACAAATATTATAGTTTAAACATATTTTCATCAGGAAAATTCAACATATAAATATATATATTTTCATCAGGAAAGTTCAACATATAAGAATATATTTTCATCAGGAAAGTTCAACATAAAAACATATATTTTCCAAGGAAAATTCAAAGCGAAGAAGTGCTTTCAGTTGGATTATTAACATTAATGAATGTCCGCATTTCCCTGATTTCTGTGTGGTAGCTGTACTTTTACAATAGACAAGGCTGGACTATGACATGGCAATTTCCACATTTCATACTCCAGAAGTCAGCACTTGAATTGCAACATGTTGTTCTTTACGTAACATTAGCTTTTCTATGAAATTTTACGTCTGTGCTGAGGAAATCTGGAGCTTAGTTTGGTTTAGTTTCTTATTATTGTCATGTATACTGAGGTACAATGAAAAGCTTTTGTGTGCTATCTAGTCAAAAAAAAACCTATACAATCAAGCCATCCACAGTGCACAGATAAAGGATAGAAGTACAGTGTTTAGTGCAATATATAACATTGAAGTCCGATAAAGTACGATTAAATATGGTTCAAAGGACTCCAATGAAGTACATAAAATGTCAGGTCCACACTCTCGCTGATCAGAGGACTGTTGAGTTGCTGATGGCAGTTGGACAACTGTCCCAGAATCTTGAGTATGCATTTTCACACTTCTGTACTCTTGCTTGAAGGGAGAGGGGAGAAGAGGGAGTGACTGGGGTGAGACTGGTTCTTGACTATGCTGATGGCCATGCCGAGGCAACCTGAAGTATGGATAGAGTCAATGGAGGGGAGGTAGTTCTGTGTGATGGACTGGACTACAACCACAACTCTCTGCAATTGCTTGCGGTATTGGATGGAGCTGTTCCCAAACCAGGCCATGGTTACACTTTTTAAAAAATTCAACAAGGGGGTCCTGTTAGTACTGAACATGAATTATTTGGATCTGACTGGAATAAAGAGAACAAAGATGGGAATTTATCAACCACAGGAGCTTTGAATGCTATTCAATCTTATTCACAAAACAAGAAATTAACTATACAAGGGCTCATGGATGCAAATTGACAGGGAAGAAAAACACTTTAGTTGTAATATTTGTAATATTTGAAAGCCACCTTGTGATGAAGATTTGAAAAGCTAAGTCCAGAAGATACCACTTTTTGACCTCCAAAATTGCTGTATCATATCCTCCAAGAGCTACTGTTGGCTGCTAAGCGCAACCTCCTAAATATAAAGAGGAAGACACAAGGAACTGCAGATGCTGTGGAGGGAATGGATAGGCTACGTCTCAGGTCAGGATCCTTCTTCATACTCTGAAACATCGACTATCCATTCCCTCCACAGATATAAATTGTTTTAAATTTACTGTTATTCGTGTAAGTATATCAGACTATGTATACATGCTTATTGGTACATTAAATAGAATGTGAATACAGGCCTTTGCATGGTTGGGTTCCTGGATTTATATTGGCTTTGGAGAGAGGAGGAATTTCTTGAGAGAAAGGAAATAAATCAGTGTGGAGTAAGGAATAGTAATTTTAATGAATCCTCTCAATTTTCCCTTGAGAGTGTTGAGAAAACATGAGGGAGCACAACTCCAGTCTTCCACTGGTGGATTGCCTGTATTTGTGGGTATTAGCTACAGGGAGGGATAGGACAGACTTTGATTGTTTTCTCAAGACCACCAGAGGTTGAGGGGAGGCTTGACTGAAGTGTGGGATTATGGGAGACACAGATAGGGTGGACGATTAGAACCTTTTCCCAGGGTGGAAATATCAAAGATTAGAGGGTGTAGCTTTAATTTGAGAGGTACAAAGTTTAAATCAGATGTGTGCGTTTTACACACAGAATGGTTGGTGCCTGGAATGTGCAGCCAGGGTTGGTGGTGGAGGCAGATACCACAGTGACATTTAGGAGGCTTTTCAATAGGCCTGCAGATATGCAAGGAATGTAAGGATATGGATTATGTGCAGGCAGATGACATTAGTTTATTTGGCATCATTCTCAGCATGGTTATTGTGGGCCGAAGGGCCTGTTCCTGTGCTATACTGTTCTATGTTCTATGATTCTGAAAACATTAGAACTCTGACAGATCCCTATCTAAACTATACCTTTAAAATATTTTTGGTGTACAATTGTATTTTTAAACAAGACGTTTTCTTTCTCTTGTTCAGTTGGCAGAGGAAGAAAGCATAAAAAACAAAACTTTTGCCATGATGAACGCCTTCAATTTTACATCTAATAGTTCGACCCCTGGAATTCCACAAATAGATCCTGCGGATTTCCCCCGAGGGCCTTGCTGGGAGACTGGCGTTGGAATGGTACGTCAACTGAATCTATACTGCAGATGTGGACTTCAGAATGTTTTGTTTGTTATTTGTGTTTTACATGTTAGTAGCACACCGTATAATGCGGTGTCACATAATCTGTATTAAATTCCAACATGGATTAATATATTTAGTTCAAAGTTATGTTAAATTACAGCAGTATAAATGGGGAGATTATGTTTTAATAGATTTAACCATGTATTGAAAGATTGCACTATTTACTGAATATTTTTTGTTATTTACAATTTATAGGAATTTACAAAGCTGACTGTGTCTGACATTCTTGTTACTTACGGCAGTATATTTGTTGGAGATTTCCTACGAGCCTTATTTGTCAGATTTGTTAACTACTGCTGGTGCTGGGATCTGGAGTATGGATTTGTTAAGTATTATTTATCAAAATAAATATGTTGAGTAAATTAATAATGACTAACATTCTATGTGATATTATATTTGATACTTGATTAAAGATCGAGTTAAATTTGTGTTCAGCTAATCACAATTATATATGTAAAGATGAACTTGCTCAGTGCTCCACAGTATATTATCTGCACTTTGATTAGTACCAAAGTTTAAGATTAATTCCTTAATGAACAATGGCTAATATACTGGACATTTAATGGATCCATTGGACAAATGGCTTCTTTGTTAATATTTATTGTAATACAAAGTTACAATTAGTTTTTTCTATTAACCTTGCAACTTTTGCTCTTAAATTTTCAGCCGTCATATACTGAATTTGATATCAGTGGAAATGTTCTGGGACTTATCTTCAATCAAGGAATGATATGGTAATGAACCCTTTCTTTATAGCCATATGGTTAATAAACTGCATTTGCCTAATCTTTTCCCAATGGGAAGCGAGTCCGGGTTAAAACGTGGTTAGAGAGCCGGAGAGCAGTAGGATGTGCCATGTGAGAGATGGTCAGAACCAAGCTTGCTAATAATCAAGGAAACTCAATGGTGTTTTGATGAAAATATAAAGATTAAAAGGAATTAAAGAAAAGGGGTCTGTGAGAAAAATATTGTTGTCGGAATGTGGTTGTTTCTTAAAAAATACGTTGTCTAAAAATAATGGCACAAACATTATAATAGAAATGTCAATTGTTGGCAGAGTAGATATAATGAGAGAGGATATAAGGGATTTGGAATATTTGCTAATTTCCTTGATAAATCAGTGGATGAAATGCTTCCCAAGATGTTAGGAGAAGCTTTGTGGAAATATTACATGATTATTTTCCTATCTAGTCCAGTTGGAGATGTGATGCCAGAAGATGCTGGTGGATAGTGAACATTGCACCATTGTTTTAAAAGGGTGAAAGGGATAGATTGAGCAACTACAGATGGGTTAGATTATTAGAAACATTTCTGAGTGACAATATGGATCATTATTTGGATCATTTAATATTATATATTTGGCCAGTGTCATTAAGTAACACAGTAGACAGGGGCTGGGGGTTTTGATGGAAATAGGCCATGATGTATGTTGCATATATTGTTTTAAGTCTATTTGGAAATGTGAAAGTTGAGGAAATATAAGGGTAAGATGGACTTATATATCCATATCAAATAAGATTAATGCAAAAGTGCTAATTAAAAGATGATACCTAATTTTGTCAGAATATCTTAATGCCAAAATAATTTACCTACAGTAATTTTAGGTGTTTCATTATTTGGATGTGCTAGCTTAGCTGAAATTGCTTTTACTCAGAAGAACCTTAGGTCTTTCACAGAAATACAAGAACAGCCCAATATTTAATCAAACCTGCTGTGTTTGTAAGTTGATTATCTACTATCCTTATCTTACCTTGATCAAGTTCTCTGCGATAAGTTTGGTAAATAAGTCATCGCTGTTCAGATTGATGTTACCTTTCCCATCAGCATACTTCATGAGGAAGTGAAACTAAACCCCAGTCTTAATCGATCATTAACACTGCTCAAACATTATTTCTGTCAATTGCAAATATTTAATAAAAGCAGCAATTGATTCCAAATATTCTGGATAAAAGATATTCCGGAAAGAGAAGGGGAGAAAGGAAAGTGAGTGGCAGTGTGGGAGTATGGAGGGGAATGTGGCGATAATATAATGTGATTCGAATAGGATAAGTGTAAATTGGTCTGTGATGATACAGTGGGTCAAAGCTTATGTCAATGACATGGTCAAACCTGGAGCTCTGAGGAAAATAATATGTATTCAAGGGGATATAAACAGCATAATGAAATGCCCAGTTGTGTGGCAGACAAAACTTAATAACATAAAGTGAGAAATCTTGTAATTTTATCAGGAGAATGGTATGAGGCAGTTTAAACTAGAGGGCACAATTCTAAAATGGTGTAAGAAAAGGGAGATTTGAGGGTATTTGTGCATATTGATTTGTAAGTGGCAGGGGAGTTGAAAACATGGTTTAAAAAAATGTATTAAATCCTGGGCTTTCAACATTGGATAAGAGTATGGAAGTTGAGATCAACCTGATTGAAATATGGAAGATAGACACAGTATGCTGGAATAGCTCAGCAGGTAAGGCAGCATCTCTGGACAAAAAGGATGGGTGACCTTGCAGTCGGAGAAAGGGTTCCGACCCAAATAGTCACCCATCCTTTTTCTCCATAGATGCTGCCTGACCTACCGAGTTACTCCAGCACTTTTTTTCCACCATTGGTATTGAATGGTGTTTCCATTCCAACATCTGCAGTTCTTTCCTACACATGAATTAAATACTGGTTTAGCCACAGCTGAAGCATTGTATACAGTCCTGCGTGCCACACTTTAGGACTGCAGATTGTGCAGAAGCCATTCACCAAACTTATTCCAGGAATGAGAGACTTTGTTCCGAATGGAAAGTTTAAGGGTTTTTTCCATGAAACACAAGTATTGAGGGGATGTGTTAGAGATATTTAAAACTGGGAAGGATATAGAGAGAGTAGTATTTCTTATTTGTGAAAGCATCAAATACAGTAGGCAGCCAAAAAAAGTAAGGTGACTTGAACTAATATTTACACAACATGTCTGGAATGCTGGATTTGCATTGGAGGCATTTGTATCGGAGGCATAATCTGAAGTAGACTTCAAAAATAAACAACAAATATCTGAATGTAAAGGATTTGATAAATTCTGGGAAGAACAAGGAGTGGTACTGGCTGAATTGTACCTGCATGGCACTATTATGGACAGAATTAACGCCCCCTTTCATGTTATGACCATTCTGTGATTTTGTAAATTGAAAGGTTCTATTATAAAATTAAATATTTCAATATTTAAAATGAAGATCATATATGATCCAGGCTAACTGGATATGGAATTGATTTCATGATAGGGTGTTTTCCAGAGTGGAGGCTGTGCCTAGTGATGTGCCAGAGGGCCCATTGGTCTTTATCATCACCTATATCAACAATTTGGATGAGAATGTACTTGACATCTATATAATTAAAAGTCTCATCTTGACCACTTCCTGTCTGCATTGTATATCGACTTTAGAAAAAACGCTACCATATATTGTTATGATTTTTGGCCATCTTATTCACAGTCCTCCTCCGCTGAGCAGGCCCTGAGGAATTTTCCCATCGATTAAAAATAAAAAAAGTTATGAGTGTTTAAAAAACCTTGAGATCCTCTCGCCTGTCAATCACTGCGATGAAGGTAACGCCCCTTCTGGGGGTGGGGCAGGACTATAAAACCCCAGATGCCTGAACATGACTCAGTCACTCTGTAAGATTGCGAGGGAGAGGCCACGACTCTCATTCTAGGCTCTGAAGCAACTGAACTGAGTCTGCAATGTACTTGCAATAAATGATTTGTTCGCCCTTAATGAAAATGAAATTAGTTGTTTAGCCTGCCCTGTGCTTGAAACTGAACTGTAAATGAAATGAAAATGCAATAAGCTGTTTGGCTTGGTCTGCCCTGTGCTTGAAACTGCAATGGCAATGGAAATGGAGTGAAAATGCAATGAGCTGTTTGGCTTGGCCTGCCCTGTGCTTGAAACTGCAATGGCAATGGAAATGGAGTGATAATGCAATGAGTTGTTAGGCTTGACCTGCCCTGTGCTTGAAATGGCAATGGAAATGGAGTGAAAATGCAATCTGTTTGGTTTGTCCAGCCCTGTGCTGGAAACTGCAATGGCAATGGAAATGGTGTGAAAATGCAATGAACTATTTGGCTTGACCTGCCCCGTGCTCGAAACTACAATGGCAATGGAAATGAAGTGGAAATGCAATCTGTTTGGCTTGGCCTACCCTGTGCTTGAAACTGCCATGGCAATGGAAGTGAAATGAAAATCAATCAGCTGTTTGGCTTGGCCTGCCCTGTGCTTAAAACTGCAATGGCAAAGGAAGTGAAGTGAAAATGTAATCTGTTTGGCTTGGCCTGCTCTGTGCTTGATACTGCAATGGCAATGGAAGTGAAATGAAAACACAATGAGCTGTTCGGCCTGCCCTGTGCTTGAAACTGCAATGGCAATGGAAGTGAAATGAAAATGAATGAGCTGTTCGGCCTGCCCTGTGCTTGAAACTGCAATGGCAATGGAAGTGAAATGAAAATACAATGAGCCTGTTGCAATGAGCTGTTTGGCCTGCCCTGTGCTTGAAACTGCAATGACAATGGAATTGAAATGAAAATGCAATGAGCCTGTTGCAATGAGCTGTTCGGCTGCCCTGCGCTTGAAATGAAATGGAAATGAAATGAGTTGTTTGGCCTGCCTGAAACCACTATTTCGGCCCACTAGTCCCCTATTAGCCGAGAAACCAGTCCCGTTTGCCCAAAATGCCCATACTAGCCCAGGAGGAGCATTTTGGCCCAAAAGGCCCGTGTCAGGCCAGGAAAAGTCCAGAAAAATTGCCTTTCACTAAGATTTCACGCAGATATATATATTTTTTAAACCCCTTCGGCCCATCAGGCCGGTAATAGCCTAGGAGTCCATTCAACCCATCAGTAAGTATTCCCCCTGCAAGTATTAAACCTCACCCAAGTATTTTTCTCCCTCCCTTCATTGGCTCCCTGTGAGATCCAGGCCAGGATAGATTTTCCTCCTCCATTGCTGTGATCTGCAGAAAAAGATGAAAAATTCCTGAAATTGATTCTCCACCCTCTCCCCCTTCTCTCTCACAGAGTCTCTCACCTGTTTTGGGCAGAATTTCTGGCAGTTTCTGAGCTGCCGGCCCACCAGGCCTGAGTGACTGAGCTGCCGGCCCACCAGGCCTGAGTGACTGAGCTGCTGGCCCACCAGGCCTGAGTGACTGAGCTGCCGGCCCACCAGGCCTGATTGACTGAGCTGCAAGCCCTAGAATCTATTTGGCCCACAATGTCCATACTAGCCCTCTGGAAACCTGTCCCTTCTGTCCACAACACCCATACTAGTGTTCCAGAACATTTCTCCCCCCCCCCCCCCCCCCCACTGGCCACCAACATTGGAATTGGTGGAGAGGTGGAATATTTAGTCTAGTGATTAAGATAGTTTGTGGTATCGTAGACAGTGAAGATGTTTATGAGGAATTATGGTGGGATTTTGATCAGTGAGCCAAGGAATGGCAAATGGAGTTTAATATAGATAAATGTGAGGTGTTGCATTTTGGGAAATCGAGCCAGAACAATATGTTCAAAGTGAACAGTAGGGGGTGTTGTAGAGCAGAGGGTTCTGGAAGTACAAGTACATAGTTTCTGGAAATGGCATAGCTGGTAGGTAGTATAATGAAATAGTCTTTCGGCACTTTGGCCTTCATCATTCAGGGCATTGATTATAGTGTTATGTTACAGTTATGCAAGATGTTGGTGAGACCACACTTAGATTTTTTGTTCAATTTTGCCCACCACATTACAGGAAATTTGCTATTAAGGTGGAAGAAAATGCAGAGAATATTTCTAATGTTGCTAGGACCCAATGGGCTGTGTTATAGAGAGAGGTGATCTTACAGAGGTATATAAAATCATGAGAGCAATAGAAAGGGTGAATTCACAGTCTTTTTTTTGTCCGGGAAGAGGAATCAAGAAGTAGAAGGCATAGTTTTAAGGTGAGAGGGGAAATCTTTAATAGCAACCTTAGAGGAAATTTTGCACACAGAGGGTGGTGGATATATGGTTTAAGCTGCCAGGGGAAGTATTTGAGCTAAGTACAATAGCTACATTTAAAAGACATCTGGACCAGTACATGGATAGGAAAGGTTTATAGGGAATTGGGCAAAATGTGGATAACTGGGACTAGCTTAGATGCAGCATTTTAGTTAGATTGAACAAGTTGGGCAATGAGGCCTGGTTCTATGCCATGTGACTATGAACACAGTTAAATATTGGTTTATTATTATTATTGCAATATTATTGTTTTTTTGTGTTTACGTATGTGTGTGGATATATATATATTTATATGATCTATATATATGATCTCTATATATGTGTATTTGTGAGTATATGTATACATACACTGAACTTTTTTTTCTCTCTCGTTTATTATATTGTTTACCGTGTACTATATTTACATATTCTGCTGTGCTGCTGCAAGTAAGAATTTCATTATTCTATCTGTGATATATGACAATAAAACACTATTGACTCTCTTGGCAATAAACTTACTGATGTGTATGCCAAAAAATAAATCTCACTGTACCTTGGTACATATGATAATAAAGGAACCATTGAACCATTGAAAGATACATTGATACTACATTGATTTAATTAAGTCAAAAATGTAAATTATGTGCAACTTTCCAACCCCTCTCCATAGAAATGAATGGATTGACTGGAAATGTGTCAGTCCTAGCCAGGCACATGATTCAGTTGCCAACTTTCCCCATGGTAACAGCTGGAGTATTTTCAAGGGTCATTCTCCAGCAATCACGTCCAGTATTCAACAGTGCTTTATTTGTCACATATGCAACTGCACAGCAAAATTATTTTTGCATATGTCGACATAGTCATTTTTGCCATTTTTGGGGCCATTATACAAAATCCAAAGTCCGGTTGGCCCACGAGCTCGATGTACCCGAGCAGTTCCCTCTTCTCTCTTTGCCCGGCCATCTTTGTATCCTGGGGACATCTCCTGCAGCCTACCTTTAAGGTGCTGGAGGCATTACCCTGGTTCACAATCCTAGCGGCGCTAGCTCCTGTCATCCTGACATCTCCAGCTTCCTCCTGGTAATGCTGTCCGATGAACCATCGGGTGGGTTACTGGTCCTGCCGACGTACGAGCCTTCGGGCGGGTTAGCGGCCCCGCCGACCGATGAGTCTCGGTGAGTTCCCGGACTCGGAATTGGAGCACTGTCAGAGTATGACAGCATTCAGCTGTGCAAAAGTCTGTGACTTTGGTGTTTTTCACTCATGTGCACCAGCCTTAAACCTCCTTGCATTTGCAATACTAAATGATTGTGATCTCTGTGGAATGGCAGTGTGTTTAGTGAATATTTCAGTCCCTTGTGGTGTTAATATTGCAGAACTGGAATTCTACCAGCAGATGGAGTTGGTGGTAGAACCAGCAGCACCTATGGAAACCTGAAGAGAAATGTAGTAACTTCCACCTTAGAATGTATCATATTGCTTTACAGTCAATTAAGTACCTCAATGTTCTCCTTGTAAATGCAAGGAAACAAACAAAGATCATTAGAAACATCATTACAAATTACCACAAAGCAACCATGTGATAGTGATCAAATAAACTCAATTATTAAGCTCCCAAAGGCAGTGGAAGACATAAAATAGGACCAAGCTAGTTCCTGTTCTGCTGTTTCTAGCACCCGTGAGGTTTATATTGATTTGAAATGTATTTTTCTTTCTTTTCAGGATGGGCACCTTTTATTCGCCCGGATTGATTGGCATCAATATTCTACGGCTGTTAACATCCATGTACTTCCAGTGCTGGGCTGTTATGTGTTGTAATGTCCCGCAGTCAAGAGTTTTCAAGGCATCCGGATCCAATAATTTCTACATGTCTTTATTATTGTTGATTTTGTTCCTAAGTTTATTGCCAGTAGTCTACACTATAATGACATTTACCCCCTCATTTGATTGTGGACCATTCAGGTAATCAGTTTTAATCAATCTAGCCCTGTTTTAAGACAATGTCATCTCTCCTACACAAAGAAGCAATGATGGATTAGACTTCTTTATATCATATGCCTCTTTTTTTTTGTTGATACCTAAATTGGTGTGCTTTTACCCAAGAATTTATAACTTAATAAGGAGAAGCAATTGTAGCATCACATCAACATGGTGTTAATAGTTTCAATTTGGATCATGTTATCAAGTAAGTTATGACTATTGTAGCACAGAAGTTAATTTTCTATTAACCCTTTGAAACAGTATTTAATTCCATGTTCAGCTCTTCCCCATAGCATTTTACATTACTTATTTTCACAAATATATCCAATTTTTCTATAAATTGTTGTAGTCTCCATTTAAATAAAATAGCCCACTTTTTCCCCTCCTGCATCGGGAAACAACCAATAATGAAAAGGCTTAGACAGTAACAAAACATATTTATTTAATATTGAAGAAGGAACTGCAGATGCTGGAACAATCTGAGGAAGGTTCACCCATTCCATCGCTCCATAGATGCTGCCTAACCCGCTGAGTTTCTCCAGCATTTTTGTCTACCTCTTATTTATTTAATATGATCATTTAATAGGCAAATCTTCCAGGCATTTGATATACCGTTTACATTGCAAACATCTTGATTTGTTCGTCATCAACCTCTATGATGCTGTTTGCAACAAATTGACAGATGTCCATTTTATAACGATAAGGGTGTTGAGTTTTATGTTACAAACATACACAAAGTGTGCTCCATGCAAGACTTTGAATATTGATTCTCCCATGAAATTTCACAACTGAGTTTCCCATGATATTGCACAAGGTGAGTTGGACAATAAACTAAATATTTCATTGATCTATCTCACAGAAATATAAAATCATACCATTGTAAGTACTGTCACTTTCCCACGCCCCTCTGCCTGACCCAATTCACTTCCTCCTACAATAACACAGAATGAACTGTACTTTCCCATCCACAGACATCGGGTATACTTGCACAGTTAATATTTATCTCGAAAGTTCAAAACTCTGATTCATATTTGACTTGTCAAGATCAGTCACAATTGCTCAAGAGTAATATATTAAAAGAAAAATCTAGCTTTTGCCTACACTTTCCTTTCAGCTATGATTGTTATAACTACCTATTCCTATATTCATATTGTGAACTTGTCAGACTGCAATTAGATTCCATGTCTGCTTCACTGGGAGTCGGATATAATTACAGCATGGCCAAACAAAAAGTAAACAAAACAGGTGTTCTAACAAGGGGGTGATCTACTCTGTCACATGACCACTCATGCAGCAAAGACAAAAATCATATCCTAGGCTATTACTAAAATATAGAATATTGGAGTCAGGAAGGCTTTTACCTTGTGCTTCCATAATGGCTCAGTACTCAGTACCTTGGCTAATGTGACAATGATTTAGAGTGATATAGAAGGGGCGGGAGAAAATATGTTTGCAGATGAAATAAAATGACTTGATGGTTGGATATGAGGAAGAAAGCTTTAATCTTTAACAAGATATAGATGGTCTGGTCAGATGGGTTGAAAACTGTGGAATGAAATTTAACCAAAAAATCAGTGTGGAGGTACATCACAGCAAGATAATATGTAATAAATGTCAAAATATTGAGCGTTGTGGACCAGCAAAGTGACTTTTGGGGGGATGCCCAGAGATCTTTATACTTATTGGAGAAATGAATAAGATTGTTAAAGAAACATACAAGACATTTCCCTACATTAGATGAAGCTTTAAAAACAGGAAGATTTTCTTAGATCTACAAGGCAACACCAGTTAGGCTGCAGTTTGGGTACTCCATATAATGCTACATCGTCACGTAATAGCTGGATACTTGGGCGTGTACTTGAAAGCAGTGACCTGGTGCTGTAATATGGGTTTAGGTTGGATAGTTCATATTTATCTGCCATAGGCATGATGCACTGAATGATTCCCTTTGTTTTATGCTTTCAATAATGTTCAGAGATCATGCTTACATGAGTTAATGCTTACCATCTCCTGTGTTAACTGTTTACGACCCTGAGCAATGAAAGAACAATTAACAATCAAAATTGTTGATTTAAAAATGGAACTGGTAATCTCTGATGGTTGATAACATATGGGGTGTGCCTGATAAGAGTGCATTTGATGTTTAGATGCCTGATTACCTATGCTACTTATCAGTTTTTATTATTGTATTGGATGCATATATTACTGGCAAGCCTAGCATTTATTGCCCATTCTTATTGCTTTTGTGAAGACACGATCAGCTGCATTCACTGACTGCTGTAGTCCTCCTGAAAGAAACTCCCACAGAATTCCACTTCCGGTGATGTAGTTTCTTTGACGGCCTTATGATGCGGTGCCCAATGTGAAAAGATAGAACAGAAGTGCACAGGCCCGTCCGTCCATGACAGCTCCTTTCTAATTCCAAAAGCAGGATTGTGCTTGTAAAACCATGGAACTACAGATGCTGGTTTACCAAGGAAAGAAACAAAAAAAACTAGAGTAACCCAGCGGGTCAGGCCGCATCTCTGGCGAACTTGGATAGGTGATGTTTCGGGTTGGGACCCGTCCTCGGCTTTTAATCGTTGCGATACCCAATCCTCAGATGTGACACTGCTTGCAACATTCCATAGCTGGATCATGGTTGTTCACTTAGGGTGGATTGGAGACCTTTGGGTCAGAGTAAAGACAAGCCCATCAATAAAAATGGCGTATTGGCATTGTTTTCGGTCACACCATGACCCCTCTGATGAATAATGTATGCGTATGCTCATGTTTTTAAGACTTTTGTCATTGAGGTACATGACATTCTGCAGGATGGCATACCACCATGTTTTTTTGCTTTACTGCCCTCTCAGTAGAGGTCAAGGTCATATTAACTCTCTACTTTATTGTATATGAACTTTCTAAGTCAATGCAGCAGATCCCTGTTATATCCAACAATCTTCTGCTCATAGCTGTATCACAGAGGGCACACTGACACCATGTTTGTGAATAAACCCTTTCATCTAATTTAATTTCAGTCAGGAACGGATGATACCTTGAGCATAGGGTTCTGCTGACATCACTGGCTTCCATCAAACTAGTCAGCCATTGACTTTAGAATCATAGAAAATAGGTGCAGGAGTAGGCCATTCGGCCCTTCGAGCCTGCACCGCCATTCAATATGATCATGGCTGATCATCCAACTCAGTATCCTGTACCTGCCTTCTCTCCATACCCCCTGATCCATTTAGCCACAAGGGCCACATCTAGCTCCCTCTTAAATATAGCCAATGAACTGGCCTCAACTACTTTCTGTGGCAGAGAATTCCACAGACTCACCACTCTGTGTGAAAAAATATCTTTTCATCTCGGTCCTAAAAGACTTCCCCCTTATCCTTAAACTGTGACCCCTTGTTCTGGAGTTCCCCAACATCGGGAACAATCATCCTGCATCTAGCCTGTCCAACCCCTTAAGAATTTTGTAAGCATCTATAAGATCCCCCCTCAATCTCCTAAATTCCAGCGAGCACAAGCCGAGTCTAGCCAGTCTTTCTTCATATGGAAGTCCTGTCATCCCAGCAATCAGTCTGGTGAACCTTCTCTGTACTCTCTCTATGGCAAGAATGTCTTTCCTCAGATTAGGAGACCAAAACTGTACGCAATACTCCAGGTGTGGCCTCACCAAGACCCTGTACAACTGCAGTAGAACCTCCCTGCTCTTGTACTCAAATTCTTTTGCTATGAATGCCAACATACCATTCCCTTTCTTCACAGCCTGCTGCACCTGCATGCCTACTTTCAATGACTGGTGTACCATGACACCCAGGTCTCGTTGCATCTCTCCTTTTCCTAATCGGCCACCATTCAGATAATAATCTACCCTCCTGTTTTTGCCGCCAAAGTGGATAACCTCACATTTATCCACATTATACTGCAACTGCCATGCATTTGCCCACTCACCCAACCTATCCAAGTCACCTTGCAGCCTCCTAGCATCCTCCTCACAGCTAACACTGCCTCCCAGCTTCGTCCCATCCGCAAACTTGAAGATGTTGCATTTATTTCCCTCATCCAGATCATTAATATTTATTGTAAATAGCTGGGGTCCCAGCACTGAGCCTTGCGGTACCCCACTAGTCACTGCCTGGCATTCTGAAAATGACCCCGTTTACTCCTACTCTTTGCTTCCTGTCTGCCAGCCAGTTCTCTATCCACATCAACACTGAACCCCTGTGTGCTTTAAGTTTGTATACTAATCTCTTATGTGCGACCTTGTCGAAAGCCTTCTGAAAGTCCAGATATAACGCATCCACAGGTTCTCCCTTATCCACTCTACTAGTTATATTCCCTTCGGTTTAGTCTTTACTAACCCAAATGCTTTTATGAACCGGAAAGTCAGCCACTCCCTCGATGGGAATCTGACTGTAGGCCATGAGTACAAAGTCCTTAATAGTCAATTCCACACTTCTGTGACTCCTTCTGACATTTCTAGGCACTACTGAACATTTTCAATGATCAACGCAAACCAGAGGGATTTATTTCCTTTGATCTTTACACAAGTGCAATATCTAACCAATTCTATCATCAATGCCAGCGTTCACAGGGAGTGTTCCCCTGGGTAGTGTTTGACATTTTCCAGGGTCTTGTTGTGAACATTTATTGCCAGATGGCAGTGTGGTTCAGCAGGCGCAGATTGGTAAAGGACTGTCTTGCAGAGGGTGAGTGCAAGGTCCACCCTCTCAAGTGCTTCATTAAATGTCTTGGAGCTCAGGCTTTAAGCATGTGCAAATGCAAGTGTCATCTGCATACTGCACCTTGACTACTGTGGTTGGATGACCTTAGTTCTGGAGCGTACAGTTGTAGTTCAAAAAGTTTCACATCGGCTCTGGTAGGCATTGACAGTTTTTCTATCCCTGATGCGTTCACTTCTGTTCTTATCTCTCCTTAAGGTTCTTGGCACATCCTGCTTTTAGCACTTACTAGGGAAAAACCCCTCACCCATCAGTAATCTCAAGTGAATACTCTTTACATAGAGTCACAGAGCATGGAAACAGGCCCAACAGCACAACAGGTCCATGCCGACCAAGATGTCCCATCTAAGCAAGTCCCATTTCTCCACATTTGGCCCATATTCCTTTAAATCTTCCTATCCATGTTGTAATAGAACCTGCCTTAACTACTTCCTCTGGCAGCGCATTCCATATAGCCAACAACCTCGGTAAGAAAAAAAATGCCCTTCAGTTTCCCCTCTCGCCTTTAAGCTATGTCGTCTGGAGTCCCCTTCCCTGTATAAAATACATTATTAATTCAACCTATCTATTCCCTCGTGATTGTGTACACCTCATTGAGATAAGCTGCAGCCTCCTGCATTCCAGGGAATAAAGTCATAGACTGCCCAATCTCTCCCTGTAGCTTAGGCCCTTAAGTCCTGACAACATTCTCTTCTCCTCTATTATCAAGCTTCTGAATGGTACTTCCATACACTCAGATATTGTCCGATTCACATCTACCCCATTACAGAAATCAGACTTTGGCTATGGAACTGATGTACTACAAAGCTGAGAACTAATTCTGCACTCTGTATCATCCCCTTTGCTTTACCAATTGTACTTGAGTTTGACTTGATATAATTTATGTATAATATTATCTGATCTGATTGGATAGCATGCAAAAAAAAGTGTTTCACTGTACCTCAGTACACATGGCAATTACAACAAAAAAAACTAAACCTAAATCTTCTCTGCACTCCAGCTTAAGACATTAAGATATCCTCAGGATTCTCCTAAACTACCTGTCTAGGTAGTCACATTCTTACAGTCACCCATAACTTCAACGGATATTTTTTAAGGCAGAGATAGATAGATCCTTGATTAGTATGGGTGTCAGAGGTTATAGGAAGAAGGCAGGAGAATGTTGAGAGGGAGAGATAGATCAGCCATGATTGAATGACAGAGTAGACTTGATGGGCCGAATAGCCTAATTCTTCTCCTATCACTTATCACTTACCTGTACTTTCTTGAAATAGTTACAAATAACTTCCCATTAATGGGTCCAACGTATGGAATTTAGCTGGGAATTGCTTTGAAAAGGAACACGTACAAAACCCTGTGCTGCAGCCCAATGTGGCTGTTCCTCATTACCCAGGAGTCAGCTTTCCTACTGAATGCCATGCTGTTATGGCAGCACCTGTAACATTATGCTTATTTCCACATAAATGTTTTGTTGCATGGAACAGATGGGCTGTCTAAAAATGAATGATAACTGCTTTTAAGGAACACAAATTATTTGCCATTAATGTACAATGTTTACTTAGACCTTGTTATTTAGATCACGTTGCAATTTAACTCTTTGCCTTTTTTCTTACAGTGGGAAGGCTAAAATGTTTGAGGTTATTATGGAAACCATTGAATATGATTTCCCGGCATTTGTTGGAAAACTCTTCGGTTATGCTTCAAATCCAGGGTTGATTCTGCCCGGGATCTTACTGATGGTGTAAGTTTAATATTCTCTTCAACAAAACCAAACCCTCTAATTGATGGAATGTTAATGGCAGTATGAAACAGGCCCTTTAAATGGGACTTCTGTACATGTATTGCCATGCACAGAATTCCCAAAGTTACTAAATGATAGATGGCATTGCATTTGTATGGTCTGCCACAAGACCTACAGTAGCATGGAGTCTATGGAGAAACTTTATCTTGCTGAGATTCCCAGCACATACACCTCTTAGAACAAGACAGGCCTGATGCAGGATCTAGCACCTCATTGATTTCCAGGAACCAAAACATCTATTCCTTCTTTGAAACTATCTTAGTTTTATCGAAGGTCTTAATTATTTATGCATTTTATCTTTCATTTAAGAAAATATAATAATTAAAAATATTTTAAACTTTTAAGGTTTTTACTTGACTTTAAACTTTAGAGATTTTAGAGATACAGCACAGACACAGGCCCTTCGGCCTGCCAAGTCAGCGTTGACTAATGATCACCCCGTACACTAGCACTTTCCTACACACTAGGGACGATTCACAGAAGCCAATGAAGCAACAAAAGTGTACGCCTATGGAATGTGGGAGGAAACCAGAGCACCCGGAGAAAACCAATATAATTACAGGGAGAACGTGCAAACTTCTTACAACACCTGTAGTCCGGATTGAACCCGCGTCCCTGCCGATGTAAGGCAACAACTCTATCGCTGAGCTACTGTACCGCCCAAATTGATATTAAGGCAATTAAGGAAAAACAGAATTAAAAATCCTTCACCTTTTACTTCAATGTTAGTGTGGGGCTTTGCCTGCTGTCAATTTTCAGTGATGTTTCAGGGTAGGATTTCCTCACTACACCATTTGAGGCCCTGCTGTCACTTAGGTCATGAGACCGGAGTCAGGATGCCGCAGACCAGCAAGACAGGCCCTCACCCTCAAAACCACAGGCAATGATTATGAGGGAGAGAGGGTAGGGGTGAAAGCTGAGATCTGCTAGATTTGGCCCAGTGAATTAATCCAAAGCAAAACACAAATTGGTGGAGCAACTCAGCGGGTCAGTCAACATCTGATAAGCGAATGTACAGGCAACGTTTTGGATTGGGTCCCTTTTTCAGACTGGAGAAAAGCCCTGATCTGAAATGATGCCTGTTCATTCCATCTGCAGATGCTGCCTGACGTGCTGAGTTACTCCAGCACTTTGTATTTTCCTCAAGATTCCAGCATCTGCAGTTCCTTATGCCTTAATTAATCCACAGAGCAGCAGAGCCATGATCTTCTGGGTTTGATCTTTAACAGAAGAAAAGAAGCTGCTCTTATTTCAGCTGTAATGCCCTAAATTGGGACCTTCCTTTAAGTACGAGAAAGTAAGCTTTTAATTGCTGATCTCGTGTCCTACTGAAAATGTTTTGTGCGTATTCATGAGTACTGGCTGAAGGCAGAATTGGGCTGATCAAATAAATTCACATGAATGACTGCACTGCCAACATTCAAGGGCAAAACCGGCACTTGAGTTATGTCCATTTGGGTGAGGCATTGGAAGGGATCCACCACACATAAATTAAACACTAACAATGTGGCCATCCTTCAAATGAGCATTGCAATGTAGAAGACTAGAAAGAAAGCGGTTTATAAATAATATATCAGACTGTCCATAAATGATTGATTATTAGCACTTTTTTTAATGCTACCGCTATTACATTGCCTAATGATACCTGTCCAAGAAGTAAAATTATGACAACTAATTACCTGCAGCAAAAAAAAAGATAATATTAATTGGTACTTAAGAAAATATGCTAAGACAAAGTGATTAGCACAATGCCTTTGTCTAAACAATAACTTTACTGGATTTTGCTCAATTAGCTGTTTTCAATATGTTTGGATTTATAAAGGTGAACCTATGCCCATATGACATCTAATAATTGCAGGAGAGAATAGTAAGATTGAACGAGAACTTACCAGTTCGAAGGTTGATCTTTATTTTATGAGGAGTCGAAGTGAGGGATTTCGTGAAGAGCCCGCCGGCGCGCATGCTCGACATACTTCAAAGTAGCGGCGTGGAATCACAGAAATCAACAATAGAAATGACTTCGCATAGTAAGATTGAAGTGACTAAGATTACCAGATGAAGGTGACTGAGGGTTGGGCGAGGAGGGCACGAAATCCCTCACTTCGACTCCTCATAAAATAAAGATCAACCTTCGAACTGGTAAGTTCTCGTTCAATCTTACTATTTCATTTCGGAGTCACGTGAGTGATTTCGTGAAGACTTCAAAGCTTCTGTGATTACACGCCCTGGACCACGTCCATGCTGACACACCACTACCAGGGATGGATGGGAGGAACAAACTTGCTCAATAGTCCATACTGCAAAACAAGAGCATATTTATTAATAACAAATCAAAACCCCTCATACGGGGACATCTCCACGTTCTTGACCTGCATTCAGCACGGCTTCTGCGAACTGTAGAGGAGCAGCAACAGGCTTGTTATAAAAACGCTGGAACACAGCTTCATTAGCCCATCCTGCGGTGGCGAGAATTTGGTCCATGGGCACCTCCATGACCCTCGCCGCTGACGTCGATGCAGCCCTGGTGGAATGAAACTTGAACACATTAGTGTCGATACCTGACTTACCCAAGACGACTCGAAGCCACCTGGATATCGTCTGGACTGTCACTCGATGATGAGGTCTCTTATGAGTGACAAGCAGGTATCTCTCCATTCCTCTGATGCCTGCCGTCACCTTGACATAGTGGCGGATATGTGAGGCTAAACATAGCCTAGCATCTGCGGGGTATGCCGGGAACTTCAGCTGCAGCCCTGTGCACCCAGGTCTATGCTGCTTTAGTAGCTCATCAATGAAAAAGACTACTTCTGTGGGGGTAGACGTCATTCTGTCGACACAAAGTTTGTGTAGTGTCTGTACCCTCTGAGCTGAAGTCAGCGCTAGTAACATCACCAGCTTCATGGTGAGTTGGTCCAGTTGGAGCCCTTCCATGGGTGACCACGTCCTGAGCAGGGTTAATACGTCCCTGACATCCCAGGTGATATTATAGCGTGGTGTAGGCGGATTCATATTGAATATACCCCGCATGAGTCTGGACACTAGCCTGTTGGATCCTACCTCCAAACTGAGGTAGAATGATAGCGCACTTCTGGCGCTGTTGATGGCACTGTAACTTAAGTGTTCATCATGGTGCAACCCCGCGAGGAATTCCAGGACGTCGGTTATTGTCACGTCATCGTACGTGATGCAAGAGCGGCTGCAGTAGGCTTCCCACTTCTTAATATGCGAGCGGTATCTTCGCCTTGTGGACTCTCGACACGACGCCCCGATGGTATCCATGGTCCGAGCGGCCGTATTGGACTAACGGCCTGTTCAGAACCTGCAAGCCAACAAATTTAAATAGCCATGGCAGGGATGTGGCTCCCCTGAGACAGGGTGAGTAACCAATTGTGGGCAACCCTTCAAAAGGACCCAAGGTTCGTTGAGCATGTCAAAGACCACCGGATACAAAGGCTGTGTGGGCCAGTCGGATATAATAAGGATGCCCTTGGCAGCATCTGCCTGAATCTTTCGCAATACCCGACTGATGAGGCAAAACGGGGGGAAGGCATAGAAAAACCACTTCCCCAAGTCCAGCGAGAATGCATCTAGCGCTATTGCCCCAGGATCTGGTTCCCATGAAACGTAGGTTGGTACCTGATGGTTCAACCGTGACGCAAAGAGGTCAATGTCCGGTTTACCAAATTTGGCTGTGACTTTAGAAAAAATCTCAGGATGCAACATCCATTCAATATTGTCATTAAATTTGCGTGACCTGGTGTCCGCCACAGTATTAAGCTCACCTGGCAAATAGGTAGCTGAAATCCAAATGTCTTTTTGAACACACCAGAGCCAAATTGAGTTAGCCAATTTGTCACACGAAACTGACCTGGTACCACCCATATGGTTTAAATATGCTACTGCTGTGGTGTTGTCTATTTGGAGACGGACATGTGCTCCAACAAGCTTGGAACAATACGCACGAAGTCCGTGGAATGCTGCCAGCAACTCCAGATAGTTAATCCCTTGAGTTAACAACATCGTTGATTCTAGGGTGTCCCATCTGCCACCACAACTAGAGCAATTATCCGTGGCTCCCCAGCCATTGGAGCTTGCATCAGTTTGCAAATATACCACCGGATTAGCCTCCCTAATAGGCTTGAATGAGCTGCTAATGTGACACACCCACCATTGCAACTCATTTATCGCTTCGGGCGGCAGCTGCATGGACCGATCATAATGACCAGCGTTCTGTTTTAACGCAGCAATTTTAGCTCTTTGCAAATTCTGATAATGCAAAGGTCCATATCGCGCTGCCGGAAACAAAGCTACCAGCTTCCCAATTATTGTAGCTAAGTGCCGAATCGATGGTATATTGGTGCGGATTAAATCTTGACACAGCTGGGTAACCTCCTCAATCTTGTTAATTGGAATGGTAACCCTCATGCTTATAGAGTTCACCGTGAACCCTAGGTAATTAATCACCTGGGCAGGGTAGAACTTTGATTTCTCTGGATGGACAATAAACCCTAATTGTTGAAATATATTGACAGCAGCTGCAACACCCTGTTCAGCCAATTCCAGGGTGTGGCCCACAATTAAGATATCATCTAAATAGGCCATAACTATACGGTGTCGTTGTCTCAAATAAGCCATAATTGGCTTCACTAATTTAGTGAACAATCTAGGGGCTGTGGTGAGCCCATTAGGCAAAGCCTTGTACTGCCAGAGTTGCCCCATCCAGATGAATTTCAAAAACCTTCTGTCATATTTCTGGATGGAATAATATGCGTCTTTTAAATCGATGCATGCCATAAAGCAACCATGAGAAATCAATGATTTGGCTGTTTCAAACGTATCCATTTTAAAATGAGTATATGTTACAAAAGTATTCAAACGGGTTAGATCAATAATGACACGACAACCTCCATCCTTCTTAGGTCTGGTGAATATGTTCGAAACAAATTCAACTGGCTCATGCACCACTCTCTCAATCACTCCTTTCTGCTCAAGACTTAACAGTTCCTTGTAGCCGTCTGCCTGTTCTGCAGCAGATCATTTAAACGTTCGAGCGGGCATGTGCTGGGATGGAGGAATGTCGCCATTAATAAACTCAATTTTATGCCCCTGAATATTCTGCAACACATACTCGTCACCAGTAAAATTACCCCATGCACCCAAAAACCACCGAAGGCGACCACCAACATGTGAAGCTAAACAGAGAGAAAAGAGAGAACCAGACCCCCTCACCTCCGTGGTTACCGGCGGTCCTTGACACGCGTGTGCGGACGTGGAGGTGCTGGGTTGGCTTGAGGGCGCGGCGTCTTCGTTTTCCACCAGGGTCTCTGCCGACCCTGTCCTAAAAAAGACCCCTGGTGCTGGGTCTGATGTTGCTGTCGTTGTGGAGCTTGAGGGTGGGTCCTCGTCGAGGTACTAGCAGACCCTCGTGATCGAATGTATGGAGACTTTGAGCCTGACGGTGCGGGGGCACTCTGAGGGCGCATGATCCCCACCGTTTTGGCTTGCTCGTCAAGCTCTTTGACTCTCTTCGAGAGGTCCTCCCCAAAGAGCTGACGGGGCGGGGGCGGCGGCGGTGGTTTGCTAAATCCTGCAAACTTTGGATTGAGCGCTGGGCGGATGCTGGTTTTGCGAAACCCGTTGATTTCGTGCTGGGTCGCGCACAGGAGGGCCAGGGCATCTTCCTGGTCCAAATTCAATTTGTCCCCGTCCACCGACCGCGCAAAGGCGGTAATACCGGCCGTGAAGAGCTTCAGGATCCGCTGCAATTTTACCTCCTGTTGACGGATAGCCGCACTGATGTTGCCCCATATCGGCGTATTGACCACAGGCACGTTGAGGGAATTGCAATTGGATGGAGCCTTGTGACGGCTCATTGCCTGAATGAGGACTTCTTCCTGTAGTTGCTGGTTGTTAAGAAAGTCCACAGTGGCTGCCAGCTTTGTGTTTAAAGGAAGTCCAGATGAATGTGGGGCCGCAAATTTGGTCGCCACATCCAGAAGATCCTCCGCTGGTACCTCCACCGGAGGTGGTATGGAATCCACCAAAACCTCCTCCTCCTGCTGCTCCAGGCTGATGGTAGAGGCTGGTGACGACGCCCTGTGCCTGTGGCTGCCCTGCTGTTGTTGGCTTTGAAGCAGGAGCTCCAGCAGCCGCTCCATACGGTCAATACGCCCTTCACCCTGAACACTCAGGTGGTCGGAGTCCTCCGGCTCTGAAAAGAAAACCGGGCTCCTATCATCGGCCCGCACCTCATCGAGGCCCTGCCGGTGCCGGTAGTTGTCGCTAACAGCCGCCGAGGCGAAACTGCGCGATTCCCGCGCGGGCGTGTTCAACCGCCTCCGTTTAGCGGGAGCTGACTCCGCTGCCACTAAGGGCACTTGCGGCGTGGTGTCGGCACCAGCCGAAGCATGGCTACCTGAAGCCCGCGCAGGCTTGCCGGCTGCCCACGTTGTGGACGCCGACGCATGGTCTCGCCCACCCATCCATGGGGGGCTCGGCGACCGTGACGAGACCCGACTCAACCGACCCGTCCCGGCGTCGAGAGTCGGGGTGTGCCGGCTGGACCTCACAGCCGCCCCAGGTCTCGCCCTGGAACCTGACCGCTCCTCCGTGTCAGGCAATGCCTTAGCCCTGGCAGGGTTAGGCTTCTGGGCTCCTGCCCTGCCCCTACTCGGGGGGCTGAGTGGAACGGGCCGTGCAGCCGCACGCCCCCTGCTCGAGGTCGCCAGCGAGCCCGCTGACGACCTAACTGCCATGGCAGGGTCCTCCTGCTCTGGCGGCACATAACACTCCTCCTCGTCGAACTCCTCCGAGCTGTGGTGTGCTGGCGGATCTGGACCTGTAATCACAGGGCTTACCCACATCTCCGCCTGAGTCCCGGCCTGCACTGCAGGTACTGCCGATGGTAAAGGCCCCGGAACTGTTGACCGGCGAACTCGTCCTGACGTCCTCCGGCCCTTCGAACTCCCATCCATGTCCTTGCTGCAAGACATAACCAACAACAAGGACCACCAACTAAAGGTAGAATACTCACCTCCGTGGCCCCTTATGAAGGGCTGGCGAGGAGCACGCTCCACCGCCAGCCGTCGCAGCAACGCGTTACGACGATAATGTCGACCATGCGCGCCGGCGGGCTCTTCACGAAGTCACTCACGTGACTCCGAAATGAAATTATAAGAGAATGCATTACAGAAACATTAATAGTAATATAGTTGTTTCATGGATAGTTGGGTACTGCAGTCTTGTTGCCAGTAAATAATCAACAAACAATTTTTTGCGACCTCAGAAACTTGAGTGAGAGCACTCCACAGTGAGCCCATTCCAAACCATATTTAATGTTCTATAGCGTGCACTTTTTAGATTCCATAATTGGAATGAACAGGGAGAGGAAAATGGATCCGCGTCAAACATTTTCTTTTATTCCTTCTACCAGCGACCTGATTGTAGACACAGAGATTAAAATTAAATCTAATTTAGCCCAAAGCAAATTGTAATGTATACTAACTATAACAGGAGTGTAGCGGCACCAAACGTGGTGAATAAAGGTGAGACGTCAGGCCGGTTCAAACAGTCGTTTATTCAGGGGTGACACGTTAGGTTGGCGCGCTAACTATATTAACGTTGTTGCTGGAGCTGAGCGAGGTTGTTCTCGAGGGCTCAGCTACCGTTTGACTCCTTAAGGTCTCGGGGTGAGATAACCTTAAGTACCAGGACACTCCCTCTAGCCCATGACGTCACGTGCCAGCTCTCGTGCCTCCTGACGAGGGTTCGAGCATAAGTTGCCCGCTTATAGGCTGATGCCACAGGAGCATCATTTGGCTTTAGCTTTAATAGGTAATAAGAAGAATAGATTATGAAGCAACAAGAAATATGGAACAGCCAGGACCTATTGGCGAAATTTGGAACCACGATCTTTTCATGTTCATAAGAGATAGGAGCGGAATTAGGCCTTTGGCCAATTGAGTGTGCTCCGCCATTCGATCATGATTGATCTATTTTTTCACTTTCAATCCTATTCTCCTGCCTCTCCTTTTGATACCCTTAAGGCCCTGTCCCACTTTCCTGAGTTACTCACAAACTCTCCCGAGTTTTCCCCTTGATTCGAACTCGGGGAATGTCGGTAGCGAGTCCGTAGATATTTTGTAGCGGCTCATTATGCCAGCCGTAGGTACTCGGGGCATCAGGTAAGTCGGGACATTTTTTCAACATGTTGAAAAATGTCCACGAGTTACCAAAATAGCCCCAAGTACGGCTATTACCATAATTCTCCGAGTTCGAATCAAGGGGAAACTTGGGAGAGTTTGTGAGTAACTCTGGAAAGTGGGACAGGGCCTTTACTAATTAAGAACCTTTCAATCTCCACCATAAAAAATACCAAATAACTCGGCCTCCACAGCCTCTGTGGCAATGAAGTCCACAGATTGACCATCCTCTGGCTAAAGAAATTAGTGATTTCCACATTGATGATTTCCTCATCATGGTCAAGAGAAATCAATGAGTGGGTGAAAACATCTGGTATTTATGAACTATTCCTCTGCAAAAAAACAGACTCACAGATTGTTACATGAGGTATGAGTGAGTTTTTAATGGTGTGCTTTTACTGGTTAGTATTTTCACTGGTTCTCATAAAACTAATTGTAAGTGTAAGAATTTTAAATTCTTCAGATAAGCATTTCAACGTACATATTTTAAAAATGTTTAAATACATTTGTTTGCATTTCAAATTCAAGCACAACTGAATATTCTAATCTTTATTTTGCTCTCAGTCAAATGTTTAGAAACATAATTTAAAATAATCCTTTTCCCAGCCGCAGTTGCTCTCTGTTATTGACTGATCAGTCAAAATGACAAAAATCAGTGTTGTCATATCTTAACTGTAATTTTGTTGTCATATCTTAACTGTAATTTTGAACAAAGAGTAATGTGCTTATATGTATATTATAAGATTAAAGATGAACTTGTAACATGTGTTACAAGTATATCGAGAATATATCGATATTCATGAAGCACTGTGGCATCCTTAAGAGATTAGTATATAAACTTAAAGCACACGGTATTGGTGGTTCAATATTGATGTGGATAGAGAACTGGCTGGCAGACAGGAAGCAAAGGGTAGGAGTAAACGGGTCCTTTTCCGAATAGCAGGCAGTGAGTAGTGGGGTACCGCAAGGCTCAGTGCTGGGACCCCAGCTATTTACAATATACATTAATGATTTGGACAAGGGAATTGAATGCAACATCTCCAAATTTGCGGATGACACCAAGCTGGGGGGTATAGTTAGGTGTGAGGAGGATGCTAGGAGGCTGCAGGATGATTTGGATAGGCTGAGTGAATGGGCAGATGCATTGCAGATGCAGTATAATGTGAATAAATGTGAGGTTATCCACTTTGGTGGCAAAAACATGAGGGTAGACTATTGTCTGAATGGTGGCAGATTAGGAAAAGGGGAGATGCAACAAGACCTGGGTGTCATGGTACACCAGTCATTGAAAGTAGGCATGCAGGTGCAGCAGGCAGTGAAGAAAGCAAATGGTATGTTAGCATTCAAAGCGAAAGGATTTGAGTATAGGAGCAGGGAGGTTCTACTGCAGTTGTACAGGGTTTTGGTGAGACCACACCTGGAGTATTGTGTACAGTTTTGGTCTCCAAATCTGAGGAAAGACATTCTTGCCATAGAGGGGGTTCAGAGAAGGTTCACCAGACTGATTCCTGGGATGTCGGGACTTTCATATGAAGAAAGACAGGATAGACTTGACTTGTACTCACTGGAATTTTGAAGATTGAGGGGGGATCTTATAGAAACTTACAAAATTCTTAAGGGGTTGGACAGGCTAGATGCTGGAAGATTGTTCCCGATGTTGGGGGAGTCCAGAACAAGGGGTCACAGTCTAAGGATAAGGGGGAATTCCTTTAAGACCGAGATGAGGAAAACATTCTTTACACAGAGAGTGGTGGGTCTCTGGAATTCTCTGCCACAGAAGGTCGTTGAGGCCAGTTCATTGGCTATATTCAAGAGGGAGTTGGATGTGGCTCTTGTGGCTAAAGGGATCAGGGGTATGGAGAGAAGGCAGGTACGGGATACTGAGTTGGATGATCAGCCATGATCATATTGAATGGCGGTGCAGGCTCGAAGGGCCGAATGGCCTACTCCTGCACCTATTTTTCTATGTTCTTTGTTTTCAATCCTTACAACCTGTGTTTCAATTGCAGTTTAGGCATATACTACCTTAATGCTACCTCGAAAACATATAAGGAGGCAAATCTGGAGTTAAAAAAGAAGATGCAAATGGTTAGTTCACCTTGAAAACTAGTCACGCTGAATGTACAGTTATTATGCAAACATGGAATGCATGTTTTTCTGTATTTATGCTTTATAGAAAGAACCCTTATTTAAAGTATTAAAATTCTTCAGGGTAGAAATTTGTCTTCTCCTAGTATACACCTGCTATGCAGTGTATCCATTAAATAGTATACTTCTAAAGTTTGGACATCAACTCTTCTGTATAGGCAGAGTATGTTGGTGTATCTTTCCATGAAAAAGGAGCATGAATGCAATCTGCTTGTGTCCTGGTGGGAATGATCCCAGTTTATCTCAGCCACTCCAACTTATCTGTACAGTATTCAGAATCAATGCTTTTTTTAACACCATGTTTCATTGTGATTGCCACATGGCAGTCATTTTCCGGACCTGGGAGATCCATTTCAAACCAAAAAGTCTTCAACTTGCATGACATTAGATGCAGTGGTATGGATGCCAGGATTATCTAATTTTAAGTCACCTACTTACTCCCCTCCCCTTCTCCCTCCGCTCTTGCCCCTTTCCTCCACCCCAATTGTCGTTTTACCAGTTCCACAGTTCTCCACATTGTTTTTCTCTTGAGATCACACCTTCCCCAGCCAACAATGGGCTTAACGGGCACCACCCTGCCTGAGGGCATTTGTGACTGGCCCTGATTGGTCCTGGTCTTTTTGCGCCCCAACCCTTCACCTCCCACCACCCCCCTACATACAGTCTGAAGAAGGGTCAATACACAATAGACAATAGGTGCAGCTTCGAGCCAACACCACCATTCAATGTGATCATGGCTGATCATCCCCAATCAGTACCCCGTTCCTGCTTTCTCCCCATATCCCCTGACTCCACTCTCTCTAAGAGCTCTATCTAGCTCTCTCTTGAAAGTATCCAGACAACCGGCCTCCACCGCCCACTGAGGCAGAGAATTCCACAGACTCACAACTCTCTGTGAGAAAAAGTGTTTCCTCGTCTCCGTTCTAAAGAAGTGTTTCCTCGTCTCCGTTCTAAAGAAGTGTTTCTTTGTCTCCGTTCTAAGAAAAAGTGTTTCCTCGTCTCCGTTCTGACCCAAAACGTTACCTATCCGTTTTCTCAAGAGATGCTGCCTGATCTGCTGAGTTACTCCAGCACTTTGTGTCTATCTTTGGCATAAACCAACATCTGCAGTTCTTTGTTTCTACATACTGCAAGGAGAAAGTGCCTGGCTCAGTTTTGTGAGTGGTATGACTTCTCTGCAGAATGATTGACTGTGGGTTGCAACAATTCTGGTTTGCACAGCACTAAAAAAAAAAGTGCAAAGCAATCCAATTTCCATTTGTGCATGTATGTTTAGTTATGATACTTTGCTAGAAAAATATCTAAAAATTGTAAGCTAAGCATTTGCCCAGTGCTAACATCTAAGTGTTGCGTTACAATCTTTAAATATATTTAGGTGTGTTAAAAATATGGCACAATTTATTTTTATTATAAAAGCAACGTGAAGAGCAAAAGAATAAAAGGAACAATAAAAACACTGTCAATCCAATGCTTCAAGATTTAGAAGATCTTTTACCAAAGAAAACAAATTTTAGCAAACCTGAAACAGGTAGGAACTGAAGACACTATTTAACGTGTGATATTATTTTGATAAAATATATAGCTTAATAATCACTGATATTTAACTCTTTGTTCAGGAATTATACCAAATGCATGCACTGGGTTATTTGGTTGAAATGTTACTTGTACAATAACTGTAATATATAAATGTGAGTTTTTAAATTTAGATAGAATCATAGAGTCAGAGAGTCATACGGCATGGAGAGAGGCCCTTCGGCCCAACTTGCCTGTGCTGAGTAAGATGTCGCTTCTACATTACTCCTACCTGCCATGTTTGGCCCATATCCCTCTAAACCAAGGGTTCTCAACCTGGGGTGAATTTACCCCCGAGGGTACATTTTGCCTACCCAGGGGGTAAATTTGTTGGTTCTGGATTTGTACATATTTTTTCTAATTGACTGACTGCGTTTGGTTCTGGTATACTGGTTCTGTTCATAAACAAGTGAAATAACGTTGTTATGTGTTATTAAAGTTGCCAGGGGTAAATGGGACAAAAAAGTTGGGAACCTCTGCTCTAAACCTTTCCTATCAATGTACCTATCCAAATGACTTTTAAATGTTGTTATAGTCCTTTCCTCGACCACCTCCTCTGGCAGTTCCATATACCCACCACCGTCTGTGTGAAAAAAAATGTCCTTCAGGTTCCTATTAAATCTTTACCCTGTCACCTTAAAAATCCGCTGAACTTTTGCTCCACATTCCATCCATGTGATGGAATGGGAGGAATTTTGTTCCACTTAAATCCAGCATCAGTTTGGAATAACACATAAATGCATGGCAGGTTAACCTTGGACTGCCAGCATTTTGATCCTGACTATGGTATATGCATCTGATGATAGCAGGGACTGCATCTTCTCTTAACAAATGTGGATCTAATCACTCTGCCAATAAGGTCTCCTCTGTAAGTATAGTGACAAATGACTTAGCCTGCCTGTGTTCTCTAATGAAGCTCCTGCTCCACTAATGGTAGTAGGCTAATCCAAGCCATTCCAAGGATTCACGTGCTTCTTGTCAATAGTCTCTAAATCTCTGTCACCTGCTCGCATTCCAATTTGGTGAAATAGCAGTAGATGACAGGGACAACCAAGGACAGGGACAACCAAGAGATGGCCATCAAGGCTATGCTCCCTGCTGATCACCACCCCTCACATTCACCCCCTACGACGTGTATCTAGCACTGAGTAGGATTAATGCACGTAAGGCTGCTGGCCCTGACGGCATCCCCGGGCGCGTCCTCAGGACCTGTGCTGCACAGCTGACAGACGTCTGGACTGACATCTTCAATCTGTCACTTGCCCAAGCAGTTGTCCCCACGTGCCTTAAAACCACCTCCATCGTGCCGGTGCCAAAACACTCCCCTGCGGCGAGCCTCAACGACTTCCGCCCAGTTGCACTTACTCCCATCATCACCAAGTGCTTCGAGAGGCTGGCCCTGGCACACCTCAAAGGCTGCCTATCTCCCACACTGGACCCCTATCAGTTTGCCTACCGCAAGAATAGGAGTACGGAGGATGCCATCTCAACGGCACTCCACTCCGCCCTCTCCCACCTCGATAACAGAGACACCTACGTGAGAATGCTGTACATTGACTTTAGCTCAGCATTTAACACCATTATCCCCTCAAAATTGATCACCAAACTCGGCGACCTGGGCATCAACCCCTCCCTCTGCAACTGGACACAGGACTTCCTGACTAACAGACCACAGTCTGTTAGGTTGGACAACCACACCTCTTCAACCCTCACCCTGAACACCGGCATTCCACAGGGCTGTGTACTGAGCCCCCTCCTCTAATCCCTCTTCACCTACGACTGCACACCTGAACATGGTTCTAACACCATCATCAAGTATGCAGATGATACAATGGTGATTGGTTTCATCAGCGACAATGATGAGTCGGCCTATAGGGAGGATGTTCAGCTCCTAGCAGCATGGTGTACTGACAACAACCTGGCCCTTAACTCCAAGAATACCAAGGATCTCATTGTGGACTATAGAAGGTCTAGGGGCTGCACGCACACCCCCATCCATATTAATGGGACGGAGGTGGAACGTGTTTCCAGCTTCAGGTTTCTGGGGGTCAACATCTCTGATGACCTCTCTTGGACCCACAATACCTCTACACTGGTCAAGAAGGCCCACCAGCGTCTCTTCTTCCTGAGGAGACTAAAGAAGGTCCATCTGTCTCCTCAGATTCTGGTGAACTTCTACCGCTGCACCATCGAGAGCATCATTACCAACTGTATCACAGTATGGTATGGTAACTGCTCTGTCTCTGACCGGAAAGCACTGCAGAGGGTGGTGAAAACTGCCCAACGCATCACCAGTTCCACACTCCCCTCCATTGAGTCTGTTCATAGCAAGCAATGTCTGCGAAGGGCGCGCAGCATCGTCAATGACTGGTCTCACCCCAGCCACAGACTGTTTACCCTCCTCCCATTCGGGAGGCGCTACAGGTCCCTCCATTGCCGGACCAGCATGTTCAAGAACAGCTTCTTCCCTGTGGCTGTTACAATACTTAACTCTGCACCTCGGTGATTGCCAGTCACCCCCCCCCCCCCCCCCCCCCTTCTCCCCCCGGACACTCCTTCCCCCAGTATAATTGCACTACTGATACTGTTTGTACATATATATTTGTTTTTACCGTTCATTATTCTAAGTTCGCTCTTCTGGGGAGATGCTAACTGCATTTCATTGTCTTTGTACTGTACACTGCACAATGACAATTAAAGATTAAATAGAATTGAATGAAGTTTAGTTTCTCTGAAATGTTATTTTCTTTAAGTTTACTTCTTGTAGCTATGATGCTAAAATTAACTTGATATTGCAAATTTACTAAGCTGTCACTATTAACTTTATTATTAACTAGATTAGAAACTAACATTTTAAAAGAATATTATTTATACTTTACATTGCTTTCCATTTTCTTTTCATTTTCTGAACTTTCTAGTTTTCATATTCTAAATATCCAATCATATTCTCAGTATATTTTAATCCATAAATGAGAATACTTATTTTCTTTATTGGAATAAATAATAATATCCTAATGTTGAAGAGTTTTTTTATTTCCCTCAAAGCTGTTAGCCTAATATTTTTATTCTCAGTGAAGAAATTACCCAGTTTTGATCCTGATCGGTAGTACAGTCTGCATGAAGTTTGCATGTTCACTTTGAGGCCACATGGCTTTCATCCATGTTCTCTTGTTTTCTCCCAGATCCTAAATGTATGCAGGTTGGAAGGTTAATTGTCCTCGATAAAATTGTCCCTTGTGTGTTGGTTATTGGTAGAATTTAGGTTGATGTGAATCTCGGGAGAATAATATGTGATTCATGTAAAGGAATCCTGATGCTTAGTGTGGTTCCATTGCACTGAAGGGCCTGTTTCTGTCATGTTTTACTGAATGACTTGATCAGGTGTCATGGAGGGTGGGTAGAATTGTATCTGGGTCTCAGTTGTGGATTGTTGTGAACTGGAGGTCATGGGCTGGGTTGGAGGTCGGGTATGATTAGGAGATTGGGGGCAAAATGTTATGTTATGTTGAGGGTTGATTGAAGAGTTAGGAGTCAGGAATGGACTCGGGTTGAATGGGGATTCAGTGGGTATGATAGGTGGGTTAGTCTATGGGAATGGCATCAAGGTGAGATGGAAGAAAAGGGATCTATAGCAGCGGGGTTTCCAGTAACTAATGCAAAGATATTTGTGAAGATTGACTACCATTTTACTGATTGTGTACAGTTTTGGTCTCCTAATCTGAGGAAAGACATTCTTGCCATAGAGGGAGTACAGAGAAGGTTCACCAGACTGATTCCTGGGATGACAGGACTTCCATATGAAGAAAGACTGGATAGACTTGGCTTGTACTCGCTGGAATTTAGAAGATTGAGGGGGGATCTCATAGAGACTTACAAAATTCTTAAGGGTTTGGACAGGCTAGATGCAGGAAGATTGTTCCCGGTGTTGGGGAAATCCAGGACAAGGGGTCACAGTTGAAGGATAAGGGGGAAATCCTTTAGGAACAAGATGAGAAAAAAAGAATTCACACAGAGAGTGGCGAATCTCTGGAATTCTCTGCCACAGTAGGTAGTTGAGGCCAGTTCGTTGACTATATTTAAGAGGGAGTTAGATGTGGCCCTTGTGGCTAAAGGGATCAGGAGGTGTGGAAAGAAGGCAGGTACAGGATACTGAGTTGGATGATCAGCCATGATCATATTGAATGGCGCGCAGGCTCGAAGGGCCGAATGGCCTACTCCTGTACCTATTTTCTATGTTTCTATGATGAGCAACAGAACAACACCGTCCAATTTCCTGGGCAACACTAAAGGAGGGGGTTGTGTGGAATAATGTTATTCCATGCACATTGAAGCACAAATCACACCACAAAACAAGTGCAGTTAGACAAAAATGCTGGAAAACTCAGCGGGTGAGGCAGCATCTATGGAGCGAAGGAATAGGTGACGTTTCGGGTCGAGACCCTTCTTCACACGCTTCTTCAGAATGCTGCCTCACCCACTGAGTTTCTCTAGCATTTTTGTCTACCTTCGATTTTTCCAGCATCTGCAGTTCTTTCTTAAACAAAGCAAGTGCAGTATTCAGTATTTACTTTAATGTCATTTTAACTGAGTACTTACATACACAGAAGAAACAAAAACATTGTTTCTCAATCAGTTCCCATCAGTGCAGTTAATAAAAACAGAATAAATACATACAACTTAAAAAAATTAAAATATCTAAAAGTAGGCCTAAATTTTGAACTAAAAAACAGACATTCAGACCGAACAGTGGCATGCTTTGACAGGTGCCTAGCTGTCAAAGTATGGGCGAGGTTAGATGTGTTGGTATCTGATGTATGGGGAGGGCACACAGTCCGTTAGCCAGTCTTATTGTCTGTGGGAAGAAGCTGTGTAGCATCCTGCTGGTTTTGCAGCTGATGCTCCTCTTCCTCTTCCCAGATGGCAGAATGGAGAAGATGTTGTGTGATGGGTGATAAGGGTCCTTAATAATGGAGATGGCTTTGCGGATGCTGCGCTTCTGATAGATCTCCAACAGGAAAGGGAATGGAGCACCAATGATCCTACTGGCTCTTCACTATCCTGTTGTTGTTTTTGTTCATAAGCCTTGCAGCTCCCAAACCAGGAAGTGATGCCGTAGGTCAATATACTCTGTAGAAGGTGCCCCCTGTAGAAGGTCGTTAGGTGAACAGTAGGGAGACCTGCTTTTCTTAGTCTCCGGAGATGGTGGAACCGCTGTTGAGCTCTTTTGATGACTGCTGTGGTGTTGGTCGTAGAGGTCAGGTTGTCTGCCAGGTGAAGTCCCAGGAACTTCACACTGCTGACCCTCTCCACAGCAGCACCATCAATATGCAGCGGTGTGTGATGGTGTTTTCCAGCCTTCCTGAAATCGATCACCATCTCCTTTGTCTTTTCCACGTTGAGGGTGAGATTGTGAGATCTGCACCACTCTGTAATCAGCTCCACCACCATCCTGTATGCCGACTCATTGTTGTCACTGATGAGACCCACCACTGTTGTGTCATCAATGAACGTATTGATATAATTATTGCTGAGTCTGGCAGTACAGTAAGCAGACTGAACAGCATGGGGCTTAGGACACAGCCTTGGGGTGAGCCAGTGCTCACTGCGATGGTTCTTGATGTCTGGCTGCCCACCCTCACTGTCTGCTGCCATTGCGTTAGGAAATTAAGGACCCAGTTGAAAATGCCAGTGTTCACCTTCAACAGCTTCAGCTTCTCCACCAGCTGCTTTGGAATGATTGTGTTAAAAGCCGAGTTGAAGACTATGAAGAGGACCCTGGCATAGGTGTTCTTCCCGTCAAGATGTGATTGTGTGAGGTTGAGTGTTGTAGAGACTGCGTCCTCTGTGGACCAGTTGGCTCTGTAAGCGAACTGCAGGGAGTCCAGGTTGGCAGGTTGCAATTCACCCCCGTCAGAAGACTCCAGTTGAATTTGCAGAAGGACACTGCTTAATGTGCTTATCAGTACAAACCCATTCTGATCTGGAGAAAAATTATTTTCATACAAATAATAGTGATAATAAGAACTAAATATATTAATTCATAGGCTGTTTTATATACGAAGGCCATATCAGCCATTTATGGCCTAGTTAATGGCATAATTATCAGGAATAATAGCACAAGCATAATTTTCACAGATCAGCTGTTTCTGTTGAGCTAACAGATGTTATCTTTTTGAAAGTGTCCACCAAGACCCACTTGTAGGTTTGGAGAGGCAGTCACGCAACAGTTGCTTGAGAACCAAAGGAAATGCAAAAAATGTTAGCGTGATCAGTGAAAGGAAAACACGTACAACTCCAAATGAAAATACAATTTTGTTATATTTGATCTTCGGGTACAAATAATTAATCATTACCACGAGTTCAAATTGGTTTGGATTATAAATCGACCAGAGGACAGGTTTAAGGTGAAGGAGAAAAAAAATTAATAGGAATCTGAGGGGTAACTTTTTCACACAAAGGTTGGTGGGTGTATGGGACAAGCTGCCAGAGGAGGTAGTTGAGGCTGGGACTATCCCATTGTTTAAGAAACAGTTAGACAGGTACATGGATAGGACAGGTTTGGGAGGGATATGGACCAAGCGCTGGCAGGTGGGACTAGTGTAGCTGGGGCATGTTGGCCTGTGTGGGCAAGTTGGGCCAAAGGGCCTATTTCCACACTGTATCACTCCACAACTCTATGACTATCGCCTCTCTTACCTTATTTTACTGTACTTCCAGCTTTTACAGGATTTCTGTTGAAGTTTAAAGTAGTTAAAATGTTGGCATCTCTTCGACAGTTCAGATATTAAAGTCTGCAAGACATGGTCATTTCTGAACTGTCCAGGCAGACTGAACATAGGTGTCCCACATAGTGGGAAATAAATCTGCATTTCTTTTCTCCTGTGCAGAGGAGGGTCTTCAACTTGAAACATTAATTCTGTTTTTTTTCTTTTCGTAAATACTGCCTGACCTCAGTATTTACAGCATTTTCTGTTTTTATTTCTGATTTCCAGTCTCTGCAGATTTGTGGCACTGTCAATCCAATTGGTTTGTTTCTTGTACTCCTTCTCTTTAATAATGGCAATTTATTTGGCCTATTCAATTGACAGTAGACAATAGGTTCAGGAGTAGGCCATTCAGCCCTTCGAGCCAGCACCGCCATTCATTGTGATCATGGCTGATCATCCCCAATCAGTACTCCGTTCCTGCCTTCTCCTCATATCCCCTGACTCCGCTATCTTTTAAGAGCCCTATCTAGCTCTCTCTTGAAAGTAACCAGAGAACCGCTCTCCACCGCCCTCTGAGGCAGATAATTCCACAGACTCATAAGATCATAAGACATATGCCACAAAATTGACACTGAAGTGCATGGTATTATAGATCGTGATGGTTGGCAAAAGTGCAGCAAGATCTTGATCAGTTGGGCTGAGGAATGGTTGATGGAATTTAATACAGGGACATGTGAGGTGTTGCATGTGAGGTGAAGACTAACATGGGCAGGACCTACACAGTGAACGGTAGGGCTCTGGGTAGTATTGTAGAGCAGAGGGATCTAGGAATGCTGGGACATATTTCATTGAAAGTAGCACCCACAGAATATATAGGATTTTGGCACATTGGCCTTCATCAGTCAGAGTATTATGTATAGAAGTTGGGAGGTCATGATGCAATTATATAAGACGTAGTTGGTGAGGCCGCATTGGAATATTGTCTGCAGTTCTGGGCACCATGTTATAGGAAGTTGTTAGATGTTGTCGAGCTCGAAAGGGTGCAGAGAAGATTTACGAGGATATTGCCACGACTCGAGGGTCTGAGCTGATGCTCCTCTTCCTCTTCCCAGATGGCAGAATGGAGAAGATGTTGTGTGATGGGTGATAAGGGTCCTTAATAATGGAGATGGCTTTGCGGATGCTGCGCTTCTGATAGATCTCCAACAGGAAAGGGAATGGAGCACCAATGATCCTACTGGCTCTTCACTATCCTGTTGTTGTTTTTGTTCATAAGCCTTGCAGCTCCCAAACCAGGAAGTGATGCCGTAGGTCAATATACTCTGTAGAAGGTGCCCCTGTAGAAGGTCGTTAGGTGAACAGTAGGGAGACCTGCTTTTCTTAGTCTCCGGAGATGGTGGAACCGCTGTTGAGCTCTTTTGATGACTGCTGTGGTGTTGGTCGTAGAGGTCAGGTTGTCTGCCAGGTGAAGTCCCAGGAACTTCACACTGCAGACCCTCTCCACAGCAGCACCATCAATATGCAGCGGTGTGTGATGGTGTTTTCCAGCCTTCCTGAAATCGATCACCATCTCCTTTGTCTTTTCCACGTTGAGGGTGAGATTGTGAGATCTGCACCACTCTGTAATCAGCTCCACCACCATCCTGTATGCCGACTCATTGTTGTCACTGATGAGACCCACCACTGTTGTGTCATCAATGAACGTATTGATATAATTATTGCTGAGTCTGGCAGTACAGTAAGCAGACTGAACAGCATGGGGCTTAGGACACAGCCTTGGGGTGAGCCAGTGCTCACTGCGATGGTTCTTGATGTCTGGCTGCCCACCCTCACTGTCTGCTGCCATTGCGTTAGAAAATTAAGGACCCAGTTGAAAATGCCAGTGTTCACCTTCAACAGCTTCAGCTTCTCCACCAGCTGCTTTGGAATGATTGTGTTAAAAGCCGAGTTGAAGACTATGAAGAGGACCCTGGCATAGGTGTTCTTCCCGTCAAGATGTGATTGTGTGAGGTTGAGTGTTGTAGAGACTGCGTCCTCTGTGGACCAGTTGGCTCTGTAAGCGAACTGCAGGGAGTCCAGGTTGGCAGGTTGCAATTCACCCCCGTCAGAAGACTCCAGTTGAATTTGCAGAAGGACACTGCTTAATGTGCTTATCAGTACAAACCCATTCTGATCTGGAGAAAAATTATTTTCATACAAATAATAGTGATAATAAGAACTAAATATATTAATTCATAGGCTGTTTTATATACGAAGGCCATATCAGCCATTTATGGCCTAGTTAATGGCATAATTATCAGGAATAATAGCACAAGCATAATTTTCACAGATCAGCTGTTTCTGTTGAGCTAACAGATGTTATCTTTTTGAAAGTGTCCACCAAGACCCACTTGTAGGTTTGGAGAGGCAGTCACGCAACAGTTGCTTGAGAACCAAAGGAAATGCAAAAAATGTTAGCGTGATCAGTGAAAGGAAAACACGTACAACTCCAAATGAAAATACAATTTTGTTATATTTGATCTTCGGGTACAAATAATTAATCATTACCACGAGTTCAAATTGGTTTGGATTATAAATCGACCAGAGGACAGGTTTAAGGTGAAGGAGAAAAAAAATTAATAGGAATCTGAGGGGTAACTTTTTCACACAAAGGTTGGTGGGTGTATGGGACAAGCTGCCAGAGGAGGTAGTTGAGGCTGGGACTATCCCATTGTTTAAGAAACAGTTAGACAGGTACATGGATAGGACAGGTTTGGGAGGGATATGGACCAAGCGCTGGCAGGTGGGACTAGTGTAGCTGGGGCATGTTGGCCTGTGTGGGCAAGTTGGGCCAAAGGGCCTATTTCCACACTGTATCACTCCACAACTCTATGACTATCGCCTCTCTTACCTTATTTTACTGTACTTCCAGCTTTTACAGGATTTCTGTTGAAGTTTAAAGTAGTTAAAATGTTGGCATCTCTTCGACAGTTCAGATATTAAAGTCTGCAAGACATGGTCATTTCTGAACTGTCCAGGCAGACTGAACATAGGTGTCCCACATAGTGGGAAATAAATCTGCATTTCTTTTCTCCTGTGCAGAGGAGGGTCTTCAACTTGAAACATTAATTCTGTTTTTTTTCTTTTCGTAAATACTGCCTGACCTCAGTATTTACAGCATTTTCTGTTTTTATTTCTGATTTCCAGTCTCTGCAGATTTGTGGCACTGTCAATCCAATTGGTTTGTTTCTTGTACTCCTTCTCTTTAATAATGGCAATTTATTTGGCCTATTCAATTGACAGTAGACAATAGGTTCAGGAGTAGGCCATTCAGCCCTTCGAGCCAGCACCGCCATTCATTGTGATCATGGCTGATCATCCCCAATCAGTACTCCGTTCCTGCCTTCTCCTCATATCCCCTGACTCCGCTATCTTTTAAGAGCCCTATCTAGCTCTCTCTTGAAAGTAACCAGAGAACCGCTCTCCACCGCCCTCTGAGGCAGATAATTCCACAGACTCATAAGATCATAAGACATATGCCACAAAATTGACACTGAAGTGCATGGTATTATAGATCGTGATGGTTGGCAAAAGTGCAGCAAGATCTTGATCAGTTGGGCTGAGGAATGGTTGATGGAATTTAATACAGGGACATGTGAGGTGTTGCATGTGAGGTGAAGACTAACATGGGCAGGACCTACACAGTGAACGGTAGGGCTCTGGGTAGTATTGTAGAGCAGAGGGATCTAGGAATGCTGGGACATATTTCATTGAAAGTAGCACCCACAGAATATATAGGATTTTGGCACATTGGCCTTCATCAGTCAGAGTATTATGTATAGAAGTTGGGAGGTCATGATGCAATTATATAAGACGTAGTTGGTGAGGCCGCATTGGAATATTGTCTGCAGTTCTGGGCACCATGTTATAGGAAGTTGTTAGATGTTGTCGAGCTCGAAAGGGTGCAGAGAAGATTTACGAGGATATTGCCACGACTCGAGGGTCTGAGCTGATGCTCCTCTTCCTCTTCCCAGATGGCAGAATGGAGAAGATGTTGTGTGATGGGTGATAAGGGTCCTTAATAATGGAGATGGCTTTGCGGATGCTGCGCTTCTGATAGATCTCCAACAGGAAAGGGAATGGAGCACCAATGATCCTACTGGCTCTTCACTATCCTGTTGTTGTTTTTGTTCATAAGCCTTGCAGCTCCCAAACCAGGAAGTGATGCCGTAGGTCAATATACTCTGTAGAAGGTGCCCCTGTAGAAGGTCGTTAGGTGAACAGTAGGGAGACCTGCTTTTCTTAGTCTCCGGAGATGGTGGAACCGCTGTTGAGCTCTTTTGATGACTGCTGTGGTGTTGGTCGTAGAGGTCAGGTTGTCTGCCAGGTGAAGTCCCAGGAACTTCACACTGCTGACCCTCTCCACAGCAGCACCATCAATATGCAGCGGTGTGTGATGGTGTTTTCCAGCCTTCCTGAAATCGATCACCATCTCCTTTGTCTTTTCCACGTTGAGGGTGAGATTGTGAGATCTGCACCACTCTGTAATCAGCTCCACCACCATCCTGTATGCCGACTCATTGTTGTCACTGATGAGACCCACCACTGTTGTGTCATCAATGAACGTATTGATATAATTATTGCTGAGTCTGGCAGTACAGTAAGCAGACTGAACAGCATGGGGCTTAGGACACAGCCTTGGGGTGAGCCAGTGCTCACTGCGATGGTTCTTGATGTCTGGCTGCCCACCCTCACTGTCTGCTGCCATTGCGTTAGGAAATTAAGGACCCAGTTGAAAATGCCAGTGTTCACCTTCAACAGCTTCAGCTTCTCCACCAGCTGCTTTGGAATGATTGTGTTAAAAGCCGAGTTGAAGACTATGAAGAGGACCCTGGCATAGGTGTTCTTCCCGTCAAGATGTGATTGTGTGAGGTTGAGTGTTGTAGAGACTGCGTCCTCTGTGGACCAGTTGGCTCTGTAAGCGAACTGCAGGGAGTCCAGGTTGGCAGGTTGCAATTCACCCCCGTCAGAAGACTCCAGTTGAATTTGCAGAAGGACACTGCTTAATGTGCTTATCAGTACAAACCCATTCTGATCTGGAGAAAAATTATTTTCATACAAATAATAGTGATAATAAGAACTAAATATATTAATTCATAGGCTGTTTTATATACGAAGGCCATATCAGCCATTTATGGCCTAGTTAATGGCATAATTATCAGGAATAATAGCACAAGCATAATTTTCACAGATCAGCTGTTTCTGTTGAGCTAACAGATGTTATCTTTTTGAAAGTGTCCACCATGACCCACTTGTAGGTTTGGAGAGGCAGTCACGCAACAGTTGCTTGAGAACCAAAGGAAATGCAAAAAATGTTAGCGTGATCAGTGAAAGGAAAACACGTACAACTCCAAATGAAAATACAATTTTGTTATATTTGATCTTCGGGTACAAATAATTAATCATTACCACGAGTTCAAATTGGTTTGGATTATAAATCGACCAGAGGACAGGTTTAAGGTGAAGGAGAAAAAAAATTAATAGGAATCTGAGGGGTAACTTTTTCACACAAAGGTTGGTGGGTGTATGGGACAAGCTGCCAGAGGAGGTAGTTGAGGCTGGGACTATCCCATTGTTTAAGAAACAGTTAGACCGGTACATGGATAGGACAGGTTTGGGAGGGATATGGACCAAGCGCTGGCAGGTGGGACTAGTGTAGCTGGGGCATGTTGGCCTGTGTGGGCAAGTTGGGCCAAAGGGCCTATTTCCACACTGTATCACTCCACAACTCTATGACTATCGCCTCTCTTACCTTATTTTACTGTACTTCCAGCTTTTACAGGATTTCTGTTGAAGTTTAAAGTAGTTAAAATGTTGGCATCTCTTCGACAGTTCAGATATTAAAGTCTGCAAGACATGGTCATTTCTGAACTGTCCAGGCAGACTGAACATAGGTGTCCCACATAGTGGGAAATAAATCTGCATTTCTTTTCTCCTGTGCAGAGGAGGGTCTTCAACTTGAAACATTAATTCTGTTTTTTTTCTTTTCGTAAATACTGCCTGACCTCAGTATTTACAGCATTTTCTGTTTTTATTTCTGATTTCCAGTCTCTGCAGATTTGTGGCACTGTCAATCCAATTGGTTTGTTTCTTGTACTCCTTCTCTTTAATAATGGCAATTTATTTGGCCTATTCAATTGACAGTAGACAATAGGTTCAGGAGTAGGCCATTCAGCCCTTCGAGCCAGCACCGCCATTCATTGTGATCATGGCTGATCATCCCCAATCAGTACTCCGTTCCTGCCTTCTCCTCATATCCCCTGACTCCGCTATCTTTTAAGAGCCCTATCTAGCTCTCTCTTGAAAGTAACCAGAGAACCGCTCTCCACCGCCCTCTGAGGCAGATAATTCCACAGACTCATAAGATCATAAGACATATGCCACAAAATTGACACTGAAGTGCATGGTATTATAGATCGTGATGGTTGGCAAAAGTGCAGCAAGATCTTGATCAGTTGGGCTGAGGAATGGTTGATGGAATTTAATACAGGGACATGTGAGGTGTTGCATGTGAGGTGAAGACTAACATGGGCAGGACCTACACAGTGAACGGTAGGGCTCTGGGTAGTATTGTAGAGCAGAGGGATCTAGGAATGCTGGGACATATTTCATTGAAAGTAGCACCCACAGAATATATAGGATTTTGGCACATTGGCCTTCATCAGTCAGAGTATTATGTATAGAAGTTGGGAGGTCATGATGCAATTATATAAGACGTAGTTGGTGAGGCCGCATTGGAATATTGTCTGCAGTTCTGGGCACCATGTTATAGGAAGTTGTTAGATGTTGTCGAGCTCGAAAGGGTGCAGAGAAGATTTACGAGGATATTGCCACGACTCGAGGGTCTGAGCTACAGGGAGAGGTTGAGTAGGCTGGGACTCCTTGGAATGCAGGAGAATGAGAGGTAAACTTATAGACGTGTACAGAATTATGAGAGGAATAGATCGGGTAGGCGCACAGAATCTCTTGCCCAGAATAGGTGATTCAAAAACCAGAGGATATAGGTTTAAGGTGATGGGGAAAGATTTAATAGGAACTTGAGGGGTAACGTTTTCACACAGAGGATATATCGAATGAGCAGATGGAGGATGTAGCTAAGGCAGGTAGTATAGCAATGTTTATGAAACATGGGCCAAATGCAGGCAGTTGGGACTAGCGTAGATGGGACATATTGGTCAGTGTGGGCAAGTTGGGCCTGTTTCCACACTGTTTGACTATGATCTCTATAGGAGCAGAATTGGGCCATTTGGCCCATCCAGTCTGCCATTCGATCATCTGTTTATCCCTCTCAATCCCATTCTCCTGCCTTCTCCCCATAACCTTTGATGCTCTTACTATTAAAAGGGCTTCAATCTATTCTCTCCAATCTGCTAATTTGCTATCATGTTTTATATTCAATCTATTAAATCCTTTTTGAGATAAAGACAACTTTACTTCCTTTTATATCCAAAGGACCAGACACAAGTAAAAAGGTGATTGAGAAACAGCCTGCTGCCACCAATGGAGCCACAAGAGCCAATGGAAGGCATGGAAAGGAAATGACACTGGCCCCACAACCTCCACGAATGGTAGTAACAAAACCACCTAACCCAAGGCAATCGCCCCGCCAACAAGGGCAACAGAGATCTGGAGCACCAGGTCCACGTCCTCATGGACCGCCTCCTAGACAACCAAGACATTGAGATGTAAGAGATGTATCCATCCACCCAATGTACTGTGAGCTGTCAAGATGGGATTGTTGTCAAACACATACATTATTCTGGGCAATATTTCTATCTAATTATCAGACTACTTCTCCCGCCCTTAATAAATTTGCCATTTTCTATAAGAAATAAAAGTACTTGAACTATAGCAGACTATGCTGGATGGATATTTCCTCAACAATTGTGGATTCTTCTAAATTGATTTTATATTGGTGTATGTTATAACTGTTCAGTTACTCGTTTTCAAGCAAGTTTAATATTAAAATAGGGTAGAAATTCAGCCTTTGTCATGTGCTAAACATTTGATTTCTGACTGTATGCAAATTTTGTTGCATTTCTTCAATAAATCGACGACGTTTATATCTGCCCGTACTTTAAATCATCTCAATAGTTATTATGTATCTGCTTTAACTTTATTTTTTACTTACATAATAAAGTACTTTAATATAAAATTAAGGAACATTTAGAAAGAGTTGTCAAGGACTCAGGCTAATTTTATATTATTTCCAAGTGGATTTAATAGAAAGCTTAATCGAGCAGATTTTTAAATGGTCTGTTATTATTTTAGAGAAGACCATAAGCGGTGACCTGATTGAAATATATATGATTATTCGGATCTGAAAAGGGAGAATGTGGGACTGATCATTCCAACATTTGATAAGGTCCCACATAGGAGATTAGTGGGCAAAATTAGGGCTCATGGTATTGGGGGTAGAGTGCTGACATGGATAAATTGGTTTGCAGACAGGAAACAAAGAGTAGGAATTAACGGGTTCCTTTCAGAATGGCAGGCAGTGACTAGTGTGGTACCGCAAGGTTCGGTGCTTGGACCACAGCTATTTACAATATACATCAATGATTTGGATGAAGGGATTCAAAGTAACATTAGCAAATTTGCAGATGACACAAAGCTGAGTGACAGTGTGAACTGTGAGGAGGATGCTATGAGAATGCAGGGTGACTTGGACAAGTTGGGTGAGTGGGCAGATGCATGGCAGATGCAGTTTAATGTGGATAAATATGAGGTTATCCACTTTGGTAGCAAAGGAAGGCAGATTATAATCTAAATGGTGTCAAGTTGGGAAAAGGGGAAGTACAACGGGATCTGGGGATCCTTATTCATCAGTCAATGAAAGTAAGCATGCAGGTACAGCAGTCAGTGAAGAAAGCGAATGGCATGTTGGCCTTCATAACAAGAGGAATTGAGTATGGGAGCAAAGAGGTCCTTCTGCAGTTATATAGGGCCCTTGTGAGACCACACCTGGAGTATTGTGTGCAGTTTTGGTCCCCTAATTTGAGGAAGGACATTATTGCTATTGAGGGAGTGTAGCATAGGTTTACAAGGTTAATTCCCGGGATGGCACGACTGTCATATGCTGAGAGAATGGAGCGGCTGGGCTTGTATACTCTGGAGTTTATAAGGATGAGAGGGGATCTTATCTAGAGGCAGTAAACATGTTCCCGATATTGGGGGAGTCCAGAACCAGGGGCCACTGTTTAAAAATAAGGGATAAACCATTTAGAACGGCGATGAGGAAACACTTTTTCACACAGTTGTGAGTGTGGAATTCTCTGCCTCAGAGGGCGGCGGAGACCGGTTCTCTGGATACTTTCAAGAGAGAGCTAGATAGGGCTCTTAAAGATAGCGGAGTCAGGGGATATGGGGAGAAGGCAAGAACGGGGTACTGATTGGGGATGATCAGCCATGATCACGTTGAATGGCGGTGCTGGCTCGAAGGGCCGAATGGCCTACTCCTGCACCTATTGTCTATTGTCTATAACTGTGACCGAATCGGGAACCAAGGGCCATTATTTAAAGATAGTCACTTTTTGTGACAGAGATGAGGTCATGAGTCTTTGGAACTCATCCACAAAGAATGATGTGGGAAGAGTGTTTGAACATTTTTCAAGGTAGAGATAGGTAGTTTACCACAGGACTGCCGGATTGTGGAGATCAGCATATAATCAGATCAGTCATATTAAATGGCAGACCATGCTCGAGAGGCCGAGTAGCCTACTCCAGCTCCTTCTTCTTCTTTCGTGTCCATCTTTCATGTTTCAAATGTTGACATCCCTGTCATCGTCCATCCTGAAAAGGATGCAATCAGTGGGAACCATCTGTAGTGGCCATTTGGCTTATTTTGTGTGTAATTAATTATGGCATTTGCCTTTAAATTTTAGACTGCCCGTTGTTAAGGGGCTGTCCCACTGCGGCAACCTAATCTGCGAGTTTAGAAGAGTTTGCCCTCGACTCAAACTCGCGGCATGGTCGACACGTGGTCCTAGGAGGTCACTGGAACCCTTTCATGCTCAAGGGATGTTCCCGCATACTCACAACCTTAGTTTGGTGGAGGAAAATTTTTCAGCATGTTGAAAAATTTTCTGCTAGTAAAAATTGGTTGGCAAGGTTCTTTTGAACTTGTAGTGCTGTGGAGTGGGGTCGCTATTTAGTTACAGGCTGTCAAGGGCAGCCATAGGCAATCTCCTTCGCTGACTGCGCATTTTAATTGGAATTTTCAGGACCAAGAAAAACTGACCGGTAATGTTAAATGCCCATAAAACTTTATTAAATGTTGTCTGACTTCTTAAAAGTGTCTCCACTCCTTCTCCCTCCCTTCTCCCCCTCTCTCCCCTTCTCCCCCCCACACCCTCCGCGCTCTCTAAAGGACTTACCGTACACTGTGCAGCCGTCTTTTACCTTCTTGTTCATCGCAGGTGTGAATTTCAGGCAGCGCTCCCCCGCTTTTCCTGGCCCCCGCCTTTGCGGCGTGTGTGTGTGTGCGCGGTCGGTCGATCCAGCTCATGGTTTCATCACTGACGGTCGATTGAGCTCGAGGTTTTCCAGGCGAGTGCTCTCAAGCTTGAAGGTTGAAGACAGACGCTGAAAGGTCGCATCAGTGGGACAGGCCCTTTATGTGGGTGGGATTTATGACATATTCTAGGGCGTGTTGGGAGCTAGGTTTCTTGCGCAGAAACTTAGTTTTTAGTTTTGAACTTATATGGGGAAGGTTTACCCTTCGACCATGTGACGTTTAACTGAGACACGAGGAGTTTTCTAATGTTTTAAGCGATATGCTGGAGTTTGAAGAAGATTAAAGTGTACGAGTCAGAGTATAAGATCGGATGTATACCTTATTGTTTTTCTTCAACAATAAAGAAACTAATAATCAAAAGACTGTGTTATGAAGATTTATCCGTGAAGAAGCTCTGAAAGTCTCACGGAGAGCTCACATGCCTATTACAACATTCTCCTTTAAACATGTAATCTCCTTAGTGGCTACGGGGAGTAATCTCTTGAACTATATAAAAATGCTGCTACACCATCATTTGTTGCAGTAGATGATGGTGGTAGCAGAATTAGCCCAGGATACTTCCATTTTCCAGCCCCGCGACGTGGACGCTTCTGCTATGGGGCCACTCCAGCTTCTTGTTAGTCTGTACCTCCGTGAGAAGGTCTGGTCTGCGTGGTGGATTGCAGTACATCTACAATTCTCTGCAATCTCTTGTGGTCTTGGGCAGAGCTGATCCCATACCAAGCCATGATGCAACCTGACAGTATGCTTTCTATGGTGCATCTGCAGAAGTTTGTATTTTAAACTGATAAATGTTGGGTGATGCTGTTTAGAGATTGTTCATTAGCTGGGATGGTGCATCCCAATGACTAGGCGTAATGGGGTAGTCACCTCACATCCCAGAATCCTATTGTGTAAGAGACCAAATGAAGCAATGCAGATTCAGGGTTGTAGTAAGATTGTGGGTTGGGGAATCACAAACTACTGCTTTCACCCTGTTTATTTTAGACGTTTTTCCTCACCTTTGTTTAATGCATCATTTCCAGTTACTGGGATCTGTGCTTGTTTTTACCTTTTTCCTCTCTTTTAAAACAAAATCATGTTGTCCATTCCCTCTTTAGATGTCCATGATATATTTTTCACAAGCCGAGTATATTCCTTCACTTGTGCTTTGTAGATGAGGGAAAGGCCTTGGAGAGACAGAAGATCCATTACTTGGATACCCAGCCTTTAGCCACAGTATTCATCTTTTTCCACTGTATCCCGGTACATGTGACCATAATAAACCAATATCTACAATGTGACTTGTGCCCCCTTGATCCAGTTAAATGATTCAACCTTGATTGTTAGAGCTTATTTGTCCTACAATTTCAGTTTAAAGATAAAGATACAACGTGGAAATAGGCCCTTTGGCCCATTGAGTTCATGCCATCCATCGATCACCCATTCACACTAGTTCTATGTTACCCCATTTTTCCATCCACTCCCTATACACCAAGACAATTTACAGAGGCCAATTCACCTACAAACCCGCAGGTCTTTGGGTTGTAGGAGGAAACCGGTGCACCTGGAGGAAATCCACATGGTCACAGGGTGCAAACTTTATACAGACAGCCCCCGAGGTCTGGTCTCTGGAGCTGCGAGGCTGCGGCTCTACCAGCTGCACCACTATACCACCCTTTTTCTAAATGTTCTGATACCAATGCAATGAAATATTATTGATTCTGTTCTGATATCACAACCACCATCTTCTATTCTGTCTATCTGAAAAAATAATGGATGGAATAATCTGCAGGATAAACATGTACACTTCAAGTAAGCGGACAAGTAAATGAATTTCAAAGCTATTTTGATAGATTTGCGAATTGAAACAAATATCACAACATCAATAAATATTTCTGCAGTCAGGAAAATGGACTTTCAGAATTTTGATTAGAAAAGTTAGATAAGATCAATCTTTTATTAAGTGGCAAATACCCAAAATGCACAAAACAAAATTTCCAAACTATAAACTGGTAGAACTATAATTTTTAATCATTTTTTGCTGCGTACATACTAACAGGTAAGTTCTACTTCGATATATTATTCATACTTCATGGTACAGGACAGCTGTCAGATACTGGGCTGTGTTTATTGTGAAACTACACAGATGAAATGTGATGTTAAACTTTAGACTATAAAAGTCTCAGATCGCAGTCTCTTTCTAATTCTTCAACCATGTTAATTTTAAATACTTTAGGAATTCTTCTGTGGAATTTTGATGGTGATGGTCTTAATTTCAGTGTACTCCTGAAGACCATATTCTCCCCTAGAAAGAAACAATTATATTTAGTAATTCTGCTTTTGTAATTAATGCAAAAAAGATGACAACATTTTACAGTTATTTGTAGATATTTACATATTTGACCATCTTAGCCAAACTCCCTCAGTTGAGCAAAACAAAGACTACATTCACATTCAGGTCCACTGTGGGGAGGACTGACTTGTCTTAACCTCCTTTAACTCGCACATGGACCATTTCTGCAGATATTCAGACCACAAGTGGAATTGACAGCCAGTTGCAAAATCCATTGTTAGTTGATTTGAATGGATGGCGGCTGGCCTTTAAAGAAGAGACAACTTTTGATGCGAGATAGAATTACCTCTGCAACTAATATTGTTGTTAAAAATGCCCCTTGTATTGATGGAATATCAATAGCAAAATGTGTGAATCCCCTCTCAAAGCAAGTTACCCTCTTGAAAAGGAGATTATTCAAGATATGTGAGGGAGGTGGGAGAGACAGTGCATGTGGCCTCTGAAATCTTTTGAACCCAAATTAATAAGGAAGGAGCTCTCCAAATCTAGGGAAAGACAGCCACTGTTTTTTCAATTATGTTTGAAAATGATTCTCATATGTTCCTTCATATAATATAAAGTGGAGGATACATCTATAGACAAGTACAATGATATTTTGCACATGAAGGATCAAAGTTCCACTTGCCTAGTCTAGAACAATCACAGTAACCCTCTGACAGTGCCTTGGCCCAGGAAAGAAGTTGTTTTGACTCGAGTGTGTTGTTACTATTCCTTTCAGCCTTTTTGATTGTTCAGGCTTTGAGTCTGGACTCAGTCATTTGTTCTCAAACTTCTTTTATAGAAGTAACTGGGCACACCTGAATCTGAGTGACTTAGTTGGCAGTGCTTTCACTTCCGAGTCAGATGTTTTAAGGTTCAGGTGTCATTCCTGGGACTAGGACATAAATCTAGGCTGTTGCTTCAGTACATTTGATGCCTTTTTAATGAGACATCACAATGCAACCACCCTGGATCCCTCAGACAAAAAAAAATCACACAGCAACATTTCAACAGTGCATTAAAGCATGGTGGGTTGATCAATATTCACTCCTCACACCAAATCCACATTTGTGGAAACCTACTGCTTTAAAGGAGCAGTCACAATTTCTATGTTGCAGCAGTGTGCGGCAATTTAAGATGTTTTTAAAAGAATATGGAGGGGGTAGTTTAAACACAAATCTTTCTATTTAATGATTGGAAACATAAATCCTTAAGTTTTGACTGGAATGGAATATCCTAGCATGTCTTTGGGAAACTCTATGCTGCCTTAAAGTTGTTCTTGACATTTAATTCAATCATCTTTATGGTAACAACCAAAACCAATCTCATCGATGAGGCTGCATTCACTAATTTCTTATCCTCTGATATTTGTCACGATTCCCGGAGGTTGTGCCTTTGCTGGTGATGCACAAGGAGGGCCCAGACCGACAATCCAAATGACACCCGAGGCCCAGTTGAGCAAACCACAGAGGTCCTGAATTACCCGAGAGGCCATGCTTTGATGCTGGAATCCAGAGGAACTGAGAGAACATCAATATCCTAAATTTCCCTCCAAGGTAAGTTGGATAACAGCATTAAACGTGAAATGGGTCAGACCTGGCCCAACTCTAGCATTTCTCATTAGAAAGGAGTAGCTTCAAGGAAGGGAGTTATGTTTCAGGAAATTTACATTTTTTGAAGTCATGTGTGTAATTGTTAATTCAAATTATTTCATTGCTTCAATGGATTTCAAATGTTTTCATATACTATTCTGCAAATAAATTGATCAATCCTAGCTGTTTTGGGTATTTTTCAATGTTAACAGTGTCATCGAGAGACAGAGCGCAGAATCAGGCCGCCTATCAGGCATATGTTTGCACATAATTCCTACCCTAATCTATTTTATTTTCCCCATATTCCCCCAGCACCACCCACAACACTAAATTCTACCACCTAAGGGACAATTTACAATGACCAATTAAATTACAAACCCACACATCTTTGGGAAGTGGAAGACACCAGAGTATTCGGAGGAAACCCATGCAATGCGACGAGGAGAGAGTGCGTTGGAAGTCAGGATTGAATTTTGGTCCCTGGAGCTGCACATTGGCGCAATGGTAGAGTTGCTGCCTCACAGCACCAGAGACCCGGCTTTGATCCTGACTAAGAGTTGTCTGTATGTAGTTTGTACGTTCTCCCTATGATTGTATGGGTTTTTATACCTGTAAAAAAAATCACAATTTGAAATATTCAGCATAGCGCAATGGGCTCTCTTCCTGGCACAGTATTTTATTGTGCTCAGAAGCCTTCCAAGAAGGCTATTCCATTAACCAATGGTGGTTTCTGCTATTTAAAAAAATCTTATACTGCAAAATTATTTGAATTTTAACCATAAACTGAACTGGTTTTTATCATGTGTTGGTTCCAGTCTCCCTTCTGTTTGTGGACCATGAGGCTCGCAAAGGTGTAAACTAATACCACCCAGAATTTGGCCTTTTGGTTCAATTCTTCCCTTCTCTAACTAATCCTATACATCTGCATTTGGCCTACATCCCTCTAAACATTTCCTCTGCATGTGCCCATCTAAATGTTGTTTTAAATGTTAACATTGTACTCTCCTTCACAGCTGCCTCATTCCATATACACACCATTCCCTGCTAGAAGAAATTACCCAGGACGTTTCTTTTAAATATTTTGCATCTCACGTTAAACCTACACCTGCTAGCTCTAATCCAGGCCTCATTCTGGTAAACCACCTCTCCAAAGCCTCCACATCCTTCCTGTAATGGGGCAACCAGAACTGCATGCAGTACTCCAAATGCAGCCGAACCAAAGTCCTACAAAGCTGCAACATGACTTCCTGACTCTTATACCGAATGCCCGACTTATGAAAGACCAACCGAAGATAACTGAAAAGGCAATACGGGGAGAAAAGATGAGGTACGAAGGTAAGCTGGCCAAGAATATAAAGGAGGATAGTAAAAGCTTCTTAAGATGTGTAAAGTGGAAAAAACTAGTTAAGGCCAAAGTTGGACCCTTGAAGACTGAAAAGTGTGAACTTATTATGGGGAACAAGGAAATAGCAGATGAGTTAAACAGGTAGTTTAGAACCATTTTCACTAAGGAGAACATAATCAATCTCCCTGATGTACTAGTGGCCAGAGGATCTAGGGTGGCGGAGGAACTGAAGGGGATTCACTTTAGGCAGGAAATGGTGTTGGGTCGACTGATGGGACTGAAGGCTGATAAAGCCCCAGGGCCTGATTGTCTGTATCCCAGGGTACTTAAGGAAGTGGCTCTGGAAATCGTGGATGCATTGGTGATCATATTTCAATGTTCTATAGACTCAGGATCAGTTCCTGTGGATTGGAGTGTTGCTAATGTCATCCCACTTTTTAAGAAGGGCAGGAGAGAGAAAACAAGGAATTATAGACCTGTTAGCCTGACATCGGTGGTGGGAAGGAAGCTGGGGTCAATTATAAAAGATGAAATAGCGGCACATTTGGAAAGCAGTAACAGGATCGGTTCGTGTCAGTATGGATTTACGAAGGGAAAATCATGCTTGACTAATCTGGAATTTTTTTGAGGATGTAACCAGGGTAATTGACTATGGAGAGCCAGGGGATGTAGTGTACCTGGACGTTCAGAAAGCATTTGATAAGGGTAGGAAATAATGGGTACCGTTCAGAATGACAGGCAGTGACTAGTGGGGTACTGCAAGGCTCGATGCTGGGACCGCAGCTATTTACAATATATATTAATGATTTGGATGAAGGGATTAAAAGTAACATTAGCAAATTTGCAGATGACACAAAGCTGGGTGGCAGTGTGAACTGTAAGGAGGATGCTATGAGGATGCAGGGTGACTTGGATATGTTGGGTGAGTGGGCAGTTGCATGGCAGATGCAGTTTAATGTGGATAAATGTGAGGTTATCCACTTTGATGGCAAAAACAGGAAGGCAGATTATTATCTAAATGGTGCCAAGTTGGGAAAAGGGGTAGTACAACGGGATCTTGGGGGCCTTGTTCATCAGTCACTGAAAGTAAGAATGCAGGTACAGCAGGCAGCGAAGAAAGTGAATGGCATGTTGGCCTTCATAACAAGAGGAGTTGAGTATAGGAGCAAAGAGGTCCTCCTGCAGTTGTACAGGGCTTTAGTGAGACCACACCATGAGTATTGTGTGCAGTTTTGGTCTCAAAACCTGAGGAAGGACATTCTTGCTTTTGAGGGGGTGCAGCGTAGGTTCACGAGGTTTATTCCCAGGATCGCGGTACTGTCATATGTTGATAGATTGGAGCGGCTGGGCTTGTATACTCTGGAATTTAGAAGGATGAGAAGGGATCTTATTGAATCATATAAGATTATTAAGGGTTTGGACATGCTAGAGGCAGGAAACATGTTCCCAATGTTGGGGGAGTCCAGAACCAGGGGCCATAGTTTAAGAATAAGTGGTAAGCCATTTAGAACGGAGATGAAGAAAAACTTTTTTACACAGAGAGTTGTGAGTGTGTGGAATTCTCTGCCTCAGAGGGCAGTTGAGGCTGGTTCCCTGGATGCTTTCAAGAGAGTTATATAGAGCTCTTAGGAATAGCGGAGTTTAAGGATATGGAGAGAAGGCAGGAACGGGTACTGATTGTCGATGATCAACCATGATCACATTGAATGGCGGTGCTGGCTAGAAGGGCCGAATGGCCTAATCCTGCACCTATTGTCTATTGTCTGTTGAAATTAAGCAGACCATATGGCTTCTTTACCACTCTATCTGCTTGTGTTGCGACTTAGAGAGCTGTGGACTTCGACTCCAAAATTCATCAGTACATCAATGCCGTTAAAGGTTTTGGCATTAGCCATATACTTTCCTTTCAGGCTCAACTTCCCAAAGTGCAACACCTCACACTTGCTCAGATTAAACTCCATTTGCCATTCCTCCACCCAATACTGCCTTAATGCTCTCCCCAATCAATAATGTGGTACTGCATCCCATTTTTAACCCCTCTCTTTCAACCACAAACATCTATACCCTGGGTTATTGATTGGGGACGATCAGCCATGATTGCAATGAATGGCGGTGCTGGCTCAAAGGGCCGAATGGCCTCCTCCTGCACCTATTTTGTACGTTTCTATGTTTCTATGACTGGAGATTGTTATGATGACTCACTGCCTTCTACTATATTTTGATGGTGTTTGATGTGGAATGAATTAATCCAGGAGTAGATGTTATTACGGATGCCAACGTGGTGAAGCTTGGCCATCAACCTATGGTGGGGACCAGTGTCAAAGGCCTTGCTAAAGTCCATTTTAATAAGATTGGCCTGCCCTCTGTTATGTAGGGTGGTTTTCAGATCATTAACTAGGGCAGAGAGCTGGGTCTCGCATGACCTGCCTTTGCGGAATCCATGCTGCTGGTCAGCTAGTATATTGCGCATTTCAAAATGCCTCATAACATTATGGGGAGAAGGCAGGTACGGGTTATTGATAGGGGACGATCAGCCATGATCACAATGAATGCACTGCTGGCACTGAGGGCTGAATGGCCTCCTCCTGCACCTATTTTCTATGTTTCTATGTTTCCACCATGTTTCTGTGATTACAAGACAATGCCATGAGCTGAACAATGGTCGCCGCTCATCATGGGTCTTCTTGAATAGTAAATGCACTAAGCCTCTCAGCCCTCTCATACTACCCCACCTGTCTCTGTCTACTCTGCCTACTTGATGTGCTTGCTCTATTTTCTTCATATGATTTTGACTCTCCATCTTCTGCACTATCATTCTGATTCCCACTCCCACCCCCCCTCCCCCACACCTCACTAGTTCAAACCCTCTTGAATAGGACAAGAAAATATCCCTTCTTGTACAGATTGCCTTACGCCAGTAACACTTCTCTGACAAATACCTGAACATCATCCTCCTCCATACTGCACCAGCTCCTTAGCCATGTAATCAATTGGCCTATCTTCTCATTCCTATACTCACTAACATGTGGGATTATAACCCTTGAGCTCCTGGTTTTCAATTTTCTTTCTAGCTCTTTAAATTCTCTTTGCAGGGCCTCATTCCTTTTTTTTTAACATATGCCTAATTCACATCCCTCCTAACTACTGCATAACTAATTCTTTTTTTATACATTGCAAGGTGAATAATTGAACTCAAAGCATCAACAGTTAAATTTCAATGAAAGTACTGTTTAAATACTTACATTTCTCTGCCATTTCCAGACATTTTAAACCCTCCGAAAGGACTTTGAACATGCATGGCATTGTAACAATTAACCCTGTAGAAAGATTAACATGCTCAACAGTAGAATTCAATGCAATAGCATATACAATTCATACATAACTCTAAAAATTGTTAACATTTTCTGTAATTACTTCAAAAGAATTGCTTACCACACAGTCCCAGCTTGAAGAGCTGAAGCCACAGTAAATGCTTTATTGATGTCTTTGGTGAAAACTGCAGCAACTAAACCATAATGAGTGTTGTTGGCTCTTTTAATAACTTCATCAACTGTTTTAAACTTTATTATCTGCTGCACTGGTCCAAAGATCTGTATTATAAAGTTGTTAATAAGTTGTTAAGGAAAGAATATATATGCATGATTATTTTAGCATTCCTCCAATATTAGCAGTGTCAATAATGTAATTAATAATCTTAATACACCCAATCAATAGGTCATTGAAGCTACTGTGGGCATGGCTAAATTAGGTATATTAGCTACAAGATGAGGTTGGACAAACTTGGATTGTTTTCTCTGGAACGCTGGAGGTTGAGATAAGACCTGATAGAAGTATATAAAATTATGAGAGGCATAGATAGAGTAGACAATCCAAAATCTTTTCCCAGGATGGAAAGGTCAAAGATTAGAGGGCATAGCTTTAAAGTGAAAAGGGCATGTTTTTTACACCGAGAGTGGTGGGTGCCTGGAAAGCGATGCCAAAGGTGGTGGAAGCAGATATGATAATGGCATTTAAGAGGCTGTTGTGTAGGAAGATGGATATGCAGGGAATGGAGGGATATGGACTGTGTGCAGGCAGAGATTAGTTTTATCTTGGCATCATGTTCTGCACAGAAATTAGAGACAATAGACAATAGACAATGGAGGAATAGGCCTCTTGGCTCTTTGAGCCAGCACCGCCATTCACTGTGATCATGGGTGATCATCCACAATCAGTACCCCGTTCCGGCCTACTCCCCTTATCCCTTGACTCTGCTATCTTTAAGAGCTCTGTCTAACTCTGTTTTGAAAGCATCCAGAGAATTGACCTCCACTGCCTTCTGAGGCAGAAAATTCCACAGATTCACAACTCTCTGGGTGGAAACGTCTTCATCTCCTTTCTAAATGGCCTACCCCTTATTCTTAAACTGTGGCCCCTGGTTCGGGACACCCCCAACATTGGGAACATGTTTCCTTCCTCTAGCATGTCCTATCCCGATAATCTTATATGTTTCAATAAGATCCCCTCTCATCCTTCTAAATTCCAGTGTATACAAGCCCAGTCGCTCCATTCTATCAACATAAGACAGTTCTGCCATCCCGGGAATTAACCTTGTGAACCTACGCTGCACTCAATAGCAAGAATGTCCTTTTTCCGATTTGGAGACCAAAACTGCACACAATATTCCAGGTGTGGTCTCACTAGGGTCCTGTACAACTGCAGAAGGACCTCGTTGCTCCTATACTCAACTCATCTTGTTACAAAGGCCAACATGCCATTCGCTTTCTTCACTGCCTGCTGTACCTGCATGCTTATTTTCAGTGAGTGATGTACAAGGACTCCCAGATCTCATTGTACTTCCCCTTTTCCCAACTTGACACCATTCAGATAATAATTTGCCTTCCTGTTTTTGCCACAAAAGTGGATAACCTCACATTTATCCACATTAAACTGCATCTGCCATGCATCTGCCCGCTCACCCAACCTGTCCAGGTCACCCTGCATCCTCATAACATCCTCATCACAGTTCACACTGCCACCCAGCTTTGTGTCCAACACTACAGGACTGTTTTGAATGCATGGACTGGGACATGTTCAAGAAGGCTGCAACTGTCAGCCAACACATCAACCTGGAGGAGCATGCTGCGTCCGTGTCTGCTTACATGGAGAAGTGCATAGAGGATGTCTGTGTCACCAAGACCATCACTGTACGGGCCAACCAGAAACCCTGGATGACCACAGAGGTACGTGGAATGCTGAGAGCACGTAATGCCCCGTTTAAATCCGGTGACGTGGTGGCACTCAAATCTGCAAAAGTTCCTCAATGAACTCAACAACTATTTTGGTCGGTTCGGGGCATTAAATAACACACCTGCAAGCAAAGGTATTGCTCATTGTGAGGAAAAGGCACTCAGTCTTGACATAGTGGATGTGCGGAGGACCTTAAAAGGAGTGAACGCACGAAAGGCGGCAGGCCCTGATAACATACCAGGGCGGGTGCTCAGGGAATGTGCTGATCAGCTGGCACATGTCCTTATGGACATATTTAACACCTCGCTGAACCAGGCTGTCGTCCCATTACGTTTCAAGACTGCCACCATCATACCAGTGCCAAAAAAATCCAACATACAATGTCTCAATGACTACCGCCCTGTAGCACTCGCCCCCATAATGATGAAGTGCTTCGAGAGGCTGGTCAGGGACCACATCACCTCCAGGCTCCCCTCCACACTCGACCCATACCAGTTTGCTTACAGGCCAAACCGCTCCACAGAGGACGCTATATCCTCCGTACTCCATCTGAGCCTGGAACATTTAGAGGATAAAAACACCTATGTGCGAATGCTGTTCGTGGATTTCAGTTCAGCATTCAACACCATTATCCCCCAGCACCTGATAAGCAAACTGGTTCCATTGGGCCTCGGCACCCCCATGTGTAACTGGCTACTGGACTTCCTCACTGACAGACCCCAGTCTGTGAGGGTTTGAAATAACACCTCCAACACCATCTGAGCACCGGCTCCCCTCAGGGCTGTGTCCTGAGTCCACTGCTGTTCACCCTGATGACTCACGACTGCTGTGCCAGGTTTAGTACAAACCACATCATGAAGTACGCAGATGACACAACAGTGGTGGGCCTCATCAGGGACGACAATGAGCTGGCTTACAGGAAGGAGGTGAAACAACTGGTGGACTGGTGCAATACGAATAACCTGATCCTGAATGTCGAAAAAACAAAGGAGGTTATCGTCGACTTCAGGAAAACCCGGCACAGTCCCACACCACTTCACATCAATGACAGCGATGTGGAGGTGGTCAGTAGCACAAAGTTCCTGGGGGTGCAGATCACTAACAGTCTGACCTGGTCGAATAACATCTCATCAACAGTTAAGAGAGCGCAGCAGCGGTTGCACTTTCTGCGCCGGATGAGAAGAGCTCATCTCCCCCATCCCATCCTCACTACTTCTTTTTTTTTTTTTTGTTAATATTTTTTATTAGAAGTTAATGCATATTGATACATATTAAGACAATTTAAAATGTAAGAGAAGAAAAACAAAAGAATTTACTATTCATCACATACATTCTTAATATTTATAAAATTTACAGTCATTCTTGTTTATACTTCTACATATTTTTTTTATTATTTTTAATCCTCACTACTTTCCTACATCATCCTCACTACTTTCTGCAGGGGCACCATAGAGCGTATTCTGACCAGCTGTATCTCTGTCTGGTTCGGGGACTGTAGAGCCTCCGACTGGAAGTCTGTGCAGAGAGTGGTGAGGACAGCGGAAAAAATCATCGGGACCTCTCTCCCCTCAATCGGGGATATTGCGACCAAACGTTGCGTGTCTAAGGCCAGCAGTATTATAAAAGACCCCACACATCTCCATCACGGTCTGTTCACTCTGCTGCCCTCGGGAAAACGATATCGCAGCATAAGGAGCAGAACATCTGCAACAGCTTTTTCCCATGAGCCATCAGACTCCTGAATGCCATGTAATGGGCTGCCACCATTGTCTATTTATCCTTGTATCCTTTTCATCCATGCCTATCCTTCTGTTAATTTATCGTGTTGCACAGGGAGCCAAATGCAACGTAATTACGTTTGGAACTTCATATATCAATGTATTTCTAAATGACAATAAAGTTTGTTTGACTTTGTTTGACTTTGGGTCATCTGCAAATGTCCTAATGTTACTTTTAATCCCTTCATCTAAATCATTAATGTATTGTATATTGTAATTAGCTGCGGTCCCAGCACCAAGCCTTGCGGTAGGCACCCCACTAGTCACTGCCTGCCATTCTGAAAGGGACTCGTTAATCCCTACTCTTTGTTTCCTGTCTGCCAACCAATTTTCTATCCATGTCAGTACCCTCCACCCAATACCATGTGCTCTAATTTTGCCCACTAATCTCCTATGTGGGACCTTATCAAAGGATTTCTGAAAGTCCAGGTACACTACATCCACTGGCTCTCCCTTGTCCATTTTCCTAGTTACATCCTCAAAACATTCCAGAAGAATAGTCGAGCATGATTTCCCCTTCGTAAATCCATGCTGACTCGGACTGATCCTGTTACTGCTAACCAAATGTTCCGCAATTTCATCTTTTATAATTGCCTCCAGCATCTTCCCCACCACCGACGTCACCCATTGTTTAAAAAGGGCTCTAAAAGTAAACCTAGCAATTATAGACCGGTTAGTTTGACTTCAGTGGTGGGCAAATTAATGGAAAAGATACTTAGAGATAATATATATAAGTATCTGGATAAAGAGGGTCTAATTAGGAACAGTCAACATGGATTTATGCCTGGAAGGTCATGTTTGACTAATCTTCTTGAATTTTTTGAAGAGGTTACTAGGGAAATTGACGAGGGTAAAGCAGTGGATGTTGTCTATATGGACTTCAGTAAGGCCTATATGGACTTCAGTAAGTCCCAGTAAGGGACTGACAAGGTTCCTCATGGAAGGTTGGTTAAGAAGGTTCAACTGTTGGGTATAAATGCAGGAATAGCAAGATGGATTCAACAGTGGCTGAATGGGAGAAGCCAGAGAGTAATGGTGGATGGCTGTTTGTCGGGTTGGAGGCAGGTGACTAGTGGGGTGCCTCAGGGATCTGTGTTGGGTTCTTTGTTGTTTGTCATGTACATCACTGATCTGGATGAAGGGGTGGTAAATTGGATTAGTAAGTATGCAGATGATACCAAGATAGGGGGTGTTGTGGATAATGAAGAGGATTTCCAAAGTCTACAGAGTGATTTAGGCCAGTTGGAAAAATGGGCTGAAAGATGGCAGATGGAGTTTAATGCTGATAAATGTGAGGTGCTACACCTTGGCAGGACAAATCAAAATAGGACGTACATGGTAAACGGTAGGGAATTGAAGAATACAGGTGAACAGAGGGATCTGGGAATAACCGTGCATAGTTCCTTGAAGGTGGAATCTCATATAGATAGGGTGGTAAAGAAAGCTTTTGGTATGCTAGCCTTTATAAATCAGAGCATTGAGTATAGAAGCTGGGATGTAATGTTAAAATTGTACAAGGCGTTGGTGAGACCAAATCTGGAGTATGGTGTGCAGTTTTGGTCGCCCAATTATAGGAAGGATGTCAACAAAATAGAGAGGGTACAGAGGAGATTTACTAGAATGTTGCCTGGGTTTCAACAGCTAAGTTACAGTGATAGGTTAAATAAGTTAGGTCTTTATTCTCTGGAGCGCAGAAGGTTAAGGGGGGACTTGATAGAGGTCTTTAAAATGATGAGAGGGATAGACAGAGTTAATGTGGACAAGCTTTTCCCTTTGAGAATAGGGAAGATTCAAACACGAGGACATGACTTTAGAATTAAGGGACAGAGGTTTAGGGGTAACATGAGGGGGAACTTCTTTACTCAGAGAGTGGTAGCGGTGTGGAATGAGTTTCCAGTGGAAGTGGTGGCGGCAGGTTCGTTGGTATAATTTAAAAATAAATTGGATAGGCATATGGATGAGAAGGGTATGGAGGGTTATGGTATGAGTGCAGGCAGGTGGGACTAAGGGAAAAAAGTTGTTCGGCACGGACTTGAAGGGCCGAGATGGCCTGTTTCCGTGCTGTAATTGTTATATGGTTATATGGTCAGGCTAACTGGTCTATAATTCCCTGTTTTCTCTCTCCTGCCTTTCTTAAAATGTGGGATTACTTTAGCTACCCTCCAATCCACAGGAACTGATCCTGAATCTGAAGAACATTGGAAAATGATCACCAATGCGTCCACGATTTCCAGAGCCAATTCCTTAAGTACTCTGGGATACAGATCACCAGGTCCTGGGGATTTATCAGCCTTCCATCAGTCTACCCAACACCATTTCCTGCCTAATGTGAATTTCCTTTAGTTCCTCCATTATCCTAGGTCCTCTGGTCACTATTACATCTGGGAGATTGTCTTCCCTTGTGAGGACGGATCTAAAGTACCTGTTCAACTCGTTTACCATTTCCTTGTTCCCTATAATAATTTCAACTGTTACTGTCTTCAAGGGTTCAACTTTGGTCTTAACTATTGTTTTCCTCTTCACATACCTAAAGAAGCTTTTACCATCTTTCTTTATATTCTTGACTAGCTTACCTTCGTACCTCATCTTTTCACCCTGTATTGCCTTTTTAGTTATCTTCTGTTGCTCTTTAAAAGTTTCCCAATCTTCTGGCTTCCCGCCCATCTTTGCTTTGTTATACTTCTCTTTTATTTTTATACTTGTCTTCCTTTGTCAGCCACAGTCGCCCCTTACTCCCCTTACAATCTTTCTTCCTCTTTGGAATAAATTGATCCTGCACCTTATGTATTATTCCCAGAAATACCTGCCATTGTTATTCCACTGTCATTCCTGCTAGGATATCTTTCTAGTCAACTTTGGCCAGCTCCTCCCTCATGGCTCTATAGTCCCCTTTATTGGAGGGCCTGTTCCTGTGTTGTACTTTCAAATGTTCTATGTTCTATGACACTTCATAAGCTGGTAAACTATGTTTCCTATCATGTGTTGACACCCAGCCCCTTTTTCTTTTGCCTGGATTTCTGTGGATATCATGTGAGGCAACATAAAGTTCTCTAGTTAAACCAGTTGCAAACTTTCGCTGTTCTAGTGTATGCTTGGTTGACTTGCACAAACATGGAACCTTGCAGTGCCCTTGGAATCATAAGCAAACATTAAATCAAGGTTGTTATGGTCATAATAAAACATAATGCAATTGGATAAACTGTAGATCTTTGCTTAAAAAAACAATGCTTCCCTTAATACTCCCATCTTTAAAATGTGTTTCTGATTTTTTTTCCCCCATGATGGGGAAAAAAATGATCTGAGCTGTAGAGTTCATGGCTGCTTTAAGTGATATTGTGTGGCTGGTACCAGGAGCTGTGTTTCTCCTTTGTTAGATAGCGGCTTGCCAGCTGCTCATCCATTAACATGAAGCCCTCCACCATTTAGAAACTGCCTTTTAATCAGCAAGACTGGGAAACCTCACTGATTGAAAGTAGACTGGAATCAAACATAACTCAAGGTCAACATTCATATTCACCTTGTACACCAGGTACTAAAGAAAGCAGAATGAGAATACCTCTCCACTAAACAGTATGCCAAAATGCTTTGCTTAAATAATGAATTGTTTAGGAACGCAAGTCTGAAATATGTATCTGTTTTACAAGTTGATGTGAATAGCTGCATTACCTCTTCCTTGGCAATGCGCATTTCATCTGTAACTTCTGAGAAAACTGTAGGCTGAATGAAGAAGCCTTTATCTCCCCAGGGCAATCCTCCACATTCCAGCTTGGCTCCTTCCTTCTTCCCACTCTCAATTAAACTGAGAATTTTATCATACTGTTTTTTATCAATCTGTCAAAGTGTTATCAGAGAAAATGAATTAATACATCATGCAAACCAGTTTAATGTTGAGTGCCTTCTATCTCGGACAGTTTTTGTAGAGAAATTGTTCCATACAAAATCACTTAGTATAGAAAAAAAGGACATGAAGGCGGGATTACAATTAAAAGAATAACAATTGTTATGCTGGACAAAACCCAATATTTTCACATTCTGATTGCTGGTACACCTGCTTTGTTTTTAGAGAATTTATTTATTTTTAGCTCAGATTCCATTTTTTATATTTAACATTAATTTTGAGCTACCACTAGGCAGCGTGAAATATAAATGGAGTCAATGAAAGGGATAATTTGACAAGCCTCATTTCTCTTTTATAAGAGTCGGCCTCAGAAATGATTCAGGTTATCAGTCCAGCTCTTACCAGAATAAAGTGTGTATAACTGGCCCACCACTCACTTTACTGTGTGCTTTATTGTTTTCTCTAATACCTGTGGACCATGGGTGACTGTTCCATTTAGAGGATTTCCGATAACATGCTTCTGTGCTCGGGTGATGCTCTTGCAGATAAATTCTTTGTAGACAGATTCCTCCACAAATATTCTGGATCCTGCCAAACAGCACTGTCCCTGATTGAAGAACAGACCATGATGAGCTTGCTCTATGGCAAAGTCCACTGCAAAATACAAGTCAGGTTGGCAAAGTCATTCATATTTGAAAATGTGCAACATCGTTTTTGGAAATTTTGTAAAATTTTGTTTGTCAGTGTTCAAAACCAAACTTCAAAGGAAATCTAACTAAAATCTAAAAGGGATTATTCTTAGAGACCTCAAACAGTTCTTTTGTGTGATAATTCAAATAATCATTAAAGTCCTATTGCCTAGTCGGGTGAAATTATTATTTGTTAAGTATAAAAATTAATTAAACTAATGTTTACATAATCTTTGAAAGCAAATAGCCATAGTTATCTTTCTAACCATATATTAGTCATAGATAATAGATTATGGAACACAGTAAAATATTTTCATTTGTCCTTTACCCCAGCTAAATATTAAAGTTCTATGAAATTACTTTAAACAATTCCTATATGAACTTTTACCTACAGAAAATTGAAATTCTGGAAGAAAAACCACAATCCATCATTAGAATAACAGATCCATGATAACTTTATAATATTTTCTCAGTAACATGTGTATTGCTAACCATATAGTGTCCTTCAATTGAGGTGTTGTTCATGGTCAGGCTTTTGTATTGACAGCTAAACATTTCACAACAAATTCAAAGGCCTCAGATCAAGAGCTAGTTAGAGTCAGTCATACAGCATGGAAACAGGCCCTTCAGCCCTACATGCCCACAGCGACCAACATGCCCCAGCTACACTAGTCCCACCTGCCTGCAATTGGCCCTTATCCCTCTAAACCTGTCATATCCATGCACCTGTTTAAATGATTCTTTAACATTGTGATAGTACCTGCCTCAACTACATCCTCCGGCAGCGCATTCCATACACTTACTTCCAAGATGTTGGTGATATAGCACTTGGAGTATTTTGTACAGTCTTGGTTACCCTGCTATGGGACAGAATGCAAATAAGATTTATTGTATGAGAATGTTGCCAGGACTCAAGCACACGGGACATAGGGAGAAATACAAGACACTGCAGATGCTGTAACTGCTGTAGGAACTTGGTGGCCCAGGCAGTATCTGTGGAGAGAATATCAGGACCCTTCTTGAGAATTATTGGAGAAGGAGGGAGAAAGGTGGAAAAGAGAGGTGAGGGTGGAGCAAAGCCAAGTAAGTGATAGGTGGATGCAGTTTAGGGGAAATTGACACATGGTGGAGTGAGTAACAAAGCCCAAAGATGAAAAGAAGATAAAAGGGTATCAGATAAGGAAAGACAAGGAGTGAAATAGTGAAATATGATGCCAGAGGAAGGGATATGGAAAAGGGGAGAGGAGAAATGTGATAAAAAGGAAATATACTACTTGAGGATGGGAGATGAGAGGATGAAGCGATGAAGCAGGGGAAAGGAGCAGGGTGACTGGGGTGGTGGGAAATGATGAAAGAAATGGTTGCATACTGGGTTGGTTTGCAAGAGAAAGAGAAAGGTTGTATGAGGGGAAAACCTAAACATTTAGTATTGTATGCTGTTCTGAATTATTGTGTGCATTTCTGCTCGCCCCATTAAGGAAAGGATGTGGAGGCTTCAGAGAGGGTGCAGAAGAGGCATACTAGATGCATAAGGTATAAGCTATAAGGAGAGGTCGGATAAACTTGGATTGCTTTTCCTGGATAACTGGAGGTTCAGTGGAGATCTGATCTAAATATATAACATTATGAGAAGTATGGATAGCATCTTTCAGGTTGGAAATGTCACGGTTTAAGTTGAGAGGGGCAAAGTTCACAGAAGATGTGTAGGTCTAAAGGGCCTGTTTCTGTGCTGTACTGTTCTATGTTCCATGTGCATTCCATGGATTGTAAACTGCCAAATTGGAATCTGAGGTGCTATTTTTCCATTTTGCATCTATGGACAGGTTGGAAGGGCTATGACTTTATTCCCTGGAATATAAGAAACTAAGGGTGATCTCACATAGGTGTATAATCCTGAGGGGCTAAAAGCGAATGCATACTATCCTTTTTTCCAGGGAATGGGAATAAGAAATTAGAAGGCATAGTATTAAGGTGATAGGGGAAAGATTTGAAAGGGAGGGGCATCTTTTTCACCCAGAGGGTGGTCTGTATATGGAATGAGCTGCCAGAGAAAGTGGTTGAGGCAGGTGCAATAACAACATTTAAAATACATTTGGACAGGTACATGGATAGGAAAGGTTTGGATGATTAGGGCCAAATATGGGCAAGTGGGACTAGTGTAAATGGGCATCCTGGATGACATAGCAATTTGGGCCAAAGGACCTGTTTCCATGCTGTATTATTCTATGATTGCAACTGAATGTGATAAATTATGGTTACTTAATTAGTTATCTTTCATAGCAAAGTAGCTTAAATTGTTAATTTAGCAAGCTGTAAGGTACATTGTGGCACTTTAATTGCTGTACTATGTTGCCTGAGGTTATCACAGTAAGCTTCCCTAATGGTGTTATTTCAAAGGCAGATTTGGAATTACAAAATTTGCCTTGATGTTACTCCGCAAGTGAAACATTGGTATCATCTGTGATTATTATACTTCAAAACTAAAATGACAGCAAAATTTTGGTCACTGTTAATAAATTACAAATGGACTTCTAAATGAACAACTTCTGCATTGCAGTTGTCAAAACCCCCCAAAATAGTCTATCACTTGAAGTTTATAAATGGTGAAAAAATAAAATTAATTATTCTGTAACTAACTCCCCAGTAATGTTTGTCTAAGCCCTGTCTGTCTATGTAGCAACAATTATCTCCAAATGTCACAGTAGAAATAGTAATAGTAGAAATACGACCAAATATTGCTGCAATTTGATTATAATGCCACTACACTGTAGGCTTTCCCTTTCAGGTAAAAAGGTTAAACTCAGCAGTGTAGGAAGGAACTGCAGATGCTGGATTAAACCAAAGATAGGCACAAAAAGCTGGAACTCAGCGGGCAGGCAGCATCACTGGAGAGAAGGAATGGGTGACGTTTCGTGTTGAGACCCTTTTCAGACTAGTTAGGGTAAGGGAAACTAGAGATATAGACGATGATGTAGAGAGATAAAGAACAATGAATGAAAGATATGCAAAAAAGTAATGATGAGAAAGGAAACAGGCCATTGCAAGCTGTTTGTTGGGTGAAAACGAGAAGCTGGTGCGACTTGGGTGGGGGAGGGATAGAGAGAGAGGGAATGTCAGGGTTACTTGAAGTTAGAGAAATCAATATTCATATCACTTGGCTGTAAACTGCCCAAGTAAAATATGAGATACCGCTCCTTCAATTTGCATTTAGTATTTGGTTACCAGCAGATTATACATGCAACATACATACATGATGTCTGACTATACATGCAACTAATAATTGTTCAGAGTGGAAAAGGTGGTTAATATGTCAGATGAATATTCTACATGCTGGCCATTCAAATCAATCCCATTGCATGTCAATTTTAAAACAATATTAATTGCAAAATTAATTAATGGGTGGCCACAGTGGCACAGCGGTAGAGTTGCTGCCTTACAGCGCTTGCAGCATCGGAGACCCGGATTCGATCCCGACTACGGATGCTGTCTGTATGGCGCTTGTACATTCTCCTCATGACTGCGTTGGTTTTCTCCGGGATCTTCGGTTTCATCCCACACTCCAAAGATGTACAGGTATGTAGGTTAATTGGCTTGGTGTATGTGTAAATTGTCCCGAGTGTGCGCAGGGAAGTGTTAATGTGTGGGGATCGCTGGTTGGTGCGGACTAAGTGAGCCGAAGGGCCTGTTTCCTCATTGTATTTCTAAACTAAACTACTAAATTAAAATTCTAATCTCAGTGATTTTACTTTGAAGAAATAGCCCAAGAAGACACAAGGACAAAAAAAAAAAACACATTCCATCAAGTAAGAACATGAAGAAATTGTGCAATATTCATCTGGACCGACATCCTCATTCCATAATGCTAGGTAATGAACAATTGTAACAATGCAAAGTTTACACAATCCTCTCTTTCACCTTGAACAGCACTAACGTAGCACCACCAAGGACCAGAGCATTCCAAATGATTGGTGTTCTTGCCACTGATATTGATTTCCACACATCACCCTAGCACACTGTAGCTACTATGTATTATCTAGGAACGGTGCGGCAACATTGTAAGTGCTTTGCTCGTTTTTTCCCCCGCTCCTGACATCTATCACCAGGAAAGACATAGGTGCCAAACTCATGAAAACATCATCCACTTGAGTAATTGTACAAGCCACTCGACATCCAGACTTGAACACATGTCTCAGATAATTCACTATTTGTTTATCGAAATGTGCAAAAGCACTATTGAGGTCTTAATGACAAATAAAGGCATGGAGAATAAATACAATATTGCTAATATCCCCTAAATTTGTGAACACAATAAGAAAAACAAGAAAGTTATCTGATAAGCATGAAATAAATTAGGTAATAAATAACTTTAAATACTAACAGTCTGCATCGGCAAATATTATATTTGGATTCTTCGCTCCAAGTTCCAATGTTACTCGCTTTAGATTACTCTTGCCTGCAGCCTCCTGTATTCTTTTACCAATCTGGGTAGAAATGACAATTATACTCATGAATGTGACCAAATAAAATAACTACACATGCAATGCCTAAAATGAGTCATATACAATTAATAACATTGACATTTACTGAATAATATTTCATAGGCACAAATGGAAAGGTGGCAACGATTAGAAAATATTTTTCCTTGAAATTTATTTTCGTATGGGACAGATGTTTGGCAAAGCTCCTAGCCATAAGTAGACAATAGCCTTTAAAATCTTCCTAATTATCTTTTCCCATGTAGAAGCAGAATATGTTTGTAGCAGTCAAACTAGAAGATCAGCTTTAATTTCAGTATAGCTGAACTCAATGCTTTAGGTTTAGGTGGAGGTTTATTATTATCACATACACTGAGGGACAGTGAAAAACTTTGTTATCCGATCAAATCAGATAAGACTAACCATGAATACAATCAGGTCAAGCTCAAGTACAAAAGAGAGAGTGAAGGAAATGATACAGATTGCAGAATTGAACAATGCCTCAGCATTGAGGCATAATAGTTCCAAAGACACAATGGGAGAATTGGACCGTATCCTTGCTTATGGAATGTTTAAAAAAGAACTGCAGATGCTGGAAAAATCGAAGGTAGACAAAAATGCTGGAGAAACTCAGAAGGTTAGGCAGCATCTATGGAGTGAAGGAATAGGTGACGTTTCAGGTTGAGACCCTTCTTCAGACTGATGTGAGGGTGGGGGGGGGGGGGGGGGGGGCGGGAAGAAGAAAGGCAGGGGCGGGGACAGTGGGCTGTGGGAGAGCTGGGAAGGGGAGGGGAAGGAGAGAGAAAGCAAGGATTACCTGAAATTGGAGAAGTCAATGTTGGGGTGTAAACTACCCAAGCAAAAAATATGAGATGCTGCTCCTCCAATTTGCGGTGGGACTCACTCTGGCCATGGAGGAGGCCCAGGACAGAAAGGTCGGATACGGAATGGGAGGGGGAGTTGAAGTGATGAGCCATCGGGAGTTCGGTTTGGTTAATGCAAACTGTGCGGAGGTGTTGAGCGAAGCGATCGCCAAGCCTGCGCTTGGTCTCACCAATGTAGAGCAGTTGACACCTAGAGCAGCGGATGCAATAGATGAGGTTGAAGGAGGTGCAGGTGAACCTCTGCCTCATCTATTGCATCCGCTGCTCTAGGTGTCCACTGCTCTATACTTTGCCTTGGAAGAACATGTATTATTTAGTAATGACAGCCCATCCCATCTAATGAAAAGGGAGGATTTTTATTTATATAATCGATTCACAACTGCAAAATACCCCATGTTATACCATCAATGAAGCTATACTTAAACGGTCATCACAATGTAATGGATAAAATGTGCAGCTAATTTGTGCATAACAAGTTTCTACATATGCTCTGTATTCAATGGGTTCTTATTTGGAAAGATCAATAATTAACAACATTATGTAAACCAGATATCTAAATCACATTGAGGTGATGCATAGTTTTAAATGCTTAATTCCGTGTACCTCCGTGGAACCAGTGAAGGCGACTTTATCTATGTCCAAATGGCTGGCTATAACTGCTCCAGCAGTTCTTCCTAATCCTGGTACAATATTCACCACCCCAGGAGGAAATCCTGCCTACACAGTGAATTAATAGTCATATGAATTTACAATGAATTAGGTAAGAATATTCATGTAGTTTGTTTTATCAAGCATAGTAATATACTCAATAATGTTATCCAATTGTCTTAGATTACCAACATTGCTAGAATATTAAGAATACATTCACAAAAATGAAACTGCGGAAAATTACATTTATGGAACAGTGTTTATCAATTTAGTTTTCAACACATTATAAGAGATTATTCATTTAAATCACAGTAAACTGTACTCAGAATGACACTTGATTTGTTTAGTTTAGTTAGAGATATAGCTTGGAAACAGGCTCTTTGGCTCACTGAGTGCATGCAGACCAGCGATCCCTGTACACTAGTTCCGCCCTACAGACTAGGGACAATTTGCAAAAACCAATTAACCTATAAACCTGTACATCCTTGGAATGTGGGAGGAAACCAGAGTGAGTATCGAACCCGGGACTCTGGCACTTTACGGCAGCAACTCTACTGCTGCGCCTCTGTGCCATTCCAGTTTGTTGAAATCTGACAAATATTTGTGGTATTATTATTATTGCAATATTATTCATTGCACCATTCTCTAGAATCTGCCAGATGCAAATAGAACATAGAACTGTACAGCACAGGAATGGGCCCTTCAGCCCCCCTTGTCTGGGCTGAACATGATGGCAGATTGGACTAATCTGCTCTGTCTACATGTGATCCATATCTCTCAATCCCTGCATATCCATGTGCCTCCCTAAACCGCTTAAATGCTCTTATTTAGTTTAAACTCACAGAAAATCTACACAGTCACAGGGAGAACATACAAGCTCAGTAACAAACGGTACCATGGTGAGGATGAAACCTGGGTCTCTGATGCTGCAAGGCAGCAACTTTACCGCTGTGCCACTGTGCTGCCCTTAAAGTTAATCATTTGCTTCTGCTCATCAAGATGTAAAAGGGGCATGGAAGCTGACTCGTGGCCATGTGAGGCAAGGTGCAGCTTGTCAACGGGTCAACATATCCAGATCGCTGTGTTGGTGGAGTGGGCCGCTGAAGGCCCTGCAGCAGCTTGGGATCAATTGAATCATGATCTGATCCATTGGGCTGCTTGTGCGGATGAGACACAGCCTGCAGCAGTAAGGAGTGATCGACACCATCACCTGGCCAATCCGACCCCCTGTAACTCCAACACGTCAACGTGTCTTTATTGCCAAGTTATAATACTACAGTTATAAAAACATTGAATGTGAAGGGTACAAGATGGCACAGGAAACATGGCAACTCTTGTGCACTGTCTCAGTATAATATTGGGCTGGGACTATCCTATTCCTCCACTCTTGTACGTAAGTATGATTGTGCCTGAGTATAGTACGATTTTTACTGAACAGGATGCAAAAAAGGGATTTTGCTGTACTTAGGTACATTTGACAGTATAATACCATTGAACCATTAACATCTAGTTAATTAGTTGTGTAGTTTGTTTGTTTTGAATATTAGTAACATAAGCACAACGGGACGTTGGTCAGCAGAGTGCATCCATTATTCAGCCATAGTTACAAAATCCAAACATGTTTTCAAGCTTGGGCCTCATTGAATCCACCTATTAGTTTGTGTGCCAACCTAATGCTCTTTGGCCTTTTTGAGAAGGGAAGGAAATGTTCTGGCTTTAAACCTAGCTTTGAAGGGGCTGTCTATGCTCATTGTGATTTGATTATAATCTGAAACAAGATTGAGCAAACAATCAGCTTGTGCTGGTTACAAAAAGCAGATTGCTACAACTTTTGCATAATGCAGAGTAAAATTCAACAGGAAAAGGAAGCCGAATGCTTTATGCAACGAAACTCTGAATTTTCCCATGAAAGATTGAAACATAATCCTCTACAATATTAAAATATGATCATGTCATAAATTTTGTTAACAAATATTACATCCTTTAAAATTCCATTATGATGATTTCTGACTGATCCTATATTGTTGAGTGAGTCTGGCCAATTATTTGGATCATGCAGAGTGGCTTTTATAAACTTCAAAATGCAAAGCAATATTTTTAAACAATGCACAATAGGCTTTTTAAATTCAGACTTGGTGTAACTCATGAGTACTGCATCTCTTGAGTTACACAGTTTGTAAAACCAGTTTATGTTTGCTCTCAAGGCCTCAGTGCTTTACCTAGATTTCTCAACAAGAAGGGCCGATTCATGAGGCTATTTGAAATACAATTAATGATCTGTAGAGTTTTAAATTCAACGTTACTTTTAGACAGAGTAGAAAAACAAAGAACACTGTTGCTCTGGACATTTGTCTGAGCCTGTCTTCAAAAAAAATCAAAGCACTTTCCCAATGAAAGTTAATTTTTAATTTTCACAAGCAAAAATTACGAACCACCCTGTATTTTAACGAATGGGAACAATGTCAAAGTCTGTTTAGAGAGTTGATGATGAGAAATCGAATGTTTCTTTTATCCATGTGAATAGAAACCTCAGAACATTTTGGTAACAATGTTAAGTATTTTAATTTTACAGATATAGTGGAACACAATAGCTTTGAAATTTTGCTTCTGAAAAATATTTACCTCAATTTAACAGTTAATTTCAAAAATCAGTAACCCAGTACGTTTTGCATCGTTTAATGGCAATTACTGGGTAGGGTGCCTGAGGATAACAACTCAAGCTTGACTTGACCTAGACCTTTAGTATGAAGTGAAAGAAAAACGATCAACTAATTCCAGTTCGATGTCTGCAGTTCTGGTAAATAATTTACCTGCTGTGACTTATGAATAACAATCTCATTGCAGAATTTAACCATTTGCAATCAAACCAATTTGAAACCAAAGTGAATAGCTGATCCCAAAAGAGCAACCAAAGGATTAAAAGAATCATAATGCAAGGATAATGGAAAGAATGAATTGAGGAATTAGGATCCAAATCTTGTCACTGCCAGTGTTGCAGAAGATTGAAAAATAAGTTCATAAGAGCAGAATTAGGCCATTTGGCCCATCGAGTTTGCCCTTCAATCACAGCTGATCTATCTTTCCCACTCAATCCCATTCTCCTGCCTTCACCCCGTAACCTTTGACACTCTTATTAATCAAGAACCTAGAAATCTAGCATAGATATGAGATCATGCCTGAATTAAGAATCAATCTGGATTCTGAACAGGGCTGATATGAGTAATAAGGCAGGAACATGGCAAATTGACCATAACTGTCAATATTATGTGCCAGTTATAATCCAGTGGCAATTTGAGTCACAAAACTAGCTGCCTGAAATTTCAGCAAAAGGGCTAAGGATTGTGTGTGTGCAGTGACTGGCAGCAACTCCAGTTTTAACATAAAGCTTCTTGTTTTGATCTTGGCATATAGTTTTCTGATTGATATTGTAAAACGTCATCTTTTTGATACATTCAAGAGTCCTAAAACCTAGCTGACATTTGGCAAAATCTGCAGGAGGAGCTTCATTTCTATTTGCTGGTTGCCCCTGTATATTTTCACCCAAGGTCAGTACCATTTTCCTTTGGCTGGTGTCAACATTCACAAAAACGTTATTAATATATAGCTTGTCCCATTACCACTCCATACTTGTTGCAATTTTATGATTGAATCTCTACAGAACATCAGTACATTTTAACCAAGTACCTCTTTAATTAATGCTCCCATGTAAAGTGCAGTCAGTGGAGTTTGTTCAGCTGGTTTGATAACTACTGTGTTGCCACAGCAAAGGGCAGGAGCAAGCTTCCAAGTAAACATCAGCAATGGGAAGTTCCACTAAAGTGACAAAAATATGTACTGTATTAATAATATTAATTTTAATAGTAAGATTAAATGAGAACTTACCTGTTTGAAGTTTGATCCTTATTTTATGAGGAGTTACGATGAGGGATTACTTGAAGAAGCCCCACCAGAGCACATGCTTGTCATACTTCGAAGCAGCGGCATGAAAACACAGAAACCAAATAGCCGAAGTAACATAGGAAGGCTTTTAGAAGACTAGAGCTACCAGATGATCCTTTAGATTAAGAGTGTGGGAGCGGAGGGCACGTAATCCCTCATCTGCGAGGGTTTTGTTAAAATACCCCCTATGAATCGGGCCACCAATAGATGAGATCCGACAGAGTGTTGTCCGGACCCTTGCCCTAAGTAGGAGGACAAAGTACTTCCAGCACTATAAATGGCACTATAGCTTAACTGCTCGTCAAAATGAAATGTAGCCAGGAACTCCAATACATCCGGTATGCCTGCAACTTATGATAAGATATTTTTAACTGTAAACAGGACATCTCCCATTTCTTAATATGAGATACATATTGTTTTTTAGTATTATCTCTCCAGACCATCGTAATCACATCGACGGTTCTACTCAATAGTCTGAGTCCCTGGAACAGTGTGATCAGAAGGTACAAATCAATAAATTAATATGCTCATGTAAAGGGGAACTTTCCTCCTGTACCAGTGTGAACCAACAAGTTACTGTAATTGGGACGATCATCAATGCTGTGTCATCCGTCTCAAACCAATGGGACCATGCTGTGTGGACCAGTTTAGAACCCACTAAACACCTAAGTGTAGTCATACTATTTTGGTGAGACCTTGATTGAATGAGGAAGAAATGGGGAAACGTAAGAACGTAATCCCCAATGTAGCGAGAATGTATCCTCCGCTACTGCCCCTAGATTTGGTTCCCATTCTGAATATAGGTACTGGTAATTTAACCCAGATACAACAGATCTTTGTCTGGCAATCCATACCGGCTAACAATGATTTTGAAACTTTTGGATTCTTAATTCATTTTTGTTTGTCATGGAATTTACATGACCTGGTGTCTGCAATTTTCGCATTATCTTAACCTGATTGGTAGATATCTGAGACCCAGGTGTTCCTTGTAATGCACCAGTGCCAGATGAGGCTAGGAAGACAGTTACAGAATAATGACCTCGTTCTACTCATGTGATTGATATGGGAACCCGCTGTGGTATTATCAATCTGAAGCTGCACATGCAAATCATGCATTGTTGAGCCATTCTTTAGGCCATAGAATGCACCCAGCAATTCTACGCAGTTTACCCCAGCCTCCGCAGGGTTAATGCTTCTTTCACATTTTATCTGCCGCCCCAGCCAGACTTGATATCAGTGGCTCCTCATCCTGAAGCTCACATCAGTTTGTAAACTAAAGGTTATTCAGTCAGAATGTCTCTAGTACATCGCGAGCCATTAGTTACAAATTTGGCCGTAGGCAAAGTACCGTCATGTCAATTAACCAATGATGACCTCAAATAGCCATTCATTCTAAATGGTACTAATCTAAGTTTAATTAGATGGGTGAGGACCTAACCTCTCAACAGGTGTGTGGTAGCTGAATATTTATCTTTCAGATCTATGGGTGCCATATAACACCCTTTTTTATCCCAGTTACAATACTAAAATGTTTATTTAAACCTTTTATACTGGCCCTTAAGGGTTAAGTATGTTCCGGCCCAGAATGACTCAACACCCACCATCGTCCTTTTGGCTGGGGAATTGGACACAATTGTTAAAGCTGATTTTCCTCATCCACCTGTAGAGTTAGTGGTATTGAACCCCAATACCCAACTATGTGTATTTTGTATGGGTGGATGTACTTCCGAGATACCTATTCGAGATCCCCGGATACAGTCCAATATTCACTTACTGTTTCTTAATCTGAAAGGATATGGTTTTTGAGGTGGCATCCTGGCCTCAGTTTTAGTCTCATCGTCTAGGTGTTCCCCTGGGCACTAGAGGATCTGCGCAAGGCTGTAACCGTGAAGCAACAGGGTTCTTATCCTGCTGTGTTTAGATAGTGGCCTTGCCATATGTCCAAACGCCATAATTCCTGCTTCAACCAGTTTTTTTTTTTTGTTTTTTTTCAGGCCTTTTGCAGCCTTAATTCATGCGCCCTCATGATGCGCTCCTTTAAAGCGATGCACAGTAAACAGGTGCTTGATATGTGAGTTTTTTCCCCCCATTATGAAATCCTGGACCTGGTGACGACCATTAATTTACTGGCCAGATTGTCATCCCTGACTTCACCGGTATGGTAAATTGCTTACCACATCCGGCACACCTGGAGTGTGGCTCTTGTGCTTTGGTGTATGCACATAAGCAGTGACACCACTTCAGGGTCAGCATTCTACTGCCCTGGCTCCCCTGGCTGATGCTCACGGGAGGTCACACACAGCCCTAAACGAGGTGCTGGTGTGATGGATCCCCAAACTTCGGGGTCAGCATCCTACTGCCCTGGTTCTCCCGGCTGATGTTCACAGGAGGTCACACACAGCCCTAACAAGGTGCTGCTGTGCTGGGTCCCCATTTCGTGGCTCTCCCGGCTGATGCTCACGGGAGGCCGGCATTTTCACACATGAAGCAGCCCTATCCCAGGCGCTGCTAGCGCGGCTCTCCATAGGCCAGCGCTGTGACAGATACGGCGTCAGTAGAACACTGACCCGTCCTGGTCTCTCCCTCCAGCAGAGAGACCTTGAGCAACCCTGTCCCAGGCATTGCCAGCGCCGCCTCTCGTAGAGGCCGGTGCTTTTTTACATGAAGCAGCCCTGTGCTAGGCGCTGCTGGCGCTGCTCTCCTGTAGGCCGGCGCTTTTACACATGAAGCAGCCCTATCCCAGGCGCTGCTGGTGCGGCTCTCCCGTAGGCCAGCGCTGCGATAGATTTGGCGTCAGTAGCACACTGACCCGTACTGGTCTCCCCCTCCAGCAGGGAGACCTTCAGCAGCCCTATCCTAGGCGTCGCTGGCGCCGCCTCTCGTAGAGGCCGGCGCTTTTTACATGAAGCAGCCCTGTGCTAGGCGCAGCTGGCGCGGCTCTCCCGTAGGCCGGCGCTTTGACACAGGTAACAGCCCTGTTCCAGGCGTTGCTGGCGCGGCCTGTCCCATAGGCCCGCGCTACTATAGTGGAGTCTCACTAATTTGATGGTGTTAAATTGTAATGGGTGAAAATACACTTATTATCAAACAGGAACCCTTGCAGCCCGAATCACCCGAGTTCTAATAGGGCTGCACAAGTTCTCTCTCCCTCCAATTTTACTCCATGCCTGGGGCAACGTGTCTGTCAGCGACTCTAGCGTTATTTAAACTGCATCCCCGCAGGCTGGAATCATTTGTATTTTTGTCATTTTTATTGCTTTATGCTTTGGTGAGTGCGAGAATGTGCTTGTCTGTGGTTGGTATCGGGCCCGGGTCTGAGTGCTGGGTCTGTTGAGTTGCTGCTGGGCCGTCCCCGTCCCCTCTCGGGTGTCCCGTTCCTGTCCCTGTCCCTATCGGGGGCGGCCGGAGGTGTTGGGCCGGGCTTGCAACCAGCGTGGGGACAAGGCTGAGTTCCTGCAGCTCTTTGTGTGTTGGGAAGCGGGGTTGGGCTGGAGTTGGCACTTCTTCTCCACGCTGGCTGTGGGCCTGGGCCTGCGGCTCCTGGTGGGGTCAGTCCGGGGCTGTCGGTTCGCCCGGCGGGAGTTGTGCTGGGGTTGGCTGAAGAATTCCATTGCCTTAAAATTAGCAGAAGTGTGAAAGGCAATGGAATTCTTGAGCCAACTCCAGCTCAACTCCCGCCGGACCAACCGACAGCCCTGGACCGGCGACACCTGTGGCCCCAGGCCCACAGCCAGCGTGGGGAAGAAGCGGCAACTCCAGCCCAAACCTGCTCCCCGATGAGCCTGGGACCACCATCAGCCACTGCAAGCCCGGCCCGACACCTCCGGCGCCCCTGGACAGGGACGGGACACTCGGGAGGGGATGGGGATGGCCCAGCAGCAACTTAACAGACCCGTACCTGACACCGACCACAGACGAGCACAATCTCACTCACTCACCAATGCATAAAGCAATAAAAACGACAAAATAATCTTAACTTTTAACAAAGGAACAATAAATACAACTACTTCATAGTTTGAAAGCAGTATTTTCTTGCCTAGAAGAATCAGAACGGAAGAAATGAAGGTCCACTGCTTCATTGCTTTCAAGGGCTGTTTATGCATGGTGACCTTTGACCTGGGCATGCACAGTCGGAATACCGAACTCACTTATTGATAAAGGGAAAAAAGAAAAGATAAAGCCATTTTCTAAAAACTTTGGTTCAGTTCACTTTCAATGACACTAGTAAATGTTCTGAAATGCTAAGGAAAGAGTCTGAGGAAAAGAGGGAATGAAAGGAAACTGGTATTTGTGACAATGTACTGCTGGAGAAATTCACGGGACTAAAAGCAAATAATCCTCAAGGGCCTGATCATCTGCAGGAGTACTGAAAGTGGTGGTCATAAAAGATACGATGCATTGGTTTTACATTATAAATTCTACCGCAGAATGGATTATGGCAAAAGTTGCAATATCCTTTAAACAAGGAGGGAAATGGAACATTGGACAAAGAACAGCACCACACAGGAACCCATCAGACCACACTGTCGAAGCTGAAAATGATGTTGTTAAACTAATCTCCTCTGTCTGCACATGATCCATATTCCTCAATTTCTTGCATTTCCACATGCCTTTATAAAAGCCTCTTAAACGCCACTCTCATATTTGTCTCCACAACCACCCCTGGCAGCGCATTCCAGGCACCCATTACTCTCTGTGTAAAAATCTTCCACCTGCACATCTCTTTTAAACTTTGCCCTTCTCAATTAAATGTATGCCCTCTAGTCCTTCACATTTTCAACCTAGGAAAAATATTCTATCTGTCTACCCCATCTAGGCTTCTCAATATTATTGACACAGAAAACAGAGCATGGGAATAAATGGGTCATTTACGATGTGGCAGGTGGTGGCTAGTGGGGTACTGCAAAATGGTTGTGATCTTCTTCTCATGCAGTCCTTTGGGATTGAGGGTGAGTAGCTTTTACCCTAGTTTTCTGGGTTTTGAGGTGCATAAGGAGGCCAGTGTAGACCCGTATTACACTTCTACTGTTCGGGCAGGTGGCGACAGATGGTGTACTCATTCCACCACTTATGCTGGGCTTCTGTCTGCCCTCGATGTAGGACCTTGAGGTTCTTATTGAGCTGTGAAAGGAGCAGAATTCAGCCATTCTGCCCATCAAGTCAACTCCACTATTCAATCATGGCTGATCTATCTCTCCCTCCTAGCCCCATTCTCCTGCCTTCTCCCCATAACTACGGACACCCGTACTAATCAAGAATCTGTCTATCTCTGCCTTAAATATATCCATTGACTTGGCCTCTACAGCCTTCTGTGAGCTATGAATTCAATAGATTCACCACCCTGAATACTAAATGTTTCTCCTCCAATAGACAATAAATAATAGATGCAGGAGTAGGCCATTCGACCCTTCGAGCCAGCACCGCCATTCAATACGATCATGGCTGATCACCCACAATCAGTACCCATTCCTGCCATCTTGCCATATCCCCTGACTCTGCTATCTTTAAGAGCTCTATCTAACTCTCTCTTGAAAGCATGCAGAGAATTGGCCTCCACTGCCTTTTGAGGCAGAGAATTCCACAGATTCACAACTCTCTGGGTGAAAATGTTTTTCCTCATCGCCATTCTAAATGGCCTACCCTGAATTCTTAAACTGTGGCCCCTGGTTCTGGATTCCCCCCAACATCGGGAAAATGTTTCCTACCTCAAGTGTGTCCAAACCCTTAATAATCTTATAAGATATGCTCTCATCCTTCTAAATTCCAGTATACATGCCCAGCCGTTCCATTCTATCAACATATGACAGTCCCGCCATCCCGGGAATTAACTTTGTGAACCTACGCTGCACTCCCTCAATAGCAAAAATGTCCTTTCTCAAATTTGGATACCAAAACTGCACACAATACTCCGGGTGTGGTCTCACGAGGGCCTTGTACAACTGCAGAAGGGCCTCTTTGCTCCTACACTCAACTCCTCTTACTAAGAAGGCCAACATGCTATTCGCTTTCTTCACTGTCTGCTGTACCTGCATGTTTACTTTCAGTGACTGATGAACAAGGACCCCCAGATCTCGTTGTACTTCCCCTTTTCCCAACTTGGCACCATTTAGATAATAATCTGCCTTCCTGTTTTTGCCACCAAAGTGGATTACCTCACATTTATCCACATTAAATTGCATCTGCCATGCATCTGCAGCTCACTCAACCTGTCCAAGTCACCCTGCATCCTCATAGCATCCTCCTCACACTTCATACTGCCACCCAACTTTGGGTCATCTGCAGATTTATTAATGTTACTTTTAATCCCTTCATCTAAATCATTAATGTATATTGTAAATAGCTGCAGTCTCAGCACCGAGCCTTGCGGCACCCCGCTACTCACTTCCTGCCTTTCTGAAAGGGACCCCTTATCCCTACTCTTTGTTTGCTATCTGCAAACCAATTTTCTATCCGTGTCAGTATCCTACCCCCAATATCATGTGCTCTAATTTTGCCCACTAATTTCCTATGTGGGACCTGATCAAATGCATTCTGAAAGTCTAGGTACATTACATCCACTGGCTCTCCCTTGTCAATTTTCCTAGTTACATCCTCAAAAATGTCGAGAAGATTAGTCAAGCATGATTTCCCCTTCGTAAATCCATGCTGACTCGGACTGATCCTGTTACTGCTATCCAAATGTGCCGCTATTTCATCTTTTATAATTGACTCCAGCATCTTCCCCACCACCAATGTCAGGTTAACTGGTCTATAATTCCCTATTTTCTCTCTCCAGCCTTTCTTAAAAAGTGGGATAACGTTAGCTACCAATCCACAGGAACTGATCCTGAATCTATAGAACATTGGAAAATGACCACCAATGCATCCACGATTTCTAGAGCCACCTCCTTAAGTACCCTGTGAGGCAGACCACCAGTCCATGGGGATTTATCAACCTTCAGTCCCATAGGTCTACCGAACACCATGTCCTGCCTAATGTGAATTTCCCTCAGTTCCTCTGACACCCTAGTTCCTTTGGCCACTAATACACCTGGGAGATTGTTAATGTCTTCCCCAGTGAAGACAAATCCAATGTTCAACTCGTCTGCCATTTATTTGTTTCCCATAATAAATTCACCTGTTTCTGTTTTCAAGGGACCCACATTTGTCTTAACTAATTTTTTCCTCTTTGCATACCTAAAAGAAGGTTTTACTATTCTCCTTTATATTCTTGGCTAGCTTACCTTCTTACCTCATCTTTTCTCCCCGTATTGCCTTTTTAGTTATCTTCTGTTGCTCTTTTCAAGTTTCCCAATCCTTTGGCTTCACGCTCATCTTTGCTATGTTATACTCCTCTTTTATTTTTATACTGTCCCTAACTTCCCTTGTCAGCCACGGTCACGTCTTACTCCTCTTAAAATGTTTCCTCCTCGTTGGAATGAACTGTTCCTGCACCTCCTGTATTGTTCCTGAAATACCTGCCATTGTTGTTCCACTGTCATCCCTGCTATGGTCTCTTTCAAGTCAACTTTGGCCAGCTCCTCCCTCATGCCTCCATAGTTCCCTTTGCTCAACTGTAATACTGACACTTCAGATTTTTCCCTCTCCCTCTCAAATTGTAGATTAAAACATCATATTATGGTCACTACCTCCTAATGGCTCCTTTACCTTGAGTTCCATTAACAAATCCAGTTAATTACATAACACTGAATCCAGAATTGCCTTCTCCCTGGTAGGCTCCAGTACAAGCTGCTCTAAGATTCCATCTCGAAGGCATTCCACAAACTCCCTTTCTTGGGATCCAGTACCAACCTGATTTTCCCATTCAACCTGCATGTTGAAATATCCCATAACCACCGTAGCATTACCTTTGCTACATGCCAATTTTAACTCTTGATTCAACTTGCACCCTATATCCAGGCTACTGTTTGGGGGCCTGGAGATAATTCCCATTAGGGTCTTTTTACCCTTACAATTCCCCAGTTCTATCCATACTGCCTCCACATCTCCTGATTCTTTGTCACCCCTAGCAAGGGACTGAATTTTATTCCTCACCAACAGACCTACACCACCCCCTCTGCCCACCTGTCTGTCTTTTCGATAGGACGTATACCCCTGAATATTCAGTTCCCAGCCCTGGTCCACTTGCAGCCATGTCTCAGTAATTCCCACAAGATCATACTTGCCAATTTCTAACTAATTTCTACTCCACTTTGAGTAGGAATGGGGTAGAGGTTTCTAGGAGTTGATGAAGATATTTTATTTCTTCAGGATTGCTTTGAGCACATCCTTGTGTACTTTCCCCCAACCATCTGGTAATTTCGTCCCATGATGGAGCTTGAAACAGAGAAACAAAGAGTAGAGATTAACGGGTCCCTTTCAGAATGGCAGGCAGTGACTAGTGGGGTACCGCAAGGCTCGGTGCTGGGACCACAGCTATTTACAATATGCATCAATGATTTAGATGAAGGGATTCAAAGTAACATTAGCAAATTTGCAGATGACACAAAGCTGGGTGGCAGTGTGAACTGTGAGGAGGATGCTATGAGAATGCAGGGTGACTTGGACAGGTTGGGGGAGTGGGCAGATGCATGGCAGATGCAGTTTAATGTGGATAAATGTGAGGTTATCCACTTTGGTAGCTAAAACAGGAAGGCAGATTACTATCTAAATGGTGTCAAGTTGGGAAAAGGGGAAGTATAACGGGATCTGGGGGTCCTTGTTCATCAGTCAATGAAAGTAAGCATGCAGGTACAGCAGGCAGTGAAGAAAGCAAATGGCATGTTGGCCTTTATAACACGAGGAGTTAAGTATAGGATCAAAGAGGTATATGAACAACGAGGTCCATCTGCAGTGGTATAGGGCCCTAGTGAGACCACACCTGGAGTATTGTGTGCAGTTTTGGTCTCCAAACTTGAGGAAGGACATTCTTGCTATTGAGGGAGTGCAGCGTAGGTTTACAAGGCTAATTCCCGGGATGGCGGTACTGTCATATGTCGATAGATTGGAGCGGCTGGGCTTGTATACTTTGGAATTTAGAAGGATGAGAGGGAATCTTATTGAAACAAAAAGATTATTAAGGGTTTGGACACGCTAAAGGCAGGAAACATGTTCCCGATGTTGGGGGAGTCGAGAACCAGTGGCCACCATTTAAGAATAAGGGGTAAGCAATTTTGAACAGAGACGAGGAAACACTTTTTCTCACAGAGAGTTGTGAGTCTGTGGAATTCTCTGCCTCAGAGGACGGTGGAGGCCGGTTCTCTGGATACTTTCAAGACAGAGCTAGATAGGTCTCTTAAAGATAGCAGAGTCAGGGGATATTGGGAGAAGGCAGGAACGGGGTACTGATTGGGGATGATCGGCCATGATCACATTGAATGGCGGTGCTGGCTCGAATGGCCTACTCCTGCACCTATTGTCTATTGTCTGAGAATCTGGTGTTGTTCATGCAAATCAAATAAACCTGCCCAATGCAGTTGTTAAGTATAATTAGTATGGGGTTGTTGTTCTGGGAGGGATCCCAGGTATTGGTTTATTGGCCTTTCAGTGAATTTGGAGGGAAATTATTTGTTGGGTTTCACTACAAATATTGATCCCTGGAGCAAGGCTACTGTATCTCTTTATAATTACATACAATGTCTTTACAATTATACAGGGCCTGGATTTGACTATAATTATATGGACCTGAATATTGGCAGTGGATTTGGTCCCCTGATTGAAGAGAGATTTGTCATGGAGAGAGTGCAAGAAAGGCACAGAATGGCTGTATGAAGAGAGATTAGATAACTCGCCCTGCATTGAAAGAATGTTCAGAAACTTCGACGAACTTCGGTGATCTCATGGAAATGTAAAAAATTCTGACATGCCGTATCAAGCTGGATGCAGAAAGGATAAGAGTTTGTCTGCAAGGATCACCCTCACAAGATATGAGGTAAGACGCATGTGGCTGATGAGAACAAATTGATTCTTTCATAAGGCAGAAAGCCTGTGTAATTTGCTACTGCAAAAGGCTGTTAAGGTCGTTGTTGCTTATATTTGAGAAGGATTAAAAATATCGGGATAATAAAGAAATGAATCAGGTTAGAGAGGGTGTGGCAATATCGTATGAAAAAGAGGATCAGCCATTACTATATTGAATGTCAGAGCAGTCTCAAAGGGCCGAATGGCCCATTCCTATTTCATTTTTCTGTGTTTCTGTTTCTATGTTCCTGCATGATCTAGCTTTGGAATAACGGCGGTAGGTCATATTAAAGGCTACAACACCATTCTCTGGCCCATTCTCCCTACAATACCAGATTCCCGTTGTGAATGTGGCATCAACGAGTACATTGCAAGAGAAGATATTGCTCAGTATGTGTTCAAAGGAAACCAACAAAATAAATGTCAACATTGACACACAGAAGACAGTAAAATTCTTATCCTAGTGTGATTAAAACTGCCAATATAAGATTGTTAAAATGCCAATGAGCTTCCAGCCAACCTTGTTCTTGGCAGTGATATATATCAGTAAGTTAGTGATGACTAAAAATTAACCCCCCATGCAGCCAATGTAAATTAACCAGTATATTCACCAGAAATTAATTATCAGAAGAATCAGAATGCCTTTTATTGTCACTCTACACGTGTACAGTGAGATTAAAAACTGCTCCTACTCAGTGCAAAAAACAAGACAAAAAAGGGGGGGGGGGATAAGGTGCACAGTTTCTGCAGCACTATATACATATCTATAAAAAGACAATGGATAATAGAATGGATAATAGGATTTCTATATCAAGTATGGGTTACAGTTACAGTACAAATTACAGTAGGTGGATAGATGAAAGTCCGGGGGTGAAGTCAATGCATATGTGAGTTCAGGGAGATGATGGATTTTGGGAAGCACAAGCACAAGCACAAGCACAAGCATGTACAAGCACCTACAATTCTTTGAAATCTTTGAAGTAGCAAGCATTCATTATTTATATTTAGTCCTCGGTCAAACCCACATCTTTTAATTTGGTTGCCAGCCCAACTATTAATAATAAAATCTAATTAAATGGCTGGTCATTTGGCTGAACTTTATAAAGCAATAAATGATCATTGTGCTTGATAAATATGACACCTATAGGTTAAAGCATTGTTGGGTGATTTATTGGGAATAATTCATTGGAAAAAAACTAATAAAATGGATGTGATTAATATGCTACAGAACAAGGCAACATCAAAGGTTTATTTTCTGACTCCATTATTCACATTCTTCTCAATTTAATAATTTAGCAAGATACCCTGGAGTTCATTTTCAACATGGTTGAACTCAAAGTTGTCAGTGTAGTTCAGGAGTCTGTCATAGAAAAATGCAGTATTCTGAGCACAGATGGGTAATTTGATGAAAAGGAAAATGGTTGTATGCCTGTAACCTGTAACACTGGATTACTGTGAATATGAACTAAACAACCAAAGATGAAAAGTACCAGTACATTTTGTGTTTACAGTACACCAGTTCAGTGTATTCGGGGCTATTACAAATGACAATTAAAACACAAAGTACTTGTGCTATAACACCAGGATAAGCGCTCAAAAACCAAGCCCAAAGCCAAAGTACTATCTAACCTACATGTTGAACAAGCACATTAAAACTGGTCGTGTAGATGCAAGTATATCAGTGGGGTTACCATGTGGGCATGACAAATCTATAAACGGGAGGAAAAAAGGGCTTCAACTTCAACAATAACAATTGATATGTATGTAACTCTGGCAATGTAGGAAATATTCCGTTGCTTTACTCGTACATAATCACACATGAAACCAAAGAAGGGACAAGTGGTGAATGGCTAGATTTGTTTAATGTTTAGATAAGGTTTCAGGCTTTTGTTAAGATAGAGAGATACGAGATTTTTCCAGGAGGTGTCAATGGTTTGGAATCTTGACATTGAAGGGGTATTTCTGTTTGTTTTTAAACCTGTAGGTGACTCCCAAATATGAAAGAACAATTTTCCAAAAAGGACCACTAACTAGTCCTCATGTTTACATACTGATGATTATTTTGTTACTTCGCACATAACAATTGAACGTCAAGCTCCTTATGGAAATCATTACAAAGTAAAGATTACAGTTATTACTCACAGGTATAATTTGTCCACACACGCCAATTGGTTCATGTCTTGTAAATGTGAGGTAATCACCATCTAATAGAAAAGATTAATTTAACTCAATGACAAATGCATGAGATAATATGAGCAAATATTTGCACGGTCACTGTATATTTTATTTAAATAATGTACATTAAATTATTGGTTGTGACAAGTATCATATTGTAAAATTACATGCACAATAAAATGCATCCACTTATCCTGTTAATAATATTCCAATCACAATAGTCCACATACACGTTTAATAATTTCAACGTTGTTTAGAATTTGGATCATTCTGAAAGAAATCATTCCTTTTGGAATTTAATTTCTAAATTCCTTTTAAACTGCATAGTGTAATGTAAATCTCAACATTTGAGTGATTGCTTTCAGCAACACTGAACTGAATATGTGATTAAGAAAAAAACGAAAATTATGGAAACATTCAGCAGGACGGACAGCATCTGTGGAGAGAGAAACAGTTAATGATCCTGTTCCAAAGCTCCCTCAGAATTCATGACCTGAAGAGCTGATACTCTTTCATTTATCCTGGAAGCTGCCTGGTTACTTTCAATAATTTCCATTTATATTTCAAATTTCCAGCATATGCAATTTTTCTTTGCTTTGACGAAAGTAAGATGCTCTGTTTTATGACAGATCTTTAGCAACTTTGTGAATTTTTCACAATATGGAAGAACACAGCCAATTTATCTTTTGTCTGTGAAATATGGTATATACCTCAAAGCACAGATGAACACGTGAATCCTGCATGGTAGCAAGGATTACTGCAAATCTTTACTGCAATTTTAGTTCAAGATATTTACATGTATTTTTTAGCTCAAATGATCTTACTATTAAATTGAAACCTCGGGTTGGCAATTTGCCCTTAAAAATAAACAATAAAGCTTAAGTTAATGTTAAAAAAGCCACACTCAAAGATTGACTCTGCTGATCTGTCTGAGTTGATTTATTTGTGACTGTAATAAGTACTGGAAATGGTTTCATGTCAGTGACCCAGTTATTTGAAAAATTGAAAGACATGGATGTGATAACTAATGTTTAAATTAGGTATGCTTCAGTTTGACATAATTTACTATAAGCAGATCATTTAAAAACATATCAAGAGATTAGAAAATAGAAGAGAACATATTCAGGAATTTGCTGTACCAGCAGCCTTCCTTAATGATGCTGTTACACTCTGAGAAACACTTTGTATTAGTACAAACATGGTCCACCATAGCCATGAAGTGACTAAAGTTTTAACTTTATCCAGATACTCATCAAATTTCCTGTGGAGCTATTAAAACTTTTTTTCAACCTTTGACTGTAGATACAATAAGATTTTTATAGGCTGTCGCACCCCATCATTGCCAGAATTTAATCCATTACTTTATTTTTGAGCATCATGCAGCTATGAGGACAAAAACTAAGAAGTGTGTGCAATCTGGAGGTTTAAAATAGCAGAAATATTAAACATTCCATGAAGTCACATAAGTTGGACAATGTCACTAGGTATTTTGGGCTTTCTTTCATTTTGTTTTGCATTATTTTATTATTTATTGAACTTCCTTTTTTTATTTATTATATCATCTATTGGATACTGCCTTTACAACCTGTTGTGCTGCTGCAAGTAAGAATTTAATTGTTTTATTTGGTACATATGACAAAAAACTCTTGACTCGTGTCAATGGACAAAATCCATTTCAAATGAATGCAAATCCATGTATCTTGTTAATTAAATACTGATTTCTGGCATGGGAACCTTGCCATTTTTAACTACCTGCTCCTACATATATTTTTGTCGGCTAAAAATAAAACAAGTTTAAAATTGATGTTTCTATAGGATACCATTGCCTGATATCTTTTGGAGTTCCAAGTTCTGATTTATGGTTTCAACTACACTAAATAATCTCAGCTGACATAGCAATTGGTGTCGACAAGTATTTCTGAACACGAGAGCAGAATGGTATTCCTAGTAATCTCTACTGTAAAATGCATTGGTATGGATATATGGTAACCCTAGCAAATTATTCTACGGTGATGTCTTTCAATGTTACAATTTATTATTTATGCTCACAAAGAATGACTATTCCACTAAGTTATGCAAAAATGTTAATGCTTACAGTAGATTAGGGTGTAAATTAATATAAATAACGATGTACAATGATAAAAAATGTTAAGGAATAAATTAATAAACTAATTATAATGGGTGTACTGTTTTCCCCACCAGTTTTGTTGGATGTGGATGTCACTGGTAATGCCAGCATTTAGTCATGCAGCACAGAAATAGACCTCTCGGCCCAACCTGTCCATATCGACTAGGTATTATAACTGAGCCAGTTTCATTTGCCTGTGTTTTTCCCACAATTGCCTGTGGTTTTTCTATCTTTAACTGATCCGGAACTGAAGAGTTAAACATATTACTTGTTCTGAAGTCAGATATAGGGAAACAATTGAATATTTTACATAAATTGACTTTCTAACAAAACAACTAGGGAGATAAGTTAAAAATGTACTGGGAGTAATGTACCAAGATAACGTGTTTCTGATTCTGGAAAGGGAGATTAAAATAATTTGGCCAAAAATAAACATTCTTCTGCAAACATTCTTACATTATTAGAAAATTCCCACAATGTCTGTTTCAAGGGCAGATCAGAACGTTAATTATTGGCCATAAATTCTTACCAACAGGAATGGTGCGTCCTTGGATTTTGTCAGACCATCCAGCATAGTAACGTAATGTTTTAATTGCACCATCTAAGTCAACAAAGTATGCCTGAAGGAAGAGCTTTCCAGCATCAATAGATTCGATTGTCTTAAATACAAAGAAACCAAACTTTAAATTTCTTGATGTACACTTTGTTCAGCTTGAAATTTTTTGCAAGATCGATCAGTAAAATCTTTTGAAAAACTGAAATATTAAAATGAATCATACTTTCAGAATTACAAAGCAGCTATAAACATTTATTTTCTTGTTGTCAGCCATTCAGTATAATTTTAATCATTAATTGAATGGTAATCACAAAGTAAGACCTAGTCCTTTCTCTTGTCAAATTGAAATAGTTGAATATTCCCATTAATTATGCTAACATTAAAAAGTACAGCAATGATACTAGTCTCAATCAGTCTTTCTGTGGCTGATGTTTCAATTCTCCCTCATTAATTATTTACAGACAAATAGCTCAAGTCTCCCATGGGGTTGTAATTGGAAAATGTTTGCCTGTGTGTGTGTGTTAGTAGTGGTATTTAATAGTATTGACAAAAGAGCAGACAAAGCCATTTCAACAGTGATGTGGTGAAAATGAATTCGTATTGTGAGGGAGTACTCTACCACGGAAACAGCATCCTTTGCTGCGAGGTCAACTTCAGCAGTGAGCAAGGAGCTGAGAAGAGGAGAAGTGCGGGAGATTTACAAACAGCTGTTAGTGTCAGGCAGAGGTGTATGAAAAGAAGGCAGGCACTAATGTAGTGGCCATTTGGAAACGGCTGTTTTCGGAGAGGCTTTGTGTTGAGAAACATGTACTTTGTTTGAGGGTATGTGTTGAGGCTTTGGATAAAGAGGTTTAGTTCATAAAGCTGAGCAGAAGTACAGGTAGAAGGTAAGGTCATAAGATCGTAAGTGATAGGAGTAGAATTCAATCAAGGTTGATCTATCTATCCCTCCTAACCCCATTCTCCTGCCTTCTCCCCATAACCTCTGACACCTGTGCTAATCAAGAATCTATCTATCTCTGCCTTAAAAATGTTCTAGTTGGAGAAGACGTATTCAGGTCAGAGTTCAGGACATCCTTATTCAGGAGGGCACCTGTAATGGCATAACATGGGATTGGGAAATCTCTGTCAACTTCAGCTGCTTGAGACGACTTTAGCAGGCATTCTCATGCACTTCTTCCATCAAAGTCTTCTTGGTAGTTCTCTGCCTTGCAACACCAACACCTTGGGACCCTTCTTCATACTCTGTTCGGCTTCAGTCTGAAGAAGGGTTCCGAGCCGAAACGTCACCTATCCATTTTATCCAGAGATGCTGCCTGGCCCGCTAAGTTACTCCGGCACTCTGTGTCTATCTTTGCTCTTAATTGGAGTCACATAAAATCGCTGACCACCACTTAAGATTAAATTTTACCGACCACTGATTTTAACCAGCAACAGTTTGTTGAATGCATCAATGTAACTTTATGGAAACTGTAGGAAAAGAAAAGTTAGTTCACACCATTGCAAATAATTTCCAAATCACAAGACAATTTGTTAAATGTGATATCAGTATAATGGTGTAGAGGTAAAATAATGGTGGAATCTTCATATGTACCAATATGAAAGTGGAACATTGAACTTACACTTAGTACAACACGATCCCTTTCCAGCAAATCAGCAAGTTTATTTAAAAGCCTTCCTCTTGCAGAAGCGTCCATTCTACGCCATGCCGATCCAATCTGGAACGCTTCCCTGGCTGCTAGCACTGCCTTATCAACGTCCACCTTGAGGGAAACAGTTCATAACCTGAGCTGTTACTCTGGAATTTTACAATTGTACAATGTGGGAAAGACACTGTTTAAGCATATTAATAATTTATAAAAAAGATTTAAAAATTAAGACGCTTCATAATAAAAAGCATTTTCTAAAACAAAACCTGCAAATGTGAAATAAATGCAGAATTAGCTCAGTAGGTCAGGCAGTATGTGTGGATCCAGTTATGTCTCCACAGATGCTGCCTGACCACTTGACATAATGGCTATACATATACCCATTTCACCATACATATTCAGTTTGCAATTGTCTAAATATAGTTGTTCACTATGAGGCGTAAAGATTCTGACAAATTAAAATACATATTAAAAAAATAGGGATCTGATAAACCAAAAGAATTAAGGCTAAAGTAAATATGGCTAGAACTTCAGCACCATTTTTTAGTGATTACTGACCACCTATTCCTTTGATACAGATTCAGTATGATGCTGCAGTTTGCTTCCAATAGCATCAGTAAAATTTTAAAAAGTGGTATGGTGTGCAATGATTCCTCAATTTACAAATGATTGATTTACAAAAATTTGCTGTAAAATTATTGGCTTTTTCGGGTGTGCGTCTTGAATTTATGAGGCTGTTTTTCACTTTTGTGAAAGCATTTCCCCACAAGACATACGATGTACCATATTGCATTTCGTTCAGTCTTTTCGATTAATGTATTTTCGCGAGTCTGATAACAGTGTGGAGGAAGCTGTTCTTGAATCTGGAGGCACTTGCTACTGAATCTTCTGCCCGTTGAGAGAGGGGAGAAAGGAGAATGAGCAGGATGTGAATGGTCCTTGATTATATTGGCTGCTTTTCTGAAGCATCATTAAATATAAATGAATTTAATTGGGAAGGGGTTGGTTTGTGCGATATGGGATGCATTCACAACACTCTCCAATTTCTTACAGACATACAGATCCATTGCCATACTAAGCTGTGAAGCTACTAGATAGGATGCTTTCTCTGGTGAATCTGTAGAAATTGGTAACAGTCATTGGGACAAGTGCTCACTTTAGCACTTTCAAAACCAAAGGCAAGGCAGCTCGCTTTAGCACTTTCAAAACCAAAGGCAACAAAGCTCACTTTAACACTTTCAAAACCAAAGGCAAGGCAGCTCGCTTTAGCACTTTCAAAACCAAAGGCAACACAGCTCGCTTTAGCACTTTCAAAACCAAAGGCAACACAGCTTTAGCACTTTCAAACCAAAACACACTTTTGCATTTTCAAACTACATTTTCAAACCACATTAAGGACACTGACAGGTCAGTAAAATCACTCACAGTTTAGTAGACATATGTTCAGTGTTATTCACAGCTCAGACTGAGAATTGCGAACTCTCGTTCCCCCATCTTGCAGAGAACTGAGGCACCTCCACACTTCCGGGTTTTATAGTCCCTCCTGAAGCGGCATGGCCTTCAGGAGAGAGAATCTCAACATTTTTTAAACACTAATAACTCTTTTATTTTTTATCAATGGGAAAATTCCTCTTGGCCTGCGCAGCAGAGGGGGACTCTGAGTAAGATAGCCAAAATTTCACAGCCGTAAGTGGCAACAAATTTTCTAAAATCAAAATACAGAACAACAGGAAGTGGTCAAGATCAGACTTTTAGTAATATAGATAAAGAGGGCTGACCTTGCAGTGCCTTTAAGTTATTTCACTATTCATCATATTCTGACTGATCTGAATCACAAGTCAATTTAGGTCTTGAACTGTTAAATGAAAATAACTAGTTCACTAATATTCTTTTAGGAAGGACATCCATCACCCTTACCTGATTTCTGACTCCAGTTTCACATCAAACTGATATAGATTTGATACTGGTAAATACTCATACCGATCTACGAAAATGACTTAAATTCAATAAACTTAAATGTAGTCAAAGCAAAAGGCTCTCTGTCACTTTCTTGGAGAAAATAGAATGGATGACAAATGCTAGCAACAGGTAAATTGTTACTTGAAAGAAAAGCACAACTGCAGGTTATACCTCTAGACTGTAGTACTACTATAAGGAACTAGGATCCCAAGATCAGATGCATCCATTTCAATGAAACTGAGGTTGAAATTCTTCATAAAGGGCCAGTCCCACTTTCACGATCTAATTCACGACCTTTGTTACTCGTGGACATTTTTCATCATGCTAGAAAAAACGCCCGACCTACTTGATGCCACGAGTACCTACGACTAGCATCACGACCTCCTATGACCTTGTGCCGACCATGCTGCGAGTATGTCAAGGGCAAACTCGGCAGAGGTTGTGAATTAGGTCGTGAAAATGGGACAGGCCCTTTATTCTGGTCAGAAGTAAACTGGCAAGCTCTACATTTCCAACATGGGCTATTTATAACATTTTGTACGTACATATAATCTTCATGCAGAGCACATGATGAGGAACATGGAAGGAAAGTGGGAAAATAAAAGTTTTTCTTTAGGAAATCTAGAAAAATGCAATAATTGCAGTAACAGTTTGTTTCCCTCACAACTAGTAAAAAAGATCTCCTGACATTTCCATTCTGCCACCTTTATGTGGAGAATGAATGCACTTAAAACAGAGTTTTGAGTAATCAGCCAAAAAAATGGTCTGAGGTAATTAAATTGCATTTCATCTTTGCTTCCTGTACGGTCAAATATCAAATAAACGCAATGTGTTGGTAATTTAATCTTAAATCAAGTTGCACCTTTTCATTCACTATAAACAAAATTCTCCCCTTTAAATAGAATAATTTAATTTGCAGCTCCAACTTACACATATCATTATGTTTGTACTTCTTTCCCCTCACAATTTGGTCATTAGAATTCAGAACAAAAGTTCAGTAAACTAACAAAAGCAAGGTCCAAAAAAAAAGATTCATTCATGCAGTGCTTTGTTTGTACCTTTAACGAATAAAGTTGAGTTTCCTTTAAAAAGTAAGTATGTTTTGTTTTAGCATTGTTACAAAACCTACCATCAGTGGCGCTGCAGATCTGCCACTGCCTGTGCGTGCGATTACGGAGGCTTTGTGGGTGGAGGGGGGGGGGGGGGGGGGCGGGATTAAAACGCAGGTTTATATTGGTTGTCGGAGAGGGATTTCCTTGGGCTGCTAGCTGATTTGCGCTTCCATTCCCGGTTTTAAAAAGAAATTGCTGGACGATTGCATCGCTGGATTAAAGTTAAACGCGACTTCTAACGCCTTCAACATCATGGATCACAATATCAGGGCAAAACAAAAGGTATGTTGGGGTTTATTTAACATATTATCTTGCCTTTTGATGTGGCTTCATTTTAATCTTATGATGCGAAAAAATGTTATGCAAGCCCCCATACGAACCGGCCATGTCTTGCCTGCCGATATGGGCTTAAAAAATACGGCAACGGCAACATTCCAATCGATCACATTCCAGAAACATCCACTCTCAAGATAATCAAATTCATTATTTCTTTGCACAATCATGTCATAAGAACATCTAAGTCATCTATATTTTGTGTTATTCTCTATCCATGATCAATATTTTCATACTAAATATCCACAGTACAGTTTTAGTCAGATGTATTGTGCAAAAAACAATGATTTTGATTATCATGATAGTGGATGTTTCTGGATTGATTTATGGGAATTAAACATTGAATTCTTTCCATTTGGTATATGAATTCATGACAAAATGAGATTTAAAAATCATGTTATATTGTGAATTCTTGTGTGAATGGGATCAGTTTGTTATTTGTTATTTGGAAAGTTATGCCCCTGTCCCACTTAGGAAACCTGGATGGAAACCTCTGGAGACTTTGCGCCCCACCCAAGGTTTCCATGCGGTTCCCAGAGGTTCCATAGAACATAGAAGAAGCGGAAACCACTTTCGACCATTAGGGCGACTGACAAAAACCTCCGGGAACCGCACGGAAACCTTGGGTGGGGCGCAAAGTCTCCAGAGGTTTCCGTTCAGGTTTCCTAATGCTATTTGGAAATTTGGTAATGCTATATTGTTATTTGGATAGTTATGCCCCTGTCCCACTTAGGAATCCTGAACGGAAACCTCTGGAGACTTTGCGCCCCACCCAAGGTTTCCGTGTGGTTCCCGGAGGTTCCTGGAGGTTTTTGACCTCCGGCAACTACCTTCAACTAGCATCGCAACCGGCTTCGACTACAAAATTACCGATTTTTAAAACGGAAACCACTTTCGACCATTAGGGAGCCTGACAAAAACCTCCGGGAACCGCACGGAAACCTTAGGTGGGGCGCAAAGTCTCCAGAGGTTTCCATTCAGGTTTCCTAAGTGGGACAGGGGCCAGCGTGGGACAGGGTCATTAGGCTATTTTAAATGTTTTAGCCTTTTCTTAAGAAATGGATAGATGTCTAGATCTAGTATTTGAATTTAGATTGATTTGATGAAACTGATGAATATGATTTGTTGGATATTTACTATTTGTTTTAGCATTTAACATTTCTTTCTTTTTTTTCTAAAACTGCAAATAATGACTTGTTTTTGTTAATGCTGTTCAGTGAATTTCTAAGCCTTTCACCAAGGAAACAGAAAATGAAGAAAAGACTAATCTTTCTGTCCACATCCAAGGTCACTTGCACTAAAGTATCGCACAAAGATCAGTGAACTTGGGGCACAGTTGAAAACTCCCAAACATGTAGTTAATCAAGCCTTAAGGGGCTGTCCCACTGCGGCGACCTAATTGGCGAGTTTTGAAGAGTTTAGGAGAGTTTGAAAAAATGTCATGTTGAAGACCTCCTTCGACTATGTAGAAGACCTCCTTCGACTATGTTGAAGACTAGCTTCGACTAGCTTCAGGAAAATCGGACACCGAAGAGTGGGGAATGAAGACGACCTCCTTCGATCTCCTTCGACCTCCCTTTGACTATGTTGAAGACTATCTACGACTACCTTCGATCACCTTCGACTACCCTTGATTACCTATGAATAACATGAGTTGAGGGCAAACCTGCAGGAACTCGCGGATTAGGTCGCCGCAGTGGGACAGCCCCTTTAAAGAGAAAGCAAAACCAAATAGATTTAAAGGACAGAAAGATTCAGGAACTCAAAACCCAATTACGTGGGAATACTTTTGCACGAGAGCTTGCTGAAACCAAGGCAGAGTTTTTGAGACTTAAATAAGCACACAGACAATTGCTCAGGTTTCGTGGCAGTAAGAAAAAGAGGAAAACTGTTTCAATTCACCAGTACAGAAAAGTTCATGAAAATCCAATGTTGGGCGAGTCCAGAACCAGGGGCCACAGTCTTAGAATAAAGGAGAGGTCATTTAAGACTGAGGTGAGAAAAAACGTTTTCACCCAGAGAGTTGTGAATTTGTGGAATTCTCTGCCATAGAGGGCAGTAGAGGCCAAATCACTGGATGGATTTAAGAGAGAGTTAGATAGAGCTCTAGGGGCTAGTGGAATCAAGGGATATGGGGAGAAGACATGCACGGGTTATTGATAGGGGACGATCAGCCATGATCACTATGAATGGCGGTGTTGGCTCGAAGGGCCGAATGGCCTCCTTGTGCACCTATTTTCTATGTTTCTATGATGTGAGACGCTTCAAATTTGACAATCTTGTCCTCAAAGAAACAATCGAAACTCTGGAGGCTGCCAGTATTGTTAAGTCATAGGTGGACCAGGAGAAGGGCCTGTCCCACTTGGACGACCTAATCCATGAGTTTTGAAGGCCCTAGATAAGTTTAAAAAATTGTCAAGGTCGTGTTGACTCGCCGAAGTAAAAGACCTCCTACGACCTCCTACGACTATGTCTACGACCTCCTACGACTATGTCTATGACTTCCTACGACCCCCCTCGACCTCAGTCTTCCACAGCTAAGACCAACTATAACTAGTTACAAGTGGAAAATGATCACATGATAAAATAATGTAATGTTTTCAATTTTTTTCTCGGGCCAGTCACCGACCTACGACTATCTACGACTACCATCACGAACTACTACGACCTACCTACGAGTAAAAAATATCAATTTTTTCCATGCCAACCTTATTTTTACTCGTGGCCATTTTTTATCGGGCTGGAAAAAAAGCCGCGACCTACTTTAGGCCACGAGTACGCGGAGACCACTCACGAGTGTGAGGAAGGGTTACGAAGACCTCCTATGACCTCGTGGCGACCATGCTGCGAGTATGAGTCAAGGGCAAAGTCGGCAGAGGTCGCCAATTAGGTCGTGAAAGTGGGACAGGGGCTTGACTCCTGACCAACAAGGTTGCATGTGTTTGACTATTGTAAACAAAATTCTCACAGCAAACATTCCAATCCTGATAAGCCAGTTCTACAAGCGAAGTGGACTTAATCTGGATCATGTTCCTCGACGCAGTGCAGTTGAAGTTATGGCCTGAGCATTGGGAGCTATTGCTGAGTTGCAGACAGCAGAGATGATCCTAGCAACAAAGGATTTGACTGTGGGTTTTGATGCAACCACCCAAGAAGAGACACATATTAACAGTGTATACTTCACCACCACAAATAAATGTATTTCTGCAGCAGTTGATTAATTGTCTGGTTGGACTGCTGAGGACTATGTGCAACATATTTGCGATACGGTTGACAATTTGTGTAAAACGTACTTATTTCAATGAGCAAGCAGATTTCCAAGACACCAGGCAAAAGATGATAGACAACATTTCAAATACACTGTGTGACAGGTGTGTAGCTAATCATGCTGCTATTAGGATTGTGAGCAGTGAGTGGGGTAAATCTTTGAATGAGCTCTACTGCCATTTGCATCCTCTTGACTCCATCACAACATCAGTTTGCTCAGCCCTCAAAATACACAAACAATCCAGAGGAAAATTATTGTTTGGGAAAGACTGTCTAGCAGGAAATGTCATACTGCAGATGAACAAACTTCGGTACAAGAATGGAAAATGGGACCCAAAAGGATGTGTTACATTTTAGGATGAAAGGAACATCCCCCGAGGTGTCCTCCCACGGTACCATGGCAACAGATTGCATATATTTTTCCATATTAGTGGCAAGCTCATAGAACATTATGATGACTTTGTTGCCCTGCTGAATAGCGGAACATCCTGTGGGGGGTTGAAAAGCGACATCCTCCTTGACTTCACCCAGGCTGAAGCAAAAGTAGAACTTCAGATATTAGGCTTACTTAGCAAATATCTGACTGGGCCTTGGATGAAGCGCTTCTACACTTCAAACCAGAATCAGATCAACTTTGTTGATGGCATCAAAGTGGTTAAAGGGGTGATTGCTGCTCTAAAGGAAGCCACAGAAAGGCAAGGGAAGATTTCTTCGGTGAGGAGGTGCATCTTTATGCCATGTTGACAAAACTTTGAGAGCTACCAGTACATCCACAGTTCAGTTCAAAGATGAGGAGCTATCTTCAAGCTGTTGGAAAGGCAGTACAGTAAATACTTTGAACTTGATGTAACTGAGAAACTGAAGGAGGAGTCTGCATCAGCAAGATCATACAACATTGATGCGGAGGAGATAATGGGGATGTTTAGCTCATCGAAACAGAAATCTCCCTATGCCACCATGTGTTATTTATCATGTGGGTTGCGGGCCTGCAAAAATAAAAGTCAACTTCCTTGATAATCTCAAGGAGCAATGTAGGGAGGAGGTGCTCTGTAAGGCAGTGACATGGGGGAGAGTGCAGAGGAACAGACGGAAGAAAAAACAGAAGGAATTGAGAGCAGAAATCATCAAGCGACATAAAGACAAGGAGCATGCTCGGGACACGAAAGACACTAGGAAAAAAATTGAAAGAGACTGATTTAAACAGCATTCACAGAGATGATCCGAATTTGGACTACTCCAATTGTGATGATTTACAGGACATTCTTAATGGGAAAGTAGTGGCAGAAAGGCATGTCATGCATGGTTTGATGAGCAAAACCATGTAGTTTACAATGCCAAAATTGAAAAGTCGAGGAAAAACAAGGTGTTGCAAGATTATTGGTTGCAATCTGAGGAATATGATGATGCTACTGATATGCCAATGTACCAGCCAGCAGCTCATCTTCTCCATAAAGACTTGGTCTTTTGCTAAAAATTGTGATTTATTTACCTGTCTGTTACGTACTTACAGCATATAATACAATAATATTAAAGTTCTGATCTTGAGAATATCACATTTTTGAATTTTCAAGGCAGTCTGGGTGTTTATTACTATTTTTGTTCCAACGGTCAATTTTGTAATTAGCTACAATTAGGTAACTAGCTAATTATATGCTTTAATTTCAGGTGATCCAAGTAAGATGTTTCATATTTGTTTCAGAATGCTTCAATCTATAATAACTGAAAAATTAATTCAGTTCTTTTAATTTTATAAGAAAATCATAGGCTTTTGACTGTCCTCGATCATAGCTTTTGTGTTAAGTCAATGGAAAAGCAATAGGGAACAAGATGCTAATTTCCGAGTATGAAAATGACCATAAATTTTTTTATACTCAAGATGTGAAAGTGAATTAAGTATCAAATTCATTATTAAGAAGGAACTGCAGGTGCTGGAAAATCAAAGGTAGACAAAAATGCTGGAGAAACTCAGCGATTGAGGCAGCATGACCAGAGTGAGGACCACCGTAAATTGGAGGAACAGCACCTCATATTTCGCTTGGGCAGTTTGCATTCCAGCGGTATGAACATTGACTTCTTTAATTTCAGGTAATCCCTACTTTCTCCTCCCCTTCCCAGCTCTCCCTCAGCCCACTGTCTCCACCTCTTCCTTTCTTCTTCCCACCTCCCCCCCGCCCTCACATCAGTCTGAAGAAGGGTCTCGACCTGAAACGTTGCCTATTTCCTTCGCTCCATAGATGTTGCCTCACCCACTGAGTTTCTCCAGCATTTTGGTCTACCTAGGTATCAAATTCAAGTTATTTTTATGCTTTATCTGATGGGATAAATTACAAACTTGATTTTTAAAATCCTCAATATTTTGTAACATTCCTATATGTTTGGGGTATTTTAGTCATAGTTATGACTATGACTAAAATACCCCAAACATACTTTTTTTAAAAAAGAAAACTCAACTTTATTAAAGAATAAAGTAGAAATAGAGTCACAGAGTGATACAGCATGGAAACAGGCCCTTCGGCCCAACATGCCCACACCGGCCAAAATGTCCCAGCTACACTAGTCCCACCTGCCTGCGTTTGGTCCATATCCCTCCAAACCTGTCATATCCATGTACCTGTCTAACTATTTCTTAAATTTAAGGATAGTCCCAACCTCAACTACCTCCTCTGGAAGCTTGTTCCATCACCTACCACCCTTTGTGTAAAAATGTAACCCCTCAGATTCCTATTAAATCTTTTCCCCTTCACCTTAAACCTATGCCCTCTGGTCCTTGATTTATTTACTCTGGGCAAGAGACTATCCGATCTATTCCTCTCATGATTAACAATATCTGCCCATGTCTTTGAATTTCTACATGACATTTACAATTTAGCCTTATAGATACCATTTAGATTAGATGATTTTATTCTTCACCTTGATGAGAAATCTGAAATGATTGAAGTCAGGGATTGATTGCATAAAGACTAATCTGATTCAAGATGTGTCCACAGCATGGCAGTGATTTGGAAAATGACTGTGATGGGCTTACAGGAGCCAGTTAAAAAGTAGAAGTATTGGCGTGGGAAATTAATATTTTTTTCTGTCCTTCTGTATCGCTCATTTCACTTTCTCCTCACTCTCAGTCTGAAGAAGGGTCTCACCTATTCGTTTTCCCTAGAGATGCTGCCTAACTGCTGAGTTATTCCAGCTTTTTGTGCCTCTCTTCGATGTGAACCAGTATCTGCAGTTCTTTCCTACACTTCTTAAATGCTGTCAGCGAATCTCATACCAATCCCTTATGCAGTATATTCTAGGTAATTATTTTTTTTAATAATAAATACTTTATTGATCCCCTCAGGGAAATTCAGATGTGCAGAAGCCAACAACCAACAAACCCACACATTCAGAATGAAAGCAGACAAAAAATACATAAAATATAATATAGACAATACCTGAAAGCAATAAATACTTAAAAAGACCCAATAATTAACTATTAAAAATGCAAAAGCATCCCCATACAGCCTAGCAGTCAGTATTATAAAATCTAATGGCTGCAGGGGTGAAGGATCTCCTGAACCGCTCCGTTCTACAGCGCAGGGAAAGGAGCCGGTTGTTGTTCCTTGCGCTCTTTTGACCCTCCAGAATTTAATGGGGTGCCCGGAGTTGTCGACGATGACCTGCACCTTTCTCCTCATACGCCTCTCAAGCACATCCACCACGGAGTCCATTCTCCCCCCCCAAGCATCGAACTAGCCAAAACCGTTCCCTGCGGGGCTCCAACATTGCACACCACTGTCCCGGAAACACAGTCCCCAGCTTAACAAACTGTGGTCCTCCCGTCAGGTAGTTGTATATCCAGGAGATAAAGGTGGAATCCACCCCCATCTTCTCAAGCGTGTCTTTCAAAATCAGGGGTTGGATGGTGTTGAACGCACTTGAAAAGTCAAAGAATATAATCCTCACGTAGCCTCCTTGTTCATCCAAAAAGGAGTAAATCCGGTGCAGCATGTAGAGGACTGACAATAGACAATAGGTGCAGGAGTAGGCCATTTGGCCCTTTGAGCCAGCACTGCCATTCAATGTGATCATGGCTGATCATCCCCAATCAGTACCACGTTCCTGCCTTGTCCCCATATCCCCTGACTACGCTATTTTTAAGAGCCCTTTCTAGCTCTCTCTTGAAAGCATCCAGATAACCCGTCTCCACCGCCCTCTGAGGCAGAGAACTCCACAGACTCACCACTCTGTGAGAAAAAGTGTTTCCTCGTCTCCGTTCTAAATGGCTTACTCCTTATTCTTAAACTGTGGCCCCCGGTTCTGGACTCCCCCAACATCGGGAACATGTTTCCTGCCTCTAGCGTGTCCAAGCCCTTAACAATCTTATACGCTTCAATGAGATCCCCTCTCATCCTTCTAAACTCCAGAGTGTACAAGCCCAGCTGCTCCATTCTCTCAACATATGACAGTCCGGCCATCCCGGGAATTAACCTTGTAAACCTATGCTGCACTCCCTCAATAGCAAGAATGTCCTTCCTCAAATTAGGGGACCAAAACTGCACTCAATGCTCCAGGTGTGGTCTCACTAGGGCCCTGTACAAATGCAGATGACCTCTTTGCTCCTATATTCAATTCCTCTTGTTATAAAGGCCGCCATGCCATTCACTTTCTTCACTGCCTGCTGTATCTGCATGCTTACTTTCATAGACTGATGTACAAGGACCCCCAGATCCCGTTGTACTTCCCCTTTTCCCAACTTGATGCCATTTAGATAGTAATCTGCATGTAGAGGTATTCACCATTCTCTGCGTGAGAAAGATCCCCCTCTATCCCTTACCTTAGGTTGATGTCTTCTAGTTTTATCCACCTCTGATAGCTCTTGCAGTCTACCCTATTGTAAATTTGTTAACCTCAATTCAAATACCCTTTATGTCCTCCGTTCGAGGGAAAACAGACTTAGCCTCTCCAGTCTCTCCTTATAACTGAATCTCCCCACCTCTGGCAAGATCCTGATGAATCTTCTCTGCTATATCTCCATTGCTATCACCTTTGCCATAGTGTGATGATCAGAAATGCATGCAGTACTCCAGTTGTTTGGCCAATGTTTTATAAAGTAGGAGCAAAATCTCTCTGTTGTATTCTGTGTACTGACTTTGAAGACGGTATCTGAAAAGCATTTGTAACCACCTTATCAACCCACACTGCCACCTTTAAGAATATTTGTGCCAATCAACAGATTACCATTCATTCTAGAGATTTCAGATTGATGAAATGTGTAGAAAGGAACTGCAGATACTGGTTTATACTGAAGATAGGCACAAAGTACTGGAGTAACTCAGCGGGTCAGGCAGCATCTCCGGAGAAAAAGGACTGGTGATGTTTTGGGTCAGGACCCTTCTTCAGACTGAAAGTAGAGGGGAGGGAACTGCAGGTAAGAAAAGGCCAGAACAAAGTAGGGCCGTCAACAAAATACCAAGAACGGGTGGAGAATGATTTATGAAGTTTCTTCCTGCATAAATTGTCAAATGCAGTCCTAATATTAAAAACAATTGCGCTCATCTTGTATTTAGATTCTGTGTCCCATGACTGGATCCAAGCTGTTATGAAGCTTGTAAATTGTAAATTCTGTACAAACTGCATTGTTGAACAAATTATTGATTTTTGCGCCTTTAACAAAATATTTATGTAAGTTACCTTCACAAAGGTCTTTGTAGTTACATTTTAGTAATTGAACAGGAATTATTTCATTATTATCAAAACTTGTTTGGTGGTTTTCCTTTATATTCCATGCCAAAGATGACAACTGCAATAAAATGGCTAATATCTTCACATATTAGGATGTTTTTACGAGTGGAAGAATTTTGAGCAGGAAACATGGTTACATGATTAGGGGTGATCATTTAAAACTGAGGTGCATAGTGACTTCTCGCAGAGAATGGTGACATTCTGGAATTTTTTACCCCATAGGATTGTGGAGCCTGAATTATTGGGGTATTTAAAGAGGAAGCAGACATTTTAGAAAGATATGGGAATGGGGGGCTATGGGGAACGGACACCAAAGAAAGATTCGTGATGATCATATGAATCATTAAGCAGGGGCAGGCTTGAGGGGTGGAGTGGCCTAATTCTGCTGTTATATTCATAATAATGTTTAATTTTGTTTTTTGGTTTAGTTCATTGTCACGTGTTCCGAGGCATAGTGAAAAGCTTTTGATTACAATCGAGCCATCCACGGTGTATAAATGCATGATAAAGGGATTAATGTTTAGCGCAAGGTAAAGTCCAGTAAAGTCCAATAAAAATAGTCTGAGGGTCTCCAGTGAGGCAGATAGTGGCTCAGGACTGCACTCTGGTCATTGTTAGGATGGTTCCGTTGCCAAATATCAGTTTGGAAGAAACTGTTCCTGAAGCTATAGGGGTGTGCTTCCAATGTTGAAGGTCTTACCATATTCCAAATGTTTTGGGTTCAGGTTTCATTCTAGAGACTTGAGTGCAAGCATCTATGCTGACACTCCAAATCAATACTGTTTTAGTGTTGAAAATGCCCTTTTTCAGATAAGGCATTACACTAAAGCCCAACTGTGATCTTATTGGAATGTAAAATATCCCATGTCACTAATTTAAAGCAGAACAGTGTAGTTAGCCATATTATCTGGCTAATATTTTCACTGCATTCAACATTATCTCATTATTATTAGACTGCTGTTTATGGGAGCTTGTGGTGCACAAATTAGTTATTTTCAATTGGAGAATCCAAGATGTCTATCCATGAAAATACAATAGAAGTCATACATCTCCAATATCCATGATACTGCTACTTTTACTTTTTAAGATACTGGCAAAGAACATTATAACACAGTTTGTAGTCAGTTTTCCATCATACAACAAAGCTCCAAGCAAAAATAAAATAAAGCTTATTCTCCATTCTTCTTTTCATGGTACTATTTACATTCGAGTTTAGAAGGGTTGTGACAGCTAGTAATATAGGAAATTCAATGTAGCCATTTTTGTACACAATCTCCCACAAACAGCATTTAATAATAGTTATATTTAGTAATGTTGATTGAGAAACAAAAAAATTCCAGCATAATAGCAATGTGAAGTAGAGCCATAAAATCTTTTACCATTGTCTAAGAGCAGAGAGTGGTTTACTTTAATCTATCATTCAAAATACATCAAATTCAACACTCAAGCAGTCCCTCTGTCTTTCATTGGGATGTCAGCCCAGAATTTTTATATTCCAATCTTTTGAGTTGGATTTCAACCAGAGCCTTTTGATTTATGGACAAGAATGTGACTCAATGAACCAGAGTGGCAGGATTACTAACTACTTGTGATCAGTCATCTGAGTATACGAAAATGTGAAGTGCAAGTTTTTTCCAGGTATTGAATTTACACTAAGTACATTTTACTGTGATTTACGATACAGTTACATGTTTAAAATATTCAGGCACTTTGCTGGGTCTTGTAGCATTTCATAATTCACCTTACAATTTTGTAGTAGAAGCAGAAAACCTATTCATTATCATATCTTTAAAATTGGCCGCCAGGCAGATAGACCACACAGGGGTAACACTTTATTTTATCTAATCTCATGTGACCTTCAATGATCCTTGCACTTTGTGGTATAATTGCAATCTAGCAAGCATGCACCCCAATCTTCAAATATCAATCGTGGCTCTAGTGATTAACCACAAACAATAGATGACCTTGTAATGTAATACACATCCAAGCGTTTACCTGATATCTTGCCAATCTTGGAAAAGAAGGTTGGAGTAAAAGTTGGATAAATGAGATTCGTATATAAGGGAAAATGATTTTCAATATAATTAAGTAACCAGAATTCAATGAGTTTATGATCCTTAAGGTGCTTAGGTGTCTTAAAAGATTAAGAAAATGCTCACCGAGTCCGCAGCGACCAACATGTTAACACTTTTCCTACACTAGAAACATTTTGTACATTCATACCAAGCCAATTAACCTACAAACCTGAACGTCTTGGGAGTGTGGGAGGAAACCAAATTTCTTGGAGAAATCCCAGCAGGACACGGGGAGAATGTACAAACTTCACACAGGCAAGTACCCATACCCAGGATCGAACCCAGGTCTCTGGCGCTGTAAGGCAGCAACTCTACCACTGTGTCACCGTGCCACACTAGTTGTTATTTATTAAATAAATGTTTTTATTTTCTTGACTGCTAAGCTTAATAGCTTCCATGTTGTGAATCAAAGGCAACAAAAGTATTGGTTTTCAAAAGCATTGTGAAATTTAACCTGTGAAATTCTGCAACTTTTGAATTTCTGTGCACGCTTGTGTAAAAGCCTGTGACACTCTGCCTACCCACATTAAGTGCTCCAAAGATGGTTCATTGTGGAGTGCAATGAGGATTAGCTACTTGAGCTAATTCCCCATACGTGTGTTAAAGGAGTGCCCACCACTTGCATACTGGGTCACCACTATCTCTTGGGCATTGCCCTAATAGAGGCTGGGGCCGCACTCTTCCGCACTTGTTTATCATACACGGTCTTTCTGGCAGGCTGGTCAATTTCAGAATATATATTCTATCCCTTTCTGAAGATTGCCACTTGAAGTCCTCATCCGAATCCCAGGAGAAATACATGTGTGACCTTATCGTCTGGTAAACCGCCACCTCAGTTATCTTTTCACTTGCACTATCTGCAGGCTATTCATTCACAAAGACTCCCAACTTAATCTCTAAATTATATGTATCCAAGTTATTGGTTGGTTTCAAACTAAAGGACTGTCTTCACTTGCATTCTTCATGTTTTTCTGCCATCCCCTTTACGTCTTGCAATTCATAGTAATCTAAGAGTTGGGTTATGGTCCAAGGAGTGGAGGGAAAAGCATGTTGAACATGATTGTGTTATCTGTAGCTTGTGAATCGAAAGAGAGAGTGGGAAGAGTGGGAAGGTGATGTGGGAATTAAAGTAAGAACGAACATAGAGTCATAGAGCATGGAAACAGACCCTTCAGCCCAACTTATCCATGCAGACCAGGACACCATTTTCGCTAGTCGTACATTCCTACATTTAACCCATATCCCGTTAAACATCCATCTGTCATGGTTGCTCTGGTAAAGCTACTGTCTGTAAGCTGCTCGTACCTCTGGTTCTCTGTGGTTTCCTCCTGTATGAAAGTTGCTAAGCTTTGTGCAATATTTTCAGGTATTATCCTCATCTGGATTGAAGAGCTGCCAGTGTGTCCAAGCTGTGGAATCTGTCTCTGAGTCTTGTTTCGATGTTAAATATGTGAGTCAGGGAAATTACAGGTAAATTAATTGCCTGTATTAATGCCAGGTAAATTAATTAAACTGTGTCTGTGGTTAGTGGTCCAGGTGGTGCACATGTTATTTGGTGATACATTCTGCAACCTTGGGATTTAACTCCTGCCACCGACCAGCACAGCTCGTTTTTGCAACTGTCCTTGATGTTTGTTTCTAGAGGACTCAGCATTTAGACTGGTGCATGGATTCTATAGGATTAGAGGGATATGGGCCAAATGCAGGCAGGTTGGACTAGTATAGATGGGACATGTTCATTAGTGTGGGCATGTTGGGCCGAAGTGTCTGTTTCCATGCTGTAAGACTATGACCCACTCTCTTTATGAAAGAATACAACTTATCTCCTTTCCTACTCCTGCACCGACATCCAGTATAGTGCTAGAAAACCTGATTCTATTTTCTTCAGTCAATGTTTCCCAGATCAAAATGAGCTTCACACATGTGTGCCAGTTCCACAACCTGAAATCACACTCTAAATCAACATGCAAAAGTAATAGCCACTAAGTCATTTACGCCTTCTATGCCATTCAATAAGTCATGGTTGGACTGGCTGTAACCTTAACATCACACTCCAGACTATTCCTGGCAGCTTTCACCTCCATGCTATTCAAGAACCTATCTATCTTTGCTTTAAAAAATGTTCAAGTACTTTACCTACAATTTCCTTGAAAGGTTAGAGGGGTATGGATCAAACACAGGCCAATATGACTAGCTGAAATGGAGTATATTAGTCAACATGTTCAAGATGGGCCGAAGGGCCTGCATCCATGGTGTAAGGCTCCATGACTTTATAACAAGAGGAATCGAATATAGGAGCAAAGAGGTTCTTCTGCAGTTGTACAGATGCCTAGTTAGACCACACCTGGAGCATTGTGTGCAGTTTTGGTCCCCTAATTTGAGGAAGGACATTTTTGTATTGAGTGAGTGCAGCGTAGGTTTACAAGGTTAATTCCCTGGATGGCGGGACTGTCATATGCTGGGAGAATGGAGCAGCTGGGCTTGTACACCCTGGAGTTTAGAAGGATGAGAGGGGATCTCATTGAAACATATAAGAGTGTTAAGGGCTTGGACACACTAGAGGCAGGAAACATGTTCCCAATGTTGAGTGAGTACAGAACCAGGGGCCACAGTTTAAGAATAAGGAGTAAGCCATTTAGAACGGAGATGAGGAAACACTTTTTCTCACTGAGAGTGGAGAGTCTGTAGAATTCTCTGCCTCAGAGGGCGGTGGAGGCAGGTTCTCTGGATGCTTTCAAGAGAGAGCTAGATAGGGCTCTTAAAAACAGTGTAGTCAGGAGATATGGGGAGAAGACAGGAACGGGGTACTGATTGGGGATGATTAGCCATGATCACATTGAATGGCGGTGCTGGCTCGAAGGGCCAAATGGCCTACTGCTGCACCTGCACCTATTGTCTATTGACTAAGAGAGTTCCAAAGATTCAAAGACTTCTAGGAATGAAATAAAAACACCTTCACTGTCTTAAATAAGTGATCCCTTATCTTTAATCTGGTTCCAGATTCTCCCACAACAGAAAATATCCATTTCACATCATGTCAGATTATTTATAGATTTCAATCAGGTTTTCACTCATTCTTTTAAGTCCTGTGGTTTTAGAAAAATACTGTCCTAGCTTTTCTCATAAACTGTTAATTCCAGGTATCTGTCTGGTGAACCTTCATTGAACTGCTTCCATTGTATTTACATTCTTCTTTAAATAGAACATAGGACAGTGTAACATAGAAACAGGTTGTTTGGCCCACAAGGTCTGTGCAAACAGTGATGTCAATAAGCGAGTTTGGTATTCCGAAAAACACAAGGAATCATGGGTTTTGTCAAAGGTCACAAGCGATAAAAACTCTTGACAGCTGCGCCACGACATGGACATAGAACTGCGCCTCATCTGCAGCCAGGATCGATCCCGGGTCTCCGGCGCCGCAATCGCTGCTGAACCGCCACTGGACCATCCTCGTCCCCTCCCGAGTGCCCCCCCCCCCCCCCCCGGGGCTGCCAGAGACGTCGGGAGTCAGACGTGAGCGCCGCCCCTAGACCCACGGCTAGCGCGGAGAAGCAGCGCTAAATCCAGCTCAACTCTGCCTGTTAACCTGCCAGCCCTGCCTGGACATATGGGAACAATGGCCCACGCTTACAGCCTGTGCGGAGAAGCAGCGCTAAATCCAGCTCAACTCGGCCTGTCTCGCTGGGTTAATCTACAGCCCTGCCTGGACTGATGGGACACCAGCCCGGAGCTGTGGAGTTAGCCCTGCTTCTCCGCGCTGGCTGTAAGCCTGGGCCATCGTTCCCTTAAGTCCAGGTAGGGCTGGTAGGTTACTGGAGTTGAGCTGGATTTAGTGCTGCTTCTCCGCGCTGGCTGTGGGCCTGGGGGCACCACTCCCGTCTGACTCCCGAAGTCTGTGGCTGCCCCCGGACATGGTGGAGGGGACGGGGATGGTCCAGTGGCAGTTCGGCAGCGATTGCGGCGCCAGAGATCCGGGATCGATCCTGGCTGCAGATGAGGCGCAGTTCTATGTCCATGTCGCGGCACGGCTGCTGAGAGTGTTTTTCGCTTGTGACCTATGACCTGGGCGTGCGCAGTCGGAATACCAAACTCACTTATTTAAAGTAATCCTATCTGCCTGCACACGGTCTATATCCTTCCAACCGTGGTCTGGTCATATGCAGGTCTAGATGTACTGTAAATGTTTTCTATCGTATCCGCTTCTTTCACCTCCTCTTGCTGTAAGTTCCAAGCACCTACCGTTCTGTTTAAAAACCTTGACTTGCATATCTCGTCAAATGGTTCCCTTCTCAATTAAATATATGCCCTTTAGTATATGTTCTTTCCACCCTGGGAAAAAAGGCTGACTACACCATTTACGCTTCGCATAATTTTATAGACTTTTATATACACATTTATCCAACCTCTCCTTTTAGTTAATACTATCTAAACCAAGCAATATCCTGGTTAACCTCTTTTGCACCCTCTCCAAAGCCTCCAAATCTTTCCTGTGTTGCGGTGACCAGAAATGCTCGTCCAATGTGGCCTAACCGTTTTGCAGGGGCCACGGAACATTTTTGAAAGTGAGGGGGCTGAGCGATCACCGATCACCGGCCTCGGGGGTACCCGATGTGGGAGCGGAGGGAGGGTGGCACAATAATTATTTTTTGTTGTTGCTCGACCTCCAAAAACTGGGGGATAATACAGGTCATCCCCCAACTCAAAATGTGGAGCTGTATAAAACATGGGCTGCAGCCCCCCCAGCCTCCCCCCCCCCCCGTTCCGCAGCCCATGTTTTATACAGCTCCAGCATGACTTTACAACTTTTACACTCAATGTCCTGACTGATAAAGGCAAGTATACCATATGCCTTCTTTATCATCCTATTTATTTGTGTTGCTAATTTCAGGGAACTATGTTAATGCACTCCCAAATCCATCCGTACATCAATGCTCCTAAGGTTCCTGCCATTTACTATATACTGTTCACACATTTGACCACCAAATGCGCAACATCTCACACCTGTTTGCATTAAATTCAATCTCCATCCATATTTTTAACCAATCAATATCATACTGTATCCTTTGACAACCTTCTTCGCTATCCACAGTGTGTTATCTGTAAACTCACTGATCAGTTCACCTACATTTTCATCTGAAACATATATATCACAAAAAAGAGGTTCAGATACTGATCCCTGCAGAACACCACCAGTCACAGACCTCCGTCACTATCTTTGTTCTTTTATGTCCAAAACAATTGTGTGGCACAGTGGAGCAGAGGTAGAGTTCCTGCCTTATAGCGCCAGAGACCCGAGTTCGATCTTGACTCACGGTGCTGTCTGAATGGAGTTTGCACGTTCTCCCCATGAGATATGTGGGTTTTATCCGGGTGCTCCAGTTTCCTCCCACAGGTTTGTAGGCCAATTGGCTTGGTAATATTGTAAAATGTGCCTAAGTGTGTAGGATAGTGTTAGTGTGCGGGGATCGTTGGTCAGCGCGGACACGGTGGGGTGAAGGTCCTGCTTCCATGCTGCATCTCTAAACGAAACTAAACAATTTTCAATTAATTCTATCAAGTCTCTGTATATCACATTTGCCTTAATCTTTCAATCATCCAGGGACCTTGTTGAAAGTTTTGTTGCAATTCATGTAGACACCATCCATTGCTCTACCCTATCCAGGGAGACCTATATTGTTATGCTACTCCAGATGTGGTCTCACCCGTGCTCTTTTATAACTGAACCATTACTTTGAACAGTACAACAGAGGAACAGGCCCTTAAGCCCACAATGTCAATCCCAGATATTATGTCAAATTAAATTAATCTTCTTGGCCCACACATGATCCATATCCCTCTATGCCTATTTCTAAGCCTCTTCAGTGCCATTGTCCTATCTTCCTCCTCCACCACCCCTAGCAGCCTGTTCCGGGCCCCCTACACTTTATGTGCAAAATAACATGCCCTGCACATCTCCTTTAAATGTTGCCCCTATCACCTTAAAGCTATGCCCTCTGCTCTTTGACATTTCCGCCCTGGGAAAAAAAGGGGGGAGTAATTGAAACAATGAAGTACACGCACTTTATCGCCTTCTTCCACTTCGCAGATTTTCTCCCCCGTGGCCGGGTTCCAGGTTGCGAACTGTTTGCCGCTGCTGGATTCATGCCATTCATTATTTATGAAGATCTGCGACAAAAAAAAAAGCAAACACTTGCAAATGGCTAGAACCGGCACGGCGGGCGTGCTGAGAGCCCGAGACATCACGGTGCAGCTCCCTGTCGTCAGGATGCGGGCATCCAAGTGTTACTGATGACTTGGAGTAAATAAGTAACAACCAGTGAGTGGTTCCATTTGAAGATTGACCTGATTTTCAAGTTGATACTGAACGCGCGGGTCTCAAGGTTACTGATCGTCATACTTCCTAATATTGAGGGAAACACAAAGAGCTTGAGGAAACACGGGTAGCTGCCGGTATTGGAGTAATTCAGCGAGTTGGGCAGCAACTGCGGAGGGAATGGACAGGTTACATTTCAGCTCGGGGACTCTGCTGCAGACTGTTGCCAAAGCGACACGAAACACCCGCCTGTCCGGTCTGAAGAAGGGTCCCGACCCGAAACGTCGCCTGCCCATCTCTCCACCGTTGCTGCCTGGCCCACTGAGTTTCTCCAGCACTTTGTGTTTTGCTTAAGTTTCCAGCATCATCAGTTTCTCGTGTCGCTCTACTTTCTAATGTTTATTTTGTGTTAAAGATCGTGGCAAATTGAAGGGAGCTTTGACCCCGTAATCCCAAAATATCAATTTGAGAAGAGGGGCGGGGAAGAATTGATGCCCCGATAGACCTACTGTCTGCCCTTTAGTGTCTGGGCAGGTGGCTCCCATACGCGTCCGGCGAGGTAGCTGATCAGGCGCAAGTCAGGACTTTCACCTAGTGCTTTTCTTTCCCAATCAGAAAATGTAATTGAAAACAACTTCAATATTAACCACCCTGACTCCCCCCCCCCCCCCCCCTCCCCTCCCGATCACGCCAATGAAATGCAAAAAGGAAAAGCTATGAGCCCGATATAATTTGTGAGGGCTCTTTTTCCACGTTAAGAACAGGTTTAAAGTGCATGGAGTTGGATTTCATTGAGGTTACAATGGAAGAGAGGGGTAACTCGGCGCTCGGGAGTTGCTCATGGCCGGGAAGTTGTAGAAGTATGGAGAGTGTGGAGTGAAATGACCGCACTCACCTTTGTGTGTCTGATTTCCAACTCAGCCAACGGCACGGGCGCACTAAGTGGACCTGGCGCTGTAGCTTCGCGGGCGGCTGTAGGAGCACTCATGTTGCGCTGGTTCGCTTGTGTTCCTGGAGTGGTACAGTTCAGGTTCAGGCACAATCAAGCTCTCCAAATAATATTCTCTCCCCCCCCCCCCCCCACCCCTTCCAAAAAATAAAACCCGAAATATTTGCAGTACTTTCCTGCTCTTGCTGTCAGTCGCAAGGTGTTGAAACAGAGTTATTAAACACTGGGAACATTCGTTGGAAGCGATTGGCTGAAAGTGCGATACAATACATGGTGCGTCCAAAGGGCAAGTCCACACCCCTCATCAGCGCCACATAGAACAAGCCAAGTCACGGCTGCTTGAAACAACATTCATGATCTTTCCAATCAGTACTTGGAACGTGAGGTTCCAACATGTGATGGTAACATATTTTGTTGCAACAACCTATTATTCAAGTAATCCTGTAAGGTCTATACAAGATATTTGAGAGCTAAATACTTTAGCAGTTGGTTATAATACAAAATCTAAATTAAATTCGCTAAATGTACTTATAAAATGGTAAACATAGCGGTTTTTTTTAGCAATAGGCCAATTGATAGACGTCAATTAAAACCAGGATTCTAAGGGGAATGAAAGGCAGGTTTTCTTATAAAACGATTGTTAGAAACACACGCACAAAAACCTTGCATATGCTGCAAATCTGAAACAAAAAAAACCCAGATAATGTTGACAGCACTCAACTGGTCTGGGAGCAGTTGGGCAAAAGGAAACAGTTAATGTTTCAGGTCCTGGCCCCTGCATCAGGCCCTGTATTTGTAGAGCACCTTTCACGAAAATGAAATGTCCATAATATTCTACATTCAATAGCATATCATAGAAAACTAGTAACTCTTGTAATGTAGGAAACAAATGAACCAATAGTTATGCATCCCGGAATAATTGGTGATGTCATTGTGTATTAATAAACTACTGACCAATATATTAGTCATAGGAATGTAAGGTAAAGCATCCGAATTCACCATAGCACAAAGCTTGCACCTTTGATATGCAGTGAAGAGGATAATGGTTGATTGCAAGACCATTCTTGCAGGCAAGATGGTCATAAACCAGCAGTCAAATGTTAATACAGAGAAAGTGGGAACAGATAGATCATGGCAGACAGAATGCGAGATAACGGAAAGTGACCACAACAATTCTGAGGAGTGTGAGACACGGAAAACATAGATGCCGATGCGGAAAAGTCCTTCAAAGTAACTTGGTTCATAAATGCAGACAGAAAGAACAAATGCAGCCTATGTGAACCTATTGGACCACAGGCGGAATTTCAGCCCCAAGGTTAGACTGAAAAAAAATGAGGCTATTCTCTTTGGAATAAATATGGTTGAGATGAAATTCGAGAAATACATAAGATCATGACTGATTTAGAATGGGTAAAATAGAGGCAAGGTATTCCCATTAGTTCAACAAACTACAAGCATACACTTGAATTGTCAAGGTATAGAAGGCCACAGGGCAAGGGTAAATCAATATGGTTAGTATAGATACTCAGCATGCATATTTTGGGCTGAAAGGTCTGTTTCTCTTTTTGCAGAACTTTGGGACATAGAGGAACAGATGTAATATTCTGGATAAAATGTACAAGGCAGGTGTGAATAAAAACGTCTTTATACCAAGGTTATGACCTGTAGGGATTGTGGAAACAAAATCAGTAAGTGCTTTCAAAAGCACTTCAGGGATAATAATTTGTAGCGATATGGGTTTAGAGCAGGGAAATATGACTGGCCGGAGTGCTCTATTAGGAATCTGTAAGGGACTCAATGGGTCAAATCATTTATTGTAGTGCTGTAATGATCCTGTAATTCTAAGATCCATTTGCACACATTAAGGTCATACAAACAGCATTGTGATAAAACTGGACAGTTTGTCATTTCAGTCATATTAAGAAGTAGTGCTCCTGACGTAAGATTTTATTTAAAAAGTATCTTGGATTGTTTTTCTATGCTAAAATTGTTTTATAATTTTGACATAGCACTATTTGTTGTTCTTGTTACTGCAATAACATGGCTCACTTGGTACCTTACACTCTTGAAAATTATTTATCCTCTTTGCAAATTACATTTTTGGAATCCCCAAGTGTCAGCATAGATTTTGATCTTGTCTCTGATTTGAAGATGACAGTGGTACATACCATTAAGTCTAGAGTTCTCTGTGACCCCTGAGTGACTTCTATGCCATGTGAGAAAAGCTGACAAGGGTGTGGTTGGCAAGGGGGGAATAGGAAAAGATAAACCCAATGAGGGCACCTCCTTCCAAAATGCATGGAGCATGGTCTTGACATGACTAGTAGCCTGTTTGGTTAGAGTGATAATCACAAAAACCTCCTGGCAGCCCTCCAGTCTAGTCACTGGCATCTGTTATATTACATGATTGACTGAGCAAAGTTCCACCCAGATGCAGGACAGAATGCCACAGGAGATCCTTCTTTCCTGTGGCAATCAGACTTTACAACTCCTCTCCCTTCTGTCGTGGGGTAGACTGAGACTGACTCCCCTCCCCCACCCCTACCCAATCTTTGCACATCCCCCAAGCCTTTAATTACATGTTTCATGTATTTTGTGTTTATTCTATCATTGGCAGATCAATTTCCCTCCTGGGATAATATTCTATCATATCGTATCGTATATCTAGGTCATGAAAGATACCTACGGTTATTAGAATGATCACTAACCATCAACAATATACCAAATCACTAGCAACACCAAAAACATACCTGCTGGAAAATCTATGTTGAACCCTGAAGAACTGTGCAAAGGCGGCTCTTTTCAATTTTAACTCAGCTAAGGAGTGCCATTGAGTGCCCACAGCATCTAGGCAGCCCTAAGGTCCACCACATATGGTGAAAATACAATTTATGAATTCTGAATATAATATATTTCATAATATGAAAAGGGTATTTCCACAAATAAAACCAGGACTGATTTGATGAGAATTAACAGGAAGGTACAGTGGAGCAGCAGTAGAGTTTCTGCCTTACGGCGCTTGCAGCTCCTGAGACCCGAGTTAAATCCCAACTAAGGGTGCTGTCTGTACGGAGTTTGTATGATCTCCCCGTGACCTGCATGGGTTTTCTCTGAGACCTTCAGTTTCCTCCCACACTCCAAAGACGTACAGGTATGTAGGTAAATTGGCTTGGTATAAGTGTAAATTATCCCTGGTGTGTGTAGGATTGTGTTAATGTGCACGGATCGCTGATCGGCGCGGACTCGGTGGGCCAAAGGGACTGCTTCCGTGCTGTATCTCTAAACTAAACTAAACAGGAGATTGAGAAGATAATCAACCACAAATGCAGATTTTTCCTGTATTGGAAACTACCAAATCAAGATTCAAGATTCAAGAGAATTTATTGTCTTGTGTCCCAGATAGGACAATGAAATTCTTGCTTTGGAAAGACCAAGGGAAAGAACGCAGAATATAGAAAGTACTACAATTCACAAAGTACTGGAATAATTCAATAGGTCAGACAGCATCTCTGGAGGACATGGATAGGCAACGTTTCAGGTCAGGACCCTTCTTCAGACTGATTGCAGTGTTGAGAGGGGTTGGAGAAAGCTGGAAAAGTGGTGGAATGGGATGAAGTTTGGCAAGGGATACAGGTGAGAGGAGTTTTGATTGACAGATGGGTGGACAAAGGCTAGAACTTAAAAAAGGATGTAAGGTACCCAAGTGGAATAGATGTCCCACTATTTTCCAGCATTCTCCTCCCTACTACAATCTGAAAAAGGTCCCAATCTTCCCATGTTCTTCAGAGATGCTGTCTTAATTGGCGAGTTCAGTTTAATTTAGAGATACAGCATGGAAACAGGCCCTTCGGCCTACAAAGTTCACGCTGTCCAATGATCCCCGCACACTAACACTATCCTACACACACTAGGAACAATTTACAATTTATCAAGCCAATTAACCTACAAACCTGTACGTCTTTGGAGTGTGGGAGATAATCGCAACTCCTGCAGAAAACCCACGCAGGTCACGGGGAGAACGTACAAACGCCGTCCAGACAGCATCCATAGTCAGGATCAAACCCGGGTCGCTGGCGCTGTAAAGCAACAACCCTACCGCTGTGCACCATGCCGCCCAGCGTTTTGTGTTTTGTTCAAAACGAATGCCAATCCTTTTGAAGATCTAACACTTGGCAATGAGGAATTTCAGGCATAAATCCATAACCTCACAGTCCCTAGGGGCTGACCAAATGCATCCTTGTATCTTGTGGGGAGCTAGGAAGGAAATTGTAGATGTCCTTGCAAAGGTATTTGCATTATCTTTCACTCTTGGTGAAGTTCTGGAAGATTGGAGGGTGGCGAATGTTGTACCATTATTTAAGGGCAGCAAGGGCAAGCCAGCAAACTACAGGCCAGTGAGCCTGCCGTTGTGGTGAGAAGGGTTTTGGACGGGACTTTGAGAAATAGAATCTACCAACATTTGGATAGGCACAGACTGATTAGAGATAGTCAGCATAGCTTGGTGCGTGGATAAATCACTTCTTACAAATCAGTTATAGTTTTTTTAAATGGTCACCAAGAAGATTGGCGAGTGCAGGGTGATGGATGTTTTCTATATGGACTTTAGCAAGGCCTTTGACAAACTCCAGCATGGCAGGCTGGCCTGGAGGTTTAGAACACGTGGAATCCAAAGTGAGCTAGCGAATTGGATGCAAACGTTTTTCTGATTGGGGATCCACAGGACTCAGTACTGGGTCCACTTTTGTTTCTTAATTAGATTACTAATTTAAATAATAATGTAATTGGAGTAGTTAAAGTTTTGCATAATCTCATTGTAGAGCATTATGTCTAATTCAAATGTCTGCATCGTTGGAAATTCCCACAATTCCCACATAGCTAGAAATTTCATTGCTGTATTCACCATTTTCTACAGGTTAAACAGAGAATAAAAACATTACGATATTGAGCTCAGTCCACTTTTCCATGTGACCTTCACGACCAAACTAGTGGCAACTTTGTAATGAGACCACAAGATCTTTTCAAATAATGAGATGTTGCATATTCCAATGTAGCGACTGTCATAAGATCCAATAGTATAGAAGGAGAACATTCTTGACTGCCAGATCTTTTCACATAATATCAACTTTGTTTTCACAGCCAATATGCTATCTGCATTGGCTCAAATCAAAACTAAATAATTGCATTTGAGATTTATAATTTGTTTGAAATTATTTATGCTGTTTTCCTGTGCGGCAAGTACTGTACAATTTTGACATATCAGTGTTTGTTATTGTCATTGTATTAATCTAGCTCAATCAATACCTTACACCTAATCAACAGCTAAATTCATGTTCATAAGTTATGGAGCAGAATTAGGCCATTCGGCCCATCAAGTCTACTCCGCCATTGAATCATCGCTGATCTATATTTCTCTCTCAACCCCATTTTCCTGCCTTCCCGTACTAATCAACCCCATTTTCCATAACCCCTGACACCCGTACTAATCAAGAATCTGTCAGTCTCCGCCTTAAAATCATTCATTGACGGCCTCCACAGCCATCTGTGGCAATAAGTTCCTTAAATTCACCACCCTCTGGCTAAAGAAATTCCTTCTCATCTTTCTAAAGGTATATGTTTTTAATCTGAGGCTATCGCTACTAATCCTAGAATCTCCCACTAGTGGAAACATCATTTCCACATCCACTCTCTACAGGGCTTTCACTATTCGGTAAGTTACGATGAGGTCTCCCCTCAGCTTTCCAAACTCCAGTGAGTACAGGCCCAGTGCCGTCAAACACGCATCATATGACAAGCCAATCATTCCTGGGATCATTCTCGTAAACCTCCTCTCCAATGCCAGCACATCGTTCCTCAGATATGGGGCCCAAAACTGCTCACAATATTCCAAATACAGTCCAAACAGTGCCTTATAAAGTCTCAGCATTACATCTCTGTTTTTATATTCTAGACCTCTTGAAATAAATTCTTAGAAATTTTATGCATTTCACATCCAATTTCATGCATTAATTAAATGACTTGTCCACGTAAGGAATTACAGGTGCTGGAATCTTGAGCAAAATACAAAGTGTTAGAGTAACTCAGCATGTTAGGCAGCATTGTGAGAGGAATCGACAGATGATGTTTCTGATTGGGACCCTTCTTCAGACTAATTGCAGTAGGAGGAGAGAAAGTTGGAAAATAATGGTGGGGGCAGGACAAAGTTTAGCAAGTGATAGGTGGATACACCTGAGAGGGATTGGACTGGCAGCAGGGAACATGTTCTGTTTTTGGCAGTGCTGAGTTCCAATCCCTGTGTTTTTATTTATGCCATGAATTTTTAAGTATTAATTCTTGGTTTCCCACAATTTTCCAAGGATTCATGGACTAACATTTTCTTTATTTTAAACTACAAAAGAAGGTGGATAAAATCAAATGCATTTATTTTTTTTTTACTTTATTTTATTAGAAGTAATCTATTTACAATAATGTAAACAGCTTTACAAACCTCAACTTAATTACACATTTTTTAAATAACCCATTGACAGTTATCATCTTCTATTTTTTTTGGAAATAAAGAAAAGAATAGAATAGTTTTAAATCAATAAGAAAGTGATTAAATAATAATTTGATTATATAGAAAAGAAGAAAAAAATAGAGCAAAGAAAAAAGATTATAGATTAACAAAAAGTGAAAAAATATAATATATATATATATATATATATATATATCAATGAAAATCAACAAAATATATTGTATCTAAAACTATTACAAATAATAATATCAATGAAGACATGCCTATTAATCCTAGTATAAGAATCAATTATTCTCATCAAATCCCGCTGGGTACCCGTCAGGCTGTGACGTCAAGAACAGCTAGTTCTCTAGATACTGTATATATGGAGACCATATTTGTTCGAAGGTATTATATTTGTCCAATAGGACAAATCTGATTCTTTCTAATTGACCAATTCAAATGCATTTATGTTATCTTGAAATAAGGTTATTATCATAGTCATAGAGTGATACAGTGTGGATACAGGCCTTCTGGCCCAACTTGCCCACACCGGCCAACAATGTCCAAGCTTCATTAGTTCCACCAGCCTGCACTTGGTCCATATCTCTCCAAACCTGTCCTATCATGTACCTGTCTGTTTCTGAAATGATGGGGTAGTCCCAGCCTCAACTACCTCCTCTGGCAGCTTGTTCCATGCACCCACAACCCTTTGTGTGGAAATGTTACCCCTCGGATTCCTATTAGATATTTTCCCCTTCACCTTGAACCTATGTCCTCTGGTCCTCAATTCCCCTACTCTGGGTAAGAGACTGTACATCTATCCAATCTATTCCTCTCACGATTTTGTGCACCTCTATAAGATCACCCCTTATCCTCCTGCGCTCCAAGGAATAGAGACCCAGCCGACTCAACCTCTCCATATAGCTCATACATTCTAGTCCTGGCAACATCATCATAAATCTTTTCTGAACCCTTTCAAGCTTGACAATATCTTTCCTATAACATGGCACCCAGAATTGGTTAAGTAATCTGACAGATTTCTGTAACTCCTAATATTTATGGTTATTTATGCATTAGTTATGATTAAACAGTTAAGCTTATAATTTTAAATGCTTAAAGTTCTTGCTCTGTAATTGAGGTGTTTGTGCCTTTTGCATGCAAATTGCTCTGTGCACATACAGTGACTGTGGTGGTACTTGTAGTTTGTTCTTCAATGTCAGCTTCATGAATTACTATGAACGTCATGTACAAGCTACCTTCATCTGATAGCAAAAAGAAAACAAAGTATCTGTTGCTGTAACAGCATAAAGGGCCTGTCCCACTAGCGCGCGATTACACACGGCAAGCGCGACAAATTCGGATGCGGGGGTCGCGTGGGGTTGCGTGTGGGTCGGGCGATCCCGGTGCGAGTTTCGTGCGAAGTCCGCGGGAAGGTTGCGCGTGACGTCATTTTTCATCATATAAACATGGGCTGCAGGCTGCTTGTCTTCAAAACGCGCGCGTTTTTTCTGTTGCGGTCATGTGCGTCGCACGACGTCGGGCAGTGACGTCATCACGCAACGCCACGCTGAAGACGCACGACGTCAAAACGTCACGACGTTATCCACGTTCTCCATGCGATTCTGGCCGACAGGATTTTGCCGCGCGGAATTTTTGGACAGTGTCGGTTTTTGCTGGCTCCACGCGATGTCGAGACCAGCTCCACACAACTCTGGGCAACTCCACGAGACTCCGGCGATCGAAGTGGGACAGGGTCACGCGAGGCCGGACGACTAAAGCGACCACGGTAGGTCGCGCTTGCCGTGTGTAATCGCGCGCTAGTGGGACAGGCCCTTTACCAACATAATTGTCCACATGCTCATCAGAGATTACAAGACAAATTCATACCATTTTGTTGCTGGCTACTTATTGTTGACAACTATTTTCAATGTATATTTATTTGCAAATACATCTGTTCTGCTGTTGATGACATTGTGTCACCCCAGTTTTGTATTTCCTACTGCTGCTGACATTGCTGAGAAATTTACATGTTCACATGGGACTAGTGTAGAGGGAGCATCTTGGTTGACATGGGCCTGTTTCCATGTTGTATGGCCTGGGTTGAAGGGCCTGTTTCCATGCTGTATGATTGTATGACTGTGATTTGGCAGATTCAGTGTGGTTTTCAAAGAGGCAATTGACACATTTTATCCTTTGTGATTTAACCAACAGGTCAACGGAGAAAACAGTAAATGTAGTGTCTTCAGCTGTTTTTATCAATTTTCATTCCAGTTTGTTCAGATATTTATGGTTAATTGCACAATCTGAAATTTCATGAGCTATTCCTCAGCAGATGAAGCCCATGCCGATGTGTCACAGGACTGAGACAATATTCAGACATGGGCTGATAAGAGGCAAATAACATTCCTGTTACAGAACTCCCATATAATGGCCATCTCCAATTAGAAAGCATCTAATGAACTGAAGGTCTCGACCCGAAATGTCACCCATTCCTTCTCTCCAGAGATGCTGCCTGACCCGCTGAGTTACTCCAACATTTTGTGTCTACCATCTAATTAACTACCTTGGATATGCAACAACATTACACTTGCTGTGTCCCTCACCAACATTACTCATGCTACATCAACCACCATCAATATTCTTGGAGTCACCATTGGCAAGGAACTCAAATAGACCAGCCAAATAAAATACCGCAGCCACAGCACCGTCTAAATATTGTGTAGGAGCAGTGTTGACTGTCCCGCTGAGTTACTCCAGCATTTTGTGTGCACCTTTGAAGTCCAAAGATTGATTACCCCTGTGATGAGTGAATAAGGCACAAACAAGGTACAAACATAATGGAATGCCCTCCACTTGACCAGGAATGTCAACTCAAACACCACAAAAGAACCCATGCACGCCATCCTCCTGCCTGGAAATGTAATCACTCCACCACCAAAGGTTCCATTAGTGCTCTCCTTTTCCAAAATACTCTGACTTTACTTGTCTAGACTACTCTGACAGCATCTCCCAAGCTTCTAACCTCTACCACCTCAAATGACAAGCATAGCAGGGACATGGGAAGACCACCAGATGATGAATATATCCATAACAAATGTACATATGTTGCCCTGTGAATCACATGCTATTCTGATTGAAAGTACATTTAAAGCTTACATTTTAGAATTGCCTCCCCAAACACATTGTAAAGGTTGTAAAAGACTGCAATGGTCTCAGAAGGGCAATTAGAGAAGGTCAATAAAACAGAATAATGGTTAACTGATGAGATGCCAGAAAAGTTTGGTGTGCAGAAGACCTCATAGTTCATGAAACACACAAAATTAATGTGTGCAGCATTTAGAAATACAAATGGAGTACGTCACAGAGAGTGGTGAGTCTGTGGAATTCTCTGCCTCAGAGGGCGGTGGAGGTGGGTTCTCTGGATGCTTTCAAGAGAGAGCTAGATAGGGCTTAAAAATAGCAGAGCCAGGGGATATGAGGAGAAGGCAGGAACGCGGTACTGATTGGGGATGATCAGCTATGATCACATTGAATTGCGATGCTGGCTCGAAGTGCCGAATGGACTACTCCTGCACCTATTGTCTATTGTCTATTGTCTATCAACATTTTATGAAAAATACAGCAGTACTTCACTGCAGCTAATAAAACATTGTGAAATAACACCTGGAACATTTCATGCACTGTTGTACACTGTCACAGTCGATGGATAAGGGGGAATTCCTTTAGGACCGAGATGAGGAAAACATTTTTCACACTGAGAGTGGTGAGTCTCTGGAATTATCTGCCACAGAAGGTAGTTGAGGCCAGTTCATTGGCTACATTTAAGAGGGAGTTAGATGTGGCCCTTGTGGCTAAAGGGATCGGGGGTATGGAGAGAAGGTAGGTACAGGATACTGAGTTGGATGATCAGCCATGATCATATTGAACGGCGGTGCAGGCTCGAAGGGCCGAATGGCCTACTCCTGCACCTATTTTCTATGTTTCTATGTTTCTATGTACAATATATCAGGTATTTGGCTTAGAAGAGACACCTTGTTGATTGTGTAGGAATGAACTACAGATGCTGGTTTACACCAAAGATAGACACAAAATGCTGGAATAACTCAGTGGGACCGGCAGCATCTCTGGAGAGAAGGAATGGGTAGCATTTTGGAAGGAATAGGGAAACATCACCCATTCCTTCTCTCCAGAGATGCTGCCTGTCCCATTGAGTTACTCCAGCATTTTGTGTCTATCTTCTCCTTGTTGATTTATTGGATTGAATTCTTGGATGCCATATTAGGAGAATCAGGAGTCAATAGTCAATAGTGTTTTTTATTGTCATATGTGCCAGATAGAACAATAACATTCTTACTTCATGCAGTACAACAGAGTATGTAAACATAGGACACTGTAAACAATATGATAAACGAGAGCGAAACAACAGGTTCAGTGTGTATATATACACATATTCACAAGTACACACACACATACTCAAAAAACTGGGCAGTGTTCACAACTTTTTGCAGTCTTTTCCACTCCTGGACGTTCAATTTGCCAAACCAGGCCATAATGCAAACAGTCAATATGCTCTCTACTGTACACCTGCAGAAGTTCAAGAGAATCCCCTTTGACATAACAAATGAGAGGTGAATTAATTAAAATGTACATTAAATGAGATACTGTACAATGTACATTATATTTCTTAATGTACATTAAATGAGAAATGTACATTATTGATGAGATACTTACCGTAAAACTATAGTATATCCTAAGGCTCAAGATTTCAGATAAAGAGGTTAACCATTTAGATGGTGAGACATTTCTTTACTCAATCAGTGCATAACCATATAACCATATAACCATATAACAATTACAGCATGGAAACAGGCCCTCTTGGCCCTTCCAGTCCGTGCCGACCATTTATTTTCCCCTAGTCCCATCTACCTGCACTCAGACCATACTCCTCAATTCCCTTCCCGTCCATATACCTATCTACTTTACTTTTAAATGTTAAAATTGATCCTGCCTCCACCACTTCTGTTGGAAGCTCATTCCACACAGCCACCACTCTCTGAGTAAAGAAGTTCCCCCTCATGTTACCCCTAAACTTCTGTTCATTAATTCTCATGCTATGCCCTCTTGTTTGAATCTTCCCTACCCTCAATGGGAAAAGCTTATCCACGTCTACTCTGTCTATCCCTTTCATCATTTTAAAGACCTCAATCAAATCCCCCCTTAACCTTCTGCGCTCCAAAGAATAAAGACCTAACTTGTTCAACCTTTCTCTGTAACTTAGTTGCTGGAACCCAGGCACCATTCTAGTAAATCTCCTCTGTACTCTCTCTATTTTGTTGACATCCTTCCTATAATTAGGTGACCAAAATTGTACACCATACTCCAGAATTGGTCTTACCAATGCTTTGTACAATTTTAACATTACTTCCCTACTCCTATATTCAATGGGTTACACAAAAAGCTGGAGAAACTCAGCGGGTGCAGCAGCATCTAAGGAGCGAAGGAGATAGGCGATGTTTTGGGTCGAGACCCTTCTTCAGACTGGTCAGGGATCAGGGAAACGAGAGATATAAACAGTGAGGTGGAGAGATAAAGAACAATGGATGAAAGATATGCAAAAAAGTATTGATGATAAAGGAAACAGGCCATTGTAAGCTGTTTGTGGTGTGAAAATGAGAAGCTAGTGCGACTGGGGTGGGGTGGGGGGGAGAGATGGAGAAGGAATGTCAGGGCCCGAGGGCTGAGGGAGAGGTGGGGAGGGGAGGGGGCAGTCTGGGTTAACAGAATTGAGAAAATTCAATGTTTAAGCCCTGAGGATGCAGACTCCCCAAGCGGAATATGAGGTGCTGTTCCTCCAACTTGCGGTGTTGCTCACTCTGGCCGTGGAGGAGGCCCAGGACCGAGAGGTCGGATACGGAATGGGAGGGGGAGTTGAAGTGCTGAGCCACCGGGAGGTCGGGTTGGTTATTGCGGACCGAGCGGAGGTGTTCGGCGAAACGATCGCCCAGCCTCCGCTTGGTCTCACCGATGTAGATCAGCTGGCATCTGGAGCAACGGATGCAGTAGATGAGGTTGGAGGAGGTACAGGTGAACCTCTGTCGGACTTGGAATGACTGCTTGGGTCCCTGAAAGGAGTGGATGGGGGAGGTGAAGGGACAAGTGTAGCATCTCTTGCGGTTGCAAGGGAAAGTGCCCGGGGAAGGAGTGGAGCGGGAGGGAAGGGAAGAATTGACAAGGGAGTTGCGGAGGGAGCGGTCTTTGCGGAAGGCAGACAAGGGGGGGGAGATGGGAAGATGTGGTGAGTGGAGGGGTCACGTTGGAGGTGGCGAAACTGGCGGAGGACTATCTGTTGTATGCGCTGGCTGGTGGGGTGAAAGGTGAGGACCAGGGGGATTCGGCCCTTGTTGTGAGTGGGGGAATGGGGAGAGAGGGCAGTGTTGCGGGGTATGGAGGAGACCCTGGTGCGAGCCTCATCTATAGTGGGGGAGGGGAAACCCCGTTCTCTGTAGAACGAGGACATTTGTGATGTCCTATATTCAATGCTCTGATTTATAAATGCCAGCACACCAAAAGCTTTCTTTATCACCCTATCTACATGCGATTCCACCTTCAGGGAGCTATGCACAGTTATTCCTAGTTCCCTCTGTTCCACAGCAGTCCTCAAATTCCCTTCCATTTACCATGTACGTCCTATTTTGATTTGTCCTGCCAAGATGTAGCACTTCACACTTATCAGCATTAAACTCCATCTGCCATCTTTCAGCCCACTTTTCCAAATGGCCCAAATCTCTCTGTAGATTTTGAAAATCTACTTCATTATCCACAACATCACCTATCTTAGTATCATCTGCATACTTACTTATCCAATTTTCCACCCCATCATCCAGATCATTGATGTACATGACAAACAACAGTGGAACCAACACAGATCCCTGAGGCACCCCACTGGTCACCGGCTTCCAACTTGCCAAACAGCCATCCACCATTACTCTCTGACATCTCCCATTTAGCCACTGTTGAATCCATCTTGCTACTCCGCCATTAACACCCAAAGATTGAACATAACTTGGAAAATTTCCAAATGACCAGGAGTGGAATACAATTAAGTTTGAGATCAGCATATTTTTGGACTTTGAGAGGCAAGAGGCTTGAAGATCAGGTGAGAACATAGACATGAAGCAGAAGATCAGCCATGACATTATTAGACAATAGAGGAATAGACAATACATGCAGGAGTAGGCCATTCGGCCCTTCGAGCCAACACTGCTATTCACTGTGATCATGGCTGATCATCCACAAGCAGTACCCTGATTCCTGCCTTCTCCCCATATCCCTTGACTCCGCTATCTTTAAAGGGCCTGTCCTACAAGCATGCAACTCTATGCGATGAACGCGATCAAACTAGAAGCAGGGGGCAGTGCGGAGGTCGGGTGATCCCCTGTACAGGGCCGTTCCCACCAGCATGCGCCTGCATGCGGCAAGCGCGACCAAACCGGCAGCAGGGGCCGCGCGGAGGTCGGGTGAGTGGTGCAATGCGGCGCAAAGTGAGGCGAACTTGGAGCGAAGTCTAAGGTAAGTTCGCCAGGACAGAGAGGGGCACACAGAGAGGGGCACACAGGCACACACACACACACACACACACACACACACACACACAGGGCCACGGAGCCACACACATAGAGAGTCATGGAGACACCTACAGATAGGTTCACGGAGGCACGATGTCGGGGCGGTGTGTAATGCGTCGATGCGACTGCGAGCCGACAAGTCGTTGCCGCGCGGAATTTTTGAACATAGTTTTTCAGAGCCCCGCGCGATGTCGGGATGAACTCCGCACAATTCCGCACGGCTCCGGCGATCGAAGTGGGACCGGCCCCGCGATGCCGGACGGCTCAAGTGACCACGTTAGGTCGCGCTAATCGCATAGAGTTGCATGCTTGTAGGACAGGCCCTTAAGAGCTCTATCTAACTCTCTCTTGAAAGCATCCAGTGAATCGGCCCCCATTGCCTTCTGAGGCAGAGAATTCCCTAGATTCACAACTCTCTGGGTGAAAACGTTTTTCCTCATCTCCGTTCTAAATGGTCTCCTCCTTATGCTTAACTGTGGCCCCTGGTTCTGGACTCCCCCAACATTGGGAACATATTTCCTGCCTCTAGCGTGTCCAATCCCTTAATAATCTTATATTATTCAATAATTGAATTTTGTAATGTTTAAAGAGCAACAGAAGATAACTAAAAGGCAATACAGGGAGAAACAATGAGGTACGAAGGTAAGCTAGCCAAGAACATAAAGGAGGATAATAAAAGCACCTTTAGGTATGTGAAGAGAAAAAAAATAGTGAAGACCAAAGTTGGACCCGTGAAGACTGAAAAGGGTGAATTTATTAAGGGGAACAAGGAAATGGCAGATGGGTTTAACAGGTACTTTGGATCCGTCTTCACTAAGGAGGACACAAACAATCAGTCATGATCATATTGAATGGCGGTGCAGGCTCAAAGGACTGAATGGCCTACTGCTGCACCTATTTTCTATGTTTCTATGTTAATCTTCCGGAAGTACCAGCCAGAGGATCTGCGGTGGCGGAGGTACTGAAGGAAATCCACATTAGGCAGGAAATGGTGTTGGGTAGACTGAAGAGAGTGAAGACTGATAAATCCCCAGGGCCTGATGGTCTGCCTCCCAGGGTACTTAAGGAGGTGGCTCTAGAAATTGTGGACGCATTGGTGATCATTTCCCAATCTTCTATAGATTCAGGATCAATTCCTGTGGATTGGTAGCTAATGATATCCCACTTTTTAAGAAAGGCGGGAGAGAGAAAACAGGGAATAATAGACCAGTTAGCCTTACATCGGTGGTTACACAAAAAGCTGGAGAAACTCAGCGGGTGCAGCAGCACCTAAGAAGCGAAGGAGATAGGCGACGTTTCGGGTCGAGACCCTTCTTCAGACTGGTCAGGGATCAGGGAAACGAGAGATATTGGTGGTGGGGAAGATGCTGGAATCAATCATAAAAGATGAAATAGCGGCACATTTGGATAGCAGTAACAGGATCGGTCCGAGTCAGCATGGATTTACGAAGGGGAAATCTTGCTTGACTAATCTTCTGGGATTTTTTGAGGATGGAACTAGGAAAATGGACAAGGGGGAGCCACTGGATGTAGTGTACTGGACTTTCAGAAAGCATTTGATAAGGTCCTACATAGGAGATTATTGGGCAAAATTAACACACATGGTATTGGGGGTAGAGTGCTGACATGGATAGAAAATTGGTTGGCCGACAGGAAACCAATTCTTAGATGGGTTGGATTCTTAGAGCAGCTTGTAATGGAGCCGACCAGTGAAAAGGCAATTCTGTATTTAGTATTGTCCAATGAACCAGATATGATAAGAGAACTCGAGGTAAAGGAACCGCTTGGAGGTAGTGATCATAATATGGTTCGTTTTAATCTGCAATTTGAGAAGGAGAACATTAAATCGAAAGTGTCAGTGATGCAGTTGAACAAAGGGGACTATGAAGGCAAGAGAGGGGTGATGGCCAAGGTATACTGTAAAGGGATCTTAGCAGGAATGATGGTGGAACAGCAATGGCAGGAATTTCTAGGCATAATCCAGAAGACGCAGGATCATTTCATTCCATAAAGGAAGAAAGATTCTAAGGGGAGTAGGAGGCAACTGTGGCTGGCAAGAGAAGTTAGGGATAGAATAAAACTAAAAGAAAAGATGTATAACACAGCAAAGAGTAGCCGGAAGCCAGAGGATTGGGAAACTTTCATAGGACAACAGAAGGAAACAAAACGGGCAATACGGGCTGAAAAGATGAAGTATGAGGCGAAGCTGGCCAGGAATATAAAGGAGGACAGTAAAAGCCTCTTTAGATATGTTAAGGGAAAAAGAGTAGCAAAGTCAAATGTGGGTCTCTTGAAGGCAGACACGGGTTCCTTGTTGCCCACAAATTATTATGGGCAACAAGGAAATGGCAGAAGAGTTGAATAAGTAATTTGGATCTGTCTTCACTGAGGAAGACACAAACAATCTCCCAGATGTACTAGAGGCCAGAGGAACTAAAGGGGTAGAGGAACTGAAATAAATTTTCATTTGGCGGGATATAGTATTGGGAAAGCTAATGGGACTGAAGGATGATAAATCCCCTGGGCCTGATGGTCTGCATCCCAGGGTCCTCGGGGAGGTGGCTCTAGAAATAGTGGACGCATTGGTGATCATTTTTCAATGTTCAATAGATTCAGGATCAGTTCCTGTGGATTGGAGGATAGCTAATGTTATCCCACATTTCAAGAGAGGAGCAAGAGAGAAAACAGGGAATTGCAGACCAGTTAGTCTGACTTCGGTGGTGGGAAATATGCTGGAGTCAATTACTAAAGAGGTAATAATGGGGCATTTGGATAGCAGTAAAAGGATTAGTCCAAGTCAACATGGGTTTATGAAAGGGAAATTATGCTTGACTAATCTTCTGGAATTTTTTGAGGATGTGACAAGTAAAATGGATGAAGGGGTGCCAGTGGATGTAGTATATCTTTCAGAAAGCCTTTGGTAAGGTTCCGCATGGGAGACTGGTGGCTAAAATTCGAGCACATGGTATTGGGGGTAGGGTGTTGACATTGATAGAAAATTGGTTGGCAGACCGGAAGCAAAGAGTAGAAGTGAACGGGTCCTTTTCAGAATGGCAGGCAGTGGCGAGTGGAGTGCTGCAAGGCTCAGTGTTGGGGCCGCAACTGTTTACCATATATATTAATGATTTGGAAGAGGAAATTAGGAGCAACACTAGCAGGTTTGCGGATGATACAAAGCTGGGTGGCAGTGTGAACTGTGAAAAGGATATTAGGAGGTTGCAGGGTGACCTGGACAGGTTGAGTGAGTGGGCAGATGCGTGGCAGATGCAGTATAATATAGATAAATGTGAGGTTATCCCCTTTGGTGGCAAAAATAAGGGGGCAGATTATTATCTCAATGGGGTAAGGTTAGATAAGGGGGAGGTACAGCGAGACCTGGGTGTCCTTGTACACCGGTCACTGAAAGCTGGCGTGCAGGCACAGCAGGCAGTTAAGAAAGCTTGTGAAATGTTGACCTTCATAACAAGAGGATTTCAGTATCAGAGTAAAGAGGTTCTTTTGCAGTTGTATAGGACTCTGGTGAGACCACATCTGGAGTATTGTGTACAGTTTTGGTCTCCTAATTTGAGGAAGGACATCCTTGTGATTAAGGCAGTGCAGCGTAGGTTCACGAGATTGATCCCTGGGATGGCGGGACTGTCATATGAGGAAAGATTGAAAAGACTAGGCTTGTATTCACTGGAGTTTAGAAGGATGAGGGGGAATCTTATAGAAACATATACAATTATAAAAGGACTGGACAAGCTAGATGCAGGAAAAATGTTCCCAATGTTGGCCGAGTCCAGAACCAGGGGCCACAGTCTTAGAATAAAGGGGAGGTCATTTAAGACTGAGGTGAGAAAACACTTTTTCACCCAGAGAGTTGTGAATTTATTGAATTCCATGCCACAGAGGGCAGTGGAGACCAAATCACTGGATGGATTTAAGAGAGAGTTAGATAGAGCTCTAGGGGCTAGTGGAGTCAAGGGTTATGGGGAGGAGGCAGACACGGGTTATTGATAGGGGACGATCAGCCATGATCATAATGAATGGCGGTGCTGGCTCAAAGGGCTGAATGGCCTTCTCCTGCACCTATTTCCTATGTTTATATGTTTCTATGAAACAAAGAGTGGGGATTAATGGGTTCCTTTCAGAATGGCAGGCAGTGAATAGTGGGGTACCGCAAGGCTCGGTTCTGGGACAGCAGCTATTTACAATATATATTAATGATTTAGATGAAGGGATTACAAGTAACATTAGAAAATTTGCAGATGATACAAAGCTGGGTGGCAGTGTGAACAGTGAGGAGGATGCTATGAGAATGCAGAGTGACTCTTGTCTATTGTCTATTGTCTATTGTGTAAGATATCCTCTCATCCTTCTAAATTCAAGTGTATACAAACCCAGCTGCTCCCTTCTTTCAATATGTGGATAAATGTGAGTTTATTCACTTTGCCTCTGAGGGAGTGCAGCCTAGGTTTACAAGGTTACTTCCTTGGTCATGGATACCCCCAACATAGGGAACATGTTTCCTACCTCTAGTGTGTCCAATCCTTTAATAATCTTATATGTTTCAATAAGCTATCCTCTCATCCTTTTAGATTCCGGTATACAGGGCCAGCCACTCCATTCTATACTTATGATGTTCCTGCCATTCTGGGAATTAACCATGTGAACCTGTGCTGCACTTCCTCAATAGCAAGTATGTCCTTCCTCAAATTTGGAGAGCAAAACTGCACACAATACTCCAGGTGTGGTCTCACTAGGGCCCTGTACAACTGCAGAAGGACCTCTTTGCTCCTATACTCAACTCTTGTTATGAAGGCCAACATGACGTTCGCTTTCTTCACTGCCTGCTGTACCTGCATGCTTACTTTCATTGACTGATGAACAAGGACCCCCAGAGTCCGTTGTACTTCCCCTTTTCCCAACTTGACACCATTTAGATAATAATCTTCCTTCCTGTTTTTGCTACCAAAGTGGATTACCTCACATTTAGCCACATTTAAAGTGCATCTACCAATAGACAAGAGTAGCCCACACGGCCCTTCAAGACTGATCAGCCAATCAATGTGATCATGGCTGATCATCCACAATCAGTACCCTGTTCCTGCCTTCTCCCCATATCCCCTGACTCCGCTATCTTCAAGAGCCCTATCTCTTGAAAGTTTCCAGAGAACCGGCCTCCAAAATTCGAGAAGATTAGTCAAGCATGATTTCTTCTTCATAAATCCATGCTGCCTCAGACCGATCCTGTTAATGCTATCCAAATGTGCCGCTATTTCATCTTTTATAATTGACTCCAGCATGTTCCCCACCACCGATGTCAGGCTAACTGGTCTATAATTCCAGTTATTAAAAGATAGTTGAACTCAAAGGGTGTTATGAAAGCTTTAATGTCAAATAGAAGCTGAATTCTGAATTGTGCTGCCTGATCATGGCTCAGTGTTGCAATTAAGATGTTTGCAGCTACAAACCCAGTTCAGGGAGCGTGAAAGCTACATTGACATTCTAATGCAATGCTGGAGAAATGCTGCAATGTCAGAAGCACTCCCTTTCTGATGCACCATTAAAGTAATTTCATGCCTTCCCATTATGATGGATACAACAAATCATTCAGTACTATTTTAAAGATGGATGGGACAGTCATCACTTTGAGTTCTGGCCAATATTTATCTACCGGTCAGTTTCGATAACAACAGAATAGCCAATGCTTTGCTGTGTGCGCATTGTGACACAATGGCAATAGCTGGTAGAGCTGATGCATCACAGCACCAGAGATTCGGGTTCAATCCTGACCTCTGGTGCTGTCTATGTGGAGTTTGCACATTCTCCCTTTTTTTGAGTAGGTTTCCTCCGGGTGCTTTAGTTTCCTCCCACACTCCAAAGACATATGGGTTTGTTGGCTAATTAGCTTTTGTAACATTGCGTCTTTATAGGGAGTAGATGAGAAAATTGAATAACATAGAACTATTGATCGACGGTCAGAAAGAGCTGAAGGGACTGTTTCCATGCTGGAAATTGGGTGCTCCGCACAAAAAATTGGCTGTTGCTGTCTATCCTAGAATATTGCCATGATGTACTCAATAGGTTTTGCACAGTGCTTTGGAACCTCCTAAATCCCCTAAAATTAAAAAGGCTATTGGAGTCTTTCTTTCAAAATTGGCTTGATTCAGGTGTTCTCTTACTTAACTTCACATGAAGTCCAGATTACTTTAAATATCTACAAATTAGAGACTATGCTAAGTCAAATACACATGACTATAGAGTTAGAAAGATAGAAATTTTTGATGAATGTTTGAATAAACATCCGAACACAGAAAAATCAATATCATATATTTATAATATTCTATTAGATAATGATGCACCCAAGACGGAATTATATAGGCAATCATGGGAAAACGAATTAGGTCAAACAAAAAGGCCAGAAATTTGGGATGAAAGCTTACAACATATACATCACTGTTCGTTAAATGCTAGACATTCCTTAATACAATTTAAAGTATTACATAGATTGCATTATTCAAAAACCAAATTGACTAGAATTTTCCCATGCGTTTCCCCTATTTGTGATAAATGTCAACATTTAGAGGCTAATCTAACGCACACATTCGTAAGCTGTATAAAAATTAATATTTTTTGGATGAAACTTTTTAAGATAATTTCGGAAGTCGTCAATACCAAATTGGTCCCTGATTCAAAATTAATAATATTAGGAATAATTGAACAAAATCAATTATTTACATCAAATCAAAGAACCTTTATCGATTATAGTTTAATAATTGGGAAAAAGTTAATATTAAAATTTTGGAAAGGCCCTATAACCCCCACAATTAAAATGTGGACTACGGAAATGTTGGAGACCTTATATTTGGAAAGATTAAGATTTGTCTTAATGGACAAACAAGAATTATTTAAAATAATATGGTCCCCATTTATTGAATATTTGAAGGGGCAAACTGGTTCGGCACGAGAACCCGACTGAAACCTGAATCAAAGAATAGATGAAGAATTACATTTCATAAAACACGGATATATCTCCAACGATGCATAATCTATTGAACGCTCCATTCTTCAACTTTTTTTTCCTCTTTTTTGTTTTCTCTCTCTCTATTAATTTCTATCTTTATAAAAATTGGAAAAAATATATAGAAGTACAATTACTATACAATTGTTAATATAAATAACATTGATAATGTATGACTACAATGAACAAAATGCTTTTTATTATGTATTTACGTCTAATTAAAACAATTTAACAAAAAAAAAGAAGTCTATATTTTGATCATATAACCTGAATGACAATATTTTGTTCTCAAATAAATTCACTTCACAATCACTGAGACACGTCTAACATTGAGAATCTCTGCATTTTTAATAGGAAGATGCTAAGAAAGTACAACTGCAAGAAGAAATAGATTTTAGCCATTTCTGGAAAAAAGATTGAATGTGGAGAAATTCTACAAACTGAATGTGCTGGCAAAATACATATGGATATTTGACAACAATATGCAGAGGGAAGGTGCTGTGCGCTAATTATTATCATGGAAAAATAAAGGCATAAATTGGAGACAGGCATCCCAAAAATTGAATTATAGTGAAAATTCAAAATTGGAACATTTGTACATCGAGGATTTATTGTATTCTCTTGTGTATTAGGTTGTACTATTTTCAATTTAATTCCCCGAAGTTTGAGGCTACAATCACAACAGGTTAATTTATTTAAACCTATATTATTAATAACATTGATGGAGTTTGATTTAATTTTCCCGAGAGCGAAGACAGAAAATAATGACTAGCCAGCAGAGGGCATTAGTTGTCATCATCATAATCATAATTATAATCATATTTTAATAGCCAATTATGTTTTGCAACATATGCGGAATTTCATCTGCCTTACAGTTATACCAATAAAAAGAAAGAGAACACACAAACTACATTTTTACATGAACATCCACCACAGTGACTTCTCCGCATTTTTCACAATGATGGAAAGCGAAAAAAAGCCGTTCTCCCTTCTTTGTCCTCTAGCGGTCGGGGGCTTCTAACCTTCCGTTGACATGATGATCTTACTCCCATAGCCGTCGACAGGCCTTCCTTGTGGGGGCGATCAAGCTCCTGCACCGGGGGGGAATCTCAGCTCCTCCGTGCCGGGCGATCTACCCCGGGTCAGGGCTAGTCGAACGTCGTGCGGCTTTAGAGCTTCCTGATGTCGGTCTCAACCCAAGACTGCGAGACCCAAGAAATCCGCAGTCCACCGTTGGAACGTCGATCCCAGGCAAGGGATCGGCTCCAATGGTAAGTCCACGTCCCCGCGGCCGGGCTCAAAGTCAGTCCCGAGCAAGGCCTCCAGCTCCACGATGTTAGGCCGCAGAGCGACCGGAGATCCGGAAAACAATCAATCTCCAGCAAGATCATACTGTTAATGACTAAAATTATTTGGACAATCTCATGACTTCAGCTCCATCACTGGACATGGAATCTACCATGGTCACTGCAGTTGAGGCATGGTAAACTGGCATGAATACTGGAATGATGTTAGTCATTCCGCAGGGTAATGTAGTGGTGGTGAATTGGGCAAGTAACCTGTAACCTGCAGAAGGGGAGTTCAAGTCCCACTCAGTACAAATTAAATTGGGGTAGGGGTGGTGGGGGCTGTGTTTGCAATAAATTATTTTAGGGAGTGGCATTATAGTGCAAGGGGCACAGTGGCCCAGCAGTAGAGTTGCTGCCTTACAGCGCCAGAGAGCAGGGTTTGATCCTGACTATGGGTGTTGTTTACACAGAGTTTGTATGTTCTACCTGTGATCTGCATGGGTTTTCTCTGGGTGCTCCGGTTTCCGCCCAAAGAAGTGCAGGCTTGTAGGTTAATTGGCTTCTATAAATTGTAAATTGCTCCTTGTGTGTAAGATAGTGTTAGTGTACGGTGTGATCGCTGGCCAGCATGTACCCAGTGCGCCAAAGGGCCTGTTTCCACGCTCTATCTCTAAAGTCTAAAGGAAAGTCTAACAATTTTATGATTGATTAGGACACAAAAGTCATGGACACAATTCTAAGCCAACCCATCTCATCAGAACCAGAAGCATATCTTTAGGTAGATGAAAATGCTGGAGAAACTCAGCGGGTGCGGCAGCATCTATGGAGCGAAGGAAATAGGCAACGCTTCGGGTCGAAACCCTTCTTCAGACTGATGTGAGGGTGGGTGGGGCAGGTGGAAGAAAGGAAGAGGTGGTGCCAGAGGGCTGAGGGAGAGCTGAGAAGGGGAGGAGAAAGTAAGGGCTACCTGAAATTAGAGAAGTCAATGTTCATACTGCTGGGGTGCAAACTGCCCAAGCAAAATATGAGGTGCTGCTCCTCCAATTTATGGTGGTCCTCACTCTGGCCATGGAGAGGGCCCAGGACAGAAAGGTGAGATTCCAAATGGGAGGGGGAGTTGAAGTGCTGAGCCACCGGGAGATCAGGTTGGTTATTGCGAACCGAGCGGAGGTGTTCGGCAAAGCGATCACCGATGTAGAGCAACTGACATCTAGAGCAGCGGATGCAATAGATGAGGTTGGAGGAGGTGCAGGTGAACCTCTGCCGCACCGGGAAAGACTGCTTGGGTCCCCTTGAGTCAAGGGGGGAGGTAAAGCGACAAGTGTAGCATTTTTTGCGGTTGCAAGGGAAAGTGCCCAGAGAGGGGGTGGTTCGGGTGGGAGGGACAAATTGACCAGGGAGTTACGGAGGGAGCGGTCTCTGCGGAAAGCAGACAAGGAAGGAGATGGAAAGATGTGGGAAGTGGTGGGATCATGTTGGAAGTGGCGAAAATGTCGGAGGATTATTTGTTGTATGTGATAGCTGGTAGGGTGGAAGGTGAGGGCAAGGGGGACTCTGCTCTTGTTACGAGTAGGGGGATGAGGAGTGAGAGCAGAGTCACGGGGTATATAAGAGACCCTGGTGAGAGTCTCATCTACGGTAGAAGAGGGGAACCCCCGTTCCCTGAAGAATGAGGACATCTCCGATGCCCCTGTGTGGAACACCTCGTCCTGGGTGCAGATGCAGCGTAGATGGTGTAGAGTTAGGACGATGTCTTTAGCACAGTTTCTACATTGGTTTTTGGCAAGTAAGGAATCTTGGTAGGAATAGAGTGACGGTGACAAATTTAAATAATTAACTAACTTAAATGAATATTTTAAGGCAGACATAATGGTTAGATGACTTGTTATGGCTGGTCCTGTCTGATGGAAACAGTTGAAATCTTCTGCAATCACATTGGCAGTTAATGCTTGCAGCTTGAGTAACATTGGCTCAGGGTTGATAAGTTTGAATCTGGGATTCAGACACAGCAATGTATCAGAGAGGGGGATATATTTGTTTCATGAGGCAGTCACACATCTTTGATTAAAAATTTTGGAAATGGTCAGTGAAATGTGAGGGCCGTGAATATGCGGATCCAGAAGATAATAGTGCAGGAGTTTCAATCTTTATACTTTTTCAACAGATATAAGGTTCTTGCACCTTATGCTGATAAGATCATAAGTTATAAGGTCATAAGTGATACGAACAGAATTAGGCCATTCGGCTCATCAAGTCTGCTCCACCATTCAATCATGGCTGATCTATCTCTCTTTCCTAACCCCATTCTCCCCAACCCAATAAGCAAACTGACTGTTAAACAATTTATACACATGGTCAATTAACTTAGGGAGTGAAGCAGGAATATAAAAGGAGATAGATAGTAATCTCTGAGGCATGAAGCATGTCCAGAAGTCCATGTTGCCTGCCTGGTATCAGGGTTTTGGACATCTATCCAGGCCCGGAGAGGAACACAGAATAAGGGGGGGGGGGGGGGGGGGGTGATATAGTTTGTGCTCTATCTTGATACAATTGATGTAGTTGGGACAATGGAAATTCTGCTGAAGGAATATAAACAGCTAGGGATAGGAATATAAGCAGCTAGAACCATGGACAAAAATAATGGCCGCTGGATTATTTCGTGAGCTATGTGCAAATCGATTTAGCATCAAATAATTTAATATGTGGCTCAAAGAATGGTGTGGGAGAAATGGATTTCAATTTATGGGGCAATCATTGGAATCATTAACAGGGAAGTTGGAAATTGTTGCATTCCAAGTAATGTTACTTATATTACACTAGGATGCATGTCCGAGCAAATAGGATGACCAAAGTTTAAACTGATAAACTGTAAGAAGGACCAAGTTAGAACATTCCAGAGAAAGGACAAAATGACAGAATATGGTAGAAAAATAGTTAACAATGGCTTGAGCCTGACAGGAAGAAACACTGAGTGCAAGCATGACTGCATGTCTAATTAGAGTCAGAGCATAAAAAAATGGTAAGAAGACAAAACTGAATGCTCTTTATGACTGCATTTTAAAGGACTCTCCTAATTTTAGAGTCAATAAATAGGCATCTAATGTAGGAATCTTTGGTGTTTAAGTGTTCCAGAGATTAGTTTAGGACGAGGGAGATAGGAAGTCAATAATAATGACATCCTACCACAACCAGAGAGTAGTGCTCAAATACTATCTTCCTTTTTGACTACTATCCTTGACCGGACTTTACTGGCTTTATCTTGCACTAAACATTATTCCCTTATTACGTATCTACACACTGTAAATGGATCCGGTGTAATCATGTATTGTCTTTCTGCTGACTGGTTAGCACACAACAAAAAATCTTTTCACTGTACCTCGGTACACGTGACAATAAACTAAACTGAACTGAACTGAACAAATAGGAAACCAAGTAGCATATGGCCCTTTCTTGCACAAGAGTAATGACAAGAGTAATGCATTTGTTTAGGTGCTGGTGAGCGCTATCAAATATTGTGTAGTGGTCTAATCTCACTATCAAGGAGATGCTATACTTGCGCTAGAGGGGAAATAGTTTCTGGAAATAGGTTCTGAGCAGATATGCAATCTGCCCATTCCCTGCACAGATGCTGCCTGATCTGTTGAGTTCCTCCAACATTTTACTTTTATAGTGCAGTGACGTTCCACTTGATTGATGCCAAATTTACATTATGAGGAGTGCTTAGGTAGAATAGGCCAATGCTTTTAAGGTTAGGAGTCACAATACAATTTAAAATGTATAAAATTCTTTAAGTGGCTTAATAGGATAGAACAGGGACCAGGTTCCTTTTGTCTGAGCTGTCCAGAATCAAGATTCACAATATCAGAAAAAAAGGTCAAACCATACAGGAGAAAGATGAGAAGAAATTTCCTCAGCTGGCAGGTAATGAATCTGTGAAGTTCCCTCCTAAGAGGGCAAAAGAAGCTCAATTCTGAGGTGGAAATATTCATATGTTAAGGAAACCATGGTTGGTGCAGATAAATGGCTCTGGGGTAAAATTCCAGCCATAATCGTATAGAACTGCAGGGCAGGAACAAAGGACCCCAAGGTCTATTCCTGCTATTGTTTCTTGTGTGATGGGATGGTTGCAGTCATTATCACCAGTTGATATTTCTCGTCATTGAAGTCAATGGAGGACAACATTACTGAGGCATCTGATGGTAATATCAACACTCCGTTCTGTCCTGTTGGTTAACGGCAAGCTGGGTTAGGCTAACGTGACCCCTTGATCTGGTACATAACACCCATATCACTTTTGTTGCTTTTTAATATCTGGGAATCTAACCACAAACGTCTATAGAATAAAGCTACATCAATCAGCCCTCAGAGGACGAAATTTACTGAGTGGACATCAATGTAAAAATAGGGAATAAATAGTAATCCCATTAAATGTTAGATTTGATAATCGACACACAATGACACCGTACATATTCTTTCAATCTCGTTAAAATATGAAGAAAAAATCCTGTAATACCCACATTTTATATTCGGTAGCTATTTGGCTTTGGTATGCAAACATTTATATATTGAGCACCATTGTTCTGCGTATAAAGCAAGTGATCCGTCCCTTGCCCCGATCAAAGTCACATAGACATTTGTTTCATCCAACAGCGAAGGTTCCCTTGCAGATTCCTCTACACTTTTAGATTTGATGACAAAACGTTGTCATAACTTTCCACCATATTAGAAAATGTCGAGATTTACAAATGCACTCACCAGGGTAATACGTATTTGACAATTTAAAAAAATGGTTCAAAAAAGCACAAAGTTGCGGAATCTTGCAACGCGTGGATAATTGAAAGCGGCTGAGACCACACACTCGCCTTAAAATTGGAGCTAGTATTGAACATTTGGTTCAAGTAGTTTAATTATAGCACATCACCTTTCTCAGTTAAAACATTATTACGCTCGCAAGACTGATTGCCTAATTTTAAAACGTACATGATTTTGTTCAATGATCGCAGGCGATTCCAATTAATAATTGGCGGTTTAGATAGTAGAACGGAAAATAAAGGCCCCCCACATCATGTATTTTAGGCGTGACCTTTTATTTCAGTATCAGTGCAAGCCTTCGTTGTGTCTTTCTACAGGTCATATTTTATGTGGATTCTGAAGTCTAAAGTCGCCTGAAAGGATGGGAAACAAGAAGGCATAATTTACTATCATATATATTGGAATAGAAAAAAAACCCAAGGGTAATGAAGGAATATTTAAGAATTAAAATGTCTTTACAGTTTGTATTCTATCAACCGTAGTTCTATAAGAAAACGCTATTCATTATTTCAGTATTTCAAAATCGGTACCTTGAATGATCGTGATGGTAGGTTATGGAGACTCAAATACAAAAACTAAATATCACTCCGAAATTGCAGCAACGATTATATAATAGACGACATCCTTTTATGTGTACATTCATACGATAATAAAGTAACCGCCTTCCTACCTGTGGGATATTTTCCCTCTGAATAGTTCAGTAGAATAGCATACCATTTTTAGTGTAAGTGCCCGGTATACATGCTTATTAAGTTCGGACAGAGCCTAATGATGTTTCACTTGATAGCTAATGCCATAATGGTCGGTTTTTCCAAGTCACCGGGAACAGAAATGGGTGCTTTAGTCTTTGTATTCAACTATTTGCCAAAGAAGATAGACGCAAAATGCTGGAGTAACTCAACGGGTCAAGCAACATCTCTGGAGGAAAGGAATATGTGACGCTTCGGGTCGAAACACTTCTTCAGATTCATGTCCTAAGTTTAGTAATGAGCATCGTGTGTGTGTGTGGCATAAATGAATAATCTCTTTGATAGTAGAGGAATCTTTCTCTTCATCAGACAAGCATACTATGATATTCTTCTAACCTTCAGGTCCTGAAGCATTTACTCTTTTTTCACAGATGCTGGACCTTACGCATTTTCAGCGTTGGTTCCCCACTATTGTAATAATTTGTTTGGTAATCTCGCCAACTCTTCTAAATGTGCACAAGCACACGTGTTCGAATTCACCTTTACCAACAGAAGATCAAACGCTCTTCCACTATTTCTTACTGTCAACATTAAAATATTGTTTATCTTAAAGATAATCTTTGCACACACAATCCTAAACTAAGAAGTAGAACCAAGAAATCGGCAGTTGCTGGTTTACAAAAAAAAACAGTCCCGACCCGAAACGTCACCTATCCATCTTCTCCCGTGATGTTGCCTGGCCCGCGGAGTTACTCCAGCACTTTGTGCCTTTTTAGAAAACGTCCTAACTGACTCCGTTTTCTTTCGATGGTCCCGACCCACACTTAAAAACTTAATGAAAATATAGATCTTTGAAAAAAATCACGAAAAGGCAAACCATGGAATGGGAACACGAGGCAACGTAAAGCAAAGAGGACTGATCTGTTGAATTGTACCTACGCAATCGCTGATTTAAAGTTTCACGTTTGTGCATAACACAACAACAGGAGGATTGATTCTTATCTCAAGCGACCGGCCCAGATGGTACAATGTCGGATGGAGGGACATAAGCGCTGGATGGCCAGCTCTTGGAATGCACTTTTGTTTAGTTCATGAAGTGCTAACTTTCTTTCACGAGGATCGCAATACTTTGGTTTAGTCATGTGTTATATTTAAACGTGTAAATTAGAATACTGATCCTTACTCAAGATGGACACAAAAAGCTGGAGTAACTAAGTGGATCAGGCACTGATCTCTGGAGAGAAGGAATGGTAGACGTTTCGGGTGGAGACCCTTCTTGGCTGATCCTTACAACTTTAGCGATTTACAAATATCACAATTAAAGTATATATCTAAGGAATACAATAAGTGATTTAGCTTAGTTTGTGAGGTAACTGGAAAGACAAATTGAAATATGAATACATTTCCAATCTAGAAATTAGATTGTAGATCATCTTACTTCGAAGACATGGGGTTTGGTGAAGAATTTGGTAAAACACTCATTTAACCAGTTGTATTCCTTTTGCCTCTCATTTTTTCCATCCATTTAATTTCGGCTCCAGCTTCACAACATTATCCAGCCTAAATATTTTGACTCGATATCACTCCATTGTCTATGCGCTCCTGGGCAATAGAGGGTTGGTTGCGCAAAATCACAATTAATAGATTATTTAAAAAAACAAGTAAATTCCTGCAGAAATGTTCACTGTTTGCTCTTGTGAGTGATTCTCACTGCAAATCAGGAATATAAATGTTTCAGTCATGAGTGAACTTAGCTATTCTATGTTCGATCCTATGCAGCTGTTAAGATATAAATTTGACTTAATGATTTAATTTTGCATTTTGGGAGATTAAAACACAACGTAATCTGCGATTCGGTGAAGAAATGCCAAGGGTTGTGTTAGAGATCATTGTCTAATTTAGTAGCTCAACGTATATCAGCGTATACAAATCAGTAAACACTTCTTACATATCACATTTAGAGATAACCCAGTGGAATGTGTATGCTAAGAACCATAACCAAAGAATAACGAAGTTGCTAAAAATAATAAGCAAGAAGTCAAAAGATCCTTACCACTGCAAACAAGCATTGCATTTCTAGATCTGTTGGTTTCAACCTCTGCGGCTGACATTTGACGCTCTTTCTGCGTGAGGTTTTAAGCCAGCACATGTACACAGATCCTATATATACACGTTTCCTTCCTAAAAACCCACTGCACATACAGCTCATGCAAAGGGTTGCTTGGAGCAAACAATTAATCTGCATTGAATTGGAACCAATTCTCGTGATTCACTTTAATAAAATACTTGCAGATAGCTATTGAAATCACCCGCAGCTATCGCACGTACATTTATTCTTCTGACCATGTAATACACATTGTCATTTTGACATGCCTACCATTTCATTTCTGATAGCACCTCCACATCACTTCAATTCACTCATTTTTACCCTGCGGTAATTGCAGAGACCACAGCTTTGCGGTAAAATCAGCATCTGGCCACAATGAAGATGGTGAAAGTTGTAATTGTAAAGATGTAGTCTCTGATAAGGAGCCCCCAGTGACTCGCTGTCTCCCCCAAATCAATATTATTTAACCCTGTCTTTTAACAGACCCTGCAAAATCTTTCATCAATTTAGCACCTCCCTATTCCGGTGTAGTATACCACCTTTTGGCAAAGAATATTGTGGTCAATTGAATTGGCATACAAAAAAACAAAAAACAAAAACAAAAACAAACAAAACAAAACAAACAAACAAACTTTATTGTCATTTAGAAATACATTGATATATGCAGTTCCAAACGAAATTACGTTGCATTTGGCTCCCCGTGCAACACGATAAATTAACAGAAGGATAGGCATGGATAAAAAATATATATATATATAATTATATATATTTTTGTTTTACTGGACCCCTTCACATATGTCAGTATCTAGATCTTGTTTCAAACATTTTTCACACACAATATATAGATTATCTATTCCCTCTATATATATATTGTGTGTGAAAAATGTTTGAAGCAAATCTAGATATTGACATATGTGAAGGGGTCCACTAAAATAATAATAGAAAATTAAACCAAAAAGAACAACTTTTTGAAGTGTTCCAACATATTTCAATGTGGCACTGTTTGCATCCTTTCAATATTTTAAAAATGTTTCATGATCAGTTTGATCTCAAACACATCATGGTTTAAAGAAAAGCGCCCAGAGTAAGGTGAACATGTCCCCACACTAAAAACAATGAGAGCAAGACATTAATCCACACATGTAGCAGCAGTTATTCAAAATACAAATGCAATGAAATAGTGTTATCACATAAATAATGACAGTATATTAGTTATGGTATCCTTTGGAGATTTAAGGATATCCTTGTTACAAGGAAACTGGAAGGTTTTAACACAAGAATTACAGTTCTTGTGTAATTTGTAAATTATTCTTCTCACCCAGATACTTCTAGCTTAAAGTAATCTCCAAAGACCCTTCATTATTAACCATCTGCTGCTTAATATTTTTTCATTCCAGTAAATTAATGGAAGCTCATTAAGTTCAGATGCTTTTTTTTCCAATTGGGTACTGTCACTTCTGGTGCATTGGAGGTTGAGGTGTGACTCACTAGAAGTGTACAAAATGATGAGAAGCGTAGATAGGGCAGACAATCAGAATATTTTTCCCAGAGTGAAAATGTTCAACATTAGAGAAAATAGATATAAGGTGAGAGGGGGAAGATTTACTGGAGATGTGTGGGGTAAGTTTTTACACAGAATGTGATGTGGCCCAGAATGCATTGCCAGGGGTGGTGGTGGAGACAGATCCAACAGTGACATTTAAGGAGATTTTAGATAGGGACATGGATGTTCAAGGAATAGAGGGATATGGATCGTGTACAGGCAGCAGAGATCAGTTTAGCTAGGTATCATATTCAGCACAAACATTGTGGGCCAAAGGGCCCATTCCTGTGCTGTATGTTCTGTGTGCTAAACCTTAAATTAAATTATCAGAAGAAATTATTTAACATTGGAAATTAACATGATGCCCTCATCTTTGCTGTTACCCAGTGGAGTTAATGTGAACTAGGACTGTAGATTTATGTCGGAAAACTAACTTTTCATAACAAAAGAAACAATTCCGAGAATGAAATAATCAATTTTATGGGTGCAATATGGTTATTTTCTGTAGCAGATGTCTGCTTTTGGGTAAGCTAAAACACTTTTTTTTCAGTAAGGTAATCTTGTTATGATGATGATTTACTGCCTTTCATTGTATTTATACTTTTTATGGTTATTAATATACCCGCAAAGCTGCAGCATATAAGAATTTCATTGTTCCGATCCTGGTGCATAAAACAATTAAACATTCATGACTCTTGACTCTTGAATCTGGTCAAAGATCAGTCTGAATTTCTATTTATAAAATGCAAATTTTGTTTGCTATAGGAAAAGCAAATCATTGTAATTTTGTTTGAATTTAACCGTGTACCTTTAATAGTTATAACCTACACCATATGGTGTTTTGTATGGTTTTACAGCATGATCTGCTGATGGTAAGAGCAAGTCTGTCGGCGAAAACAATAGCATTTGGCTGGAGGTTGCCAATAGAGTCAATTCAGGAGCCTAGTGCCTTGTTCATAGATCCATAGCCAGAGAGTTTTGGTCATATAATAAACAAAGTAAAACAATGATAGATCCATCAGTAGTTTGATAATGCATCATTGCCACTCCCCCACTCTAGTCTCTCACGTTTGCTGTATGACATTATTCCTCTTTTTACCTCTTTTTGGTACGCATCTGGCAAATTTCCCTTGCCACATGATAAGTTTCAATACATTAATCAACATTAAGCAAAAGAGGCAGTGAAAAGATTTTGATATTTGGAGGAATGCTTTGTTTTGTTGAAGGGTCAAGAGAATATTGGCTTTTCTATGCCAGGGACTGATAAAACTGAAATGAATTCTGCAGAAATAAGGGGATCCAGGGCATCCCAGGCTATAATGTTCACTGCTACTGGTGCTTATTCCATATAGGTAATAAACATCATTACTTTTTCCGCCTCTGAATTACCTACAATATTCTGAGCTCTGTTACTTGTTTCTCTCGCTGGTCCAAAGTTCGTTATAGCACGATGTTGGGCAGAATGTACCATACCTTGCCTATCTCGGAAACCCTGCCTGTGACCAACAGATGTGAGCCTTCTTCACAGGTAGTATCAACTTTACTCCTTGAGTCCACAAAATCCACTTTGGATGCAAAGAGATCAGGGAGGGTGGAGAGCAAAAGAGCTTTGGCTGATATACTGATTCCACAGAAGTGTCAATCAACAATTGGACAACATAACCATATTCTGTTATGTCATAGAGTCATACAACCGGGAAATAGGTCCTTTGGCCCAATTGTCCATACCGACCATGTTGCCCCATCTCATCTATTCCCACTTGCCCACGTTTGTCCCATATGCCTCTAAACCTTTCCTATCCACGTACCTGTCCAAGTGTATTTTAAATGTTGTCTGGTATCTGCCTCAACTGCCTCCACTGGCAGCTCATTCCATATACCGACCATCCTCTGAGTGAAGAGTGACCCATCTGGTTCATATTAAATCTTGCCCCTCTCACCTTAAACCTATGTCTTCTGGTTTTTGATTTCCTCTTACCCTGGATAACAGTCTCTGTGCATTCACATAATCTCTTCCACTCATGATTTTAAACACCTCTATGAGATCACCCATGAGCCTCCTGCATTCCAAGGAATAAGGTCTTAGCTTGCCCAAATCTAGGCTCTCAAGCTGCTGTATTCTCTTCAAAGGTAAAGAGAGAAAAGGGAATGGCTAGGATGACAGTTATCCTTGATGATACTTTCAGCTTTCCTGCTGCAATGCACTATGAAGATGGACCGGATAGATCGAAATTATGAGCCTGTGATGGACTGGGCTGTTCACCACTTCCTGCCGATCCAGGCAGACAGGACCAGAACATGTGCTATACCAGTGTGAGATGTATCATATCAAATTTATTTCTATAGTGCATTGGTAGAAGTTTGAGAGAATCCTTGTGGACATACTGAGCCTTCTCTGACACCTAAGAAAGAAAATATGCTGAAGATAGACACAAAAAGCTGGAGTAACCTAGCGGGCCAGGCAGCGTCTCTGGAGAGAAGGAATAGGTACCTTTTCGGGTCAAGACCCTTCTTTCTACACAAACTAAATATGCTGATACACTATCTTGATCACCATACCTTCATAAAGGGATTTAGATTCAGCATGTCCAGAAGCATTCTCTTAAACTTCTACAAATGAGCTATGGAAAGTATTTTGATGGGATGCATCTCAGACTGGTACAAAAAAAATGTTCTGCTTTTGACCATTGAGAATAATGTGGATATTGCAGCGGCACCATACATGGTGAATAAAGGTGAGACGTCAGGCAGGTTCAAAGTGTTGTTTATTCAGTGGTGACACGTTAAGTTACTGCGCCAACCATATTACAATGTTGCTGTAGCTGAGCGAGGTTGTACTCTTGGGCTCAGCTACCTGTTGACTGCCATAGGTCTCGAGGTAAGAGACCTTAAGTACCAGGACACTCCCTCTAGCCCATGACGTCACATGCCCGCCTTCGTATCTCCTGACGAGGGTTCGAGCATAAGTGGCCCGTGTTTAGGCTGACGCCACAATATCTAGAAATCTAAAACTGTTGGCCATCTCTACAATAGCTTTGCTGATGTGGACATGGTTGTGTCACAACTGGCTCACATATCCAATGTTTTTTTAGCATCTACAAAACACAAACTGGGAATACAACATGGAACATAGAACTGTGAACAGGCCATAATATCCATGCCGAACATGATGCCCAATAAACAAACCTCCTCTCTCTGCACATAATCCATATGCCTCCATTTCCTGCATACCATTGTGCCTGCCTAAAAGCCACTTAAATGCTACTATCGCGTCTGGCCACACCACCACCCCTGCCAGTGTGTTCCAGGCACCAATCAACCTCAGTGTAAAAAAAATAGCCATGCACATCTCCTTCAAGCTTTGCCCCTCTCACTTTAAAGCCATGTCCTCCAGTCTTTGACATTTTCATGTGATCGAATATCTAACGGGCCTGGATATGCAAATGGTTGGCATCACATCCAGCTTGAGCACACAATGATTGCAGTGTGTATCATTCGCAAGATGTATTACGGTGACTTGCTATGGTTTCTTTGACCTGATTTCCCAAACCCACGCCCTCTGCCATGTTGTAGGAAGTGACAACAATGCGTGGGAATACCAAACCACCCTCCTGGGAGGAAATGTCAAAGAGCAGAGGGCATGGCTTTAAGGTGAGGGGAAACAAATAAAGGAGATTTGTGGATAAGCATTTTACACAGAGAGTGGTAGGTGTCTGGAATGCACTGTCAGGAGAGGTGGTGGAAGCAATGTTTAAGAGGCATTTAGACAGGAACATGAACAGGCAGGGGATGAAGGGATTATAGACCATGTGCATTCAGATGGAATCTATTTATTGGTATCATCATCAGCACAGTCATCATGGGCAGAGGGGGTCTACTGCTTTGTTATATTGTTGTCTATTCTAAAGCCTAGCAGTTAGAGAATAAAGGTTTGAAACATTTAAAGAAAGCCAAGCATTGACCTGGGAGGAGTTGTCTAAAGGGTTAGTCAAAACAAGCCTATCTTGTGTTCTAAGAAAACCGAAGGAAAGCAAAGTGGCATAGAGCCAAGGGATGGAGTGAAGCACCATGCCAGTGACTAGGAACTTGACATCTTCATATTTTTAAAGGGTCAACTTTAAGAGACATAATTAGAATACAGAGAGTTTTCTTTATGTGTCATGGATTCACCAGGCTGGGCATTTATATATTTCACTGTTGGTCAACAAATGAAGCAGGAAAGACCAGAATGTTAGGGTAGTTTAGTTCAGAGATACAGTGTAGAATCAGACCCTTTGTCCCACCGAGTCTGCGCCGACCAACAATCGCCCATACACTTGTTCTATCCTACACACTAGGGACAATTTACAGAAATTAATTAACCTACAAACCTGTACTTCTTTCCAACATAAGGGGAAACCGGAGCACCCAGAGAAAACTGATGCAGTCACAGGAAGAATGTACAAAGTCTGTATAGACAGCACCCATGGTCTGGATCGAATCTGGGTCACTCATGCTGTAAGACAGCAAATCTACCGTTGTGCCACAGTGCCACCCTTCAGTCTCTATGTTGGAACCCTAGTCTGACTCTAATCATGAGACTGAGAGTCAGACTTGCAAATAAAATAACAAACTAATAGAAACATAGAAAATAGGTGCAGGAGTAGGCCACTCGGCCCTTCGAGCCTGCATCGCCATTCAATATGATCATGGCTGATCATCCAACTCAGTATCCTGTACCTGCCTTCTCTCCATACCCCCTGATCCCTTTAGCCATAAGGGCCACATCCAACTAAGTGGGCGGGCGCGACTCACGTTGCAGCGGCCCCTACAGCCTGTCTGTCTTTTTTATTTTTTATTTTTTGTCTAGTTAAATGTAGTTGTTCGTCTTTTTTTTTTGTATCGTGTTCCTAACTGTGTATGTGTGGGGGGTGGTGGGGGGAACTTTAAAATCTCTTCCCTGCACGGGAGACCCGACTTTTTTCCCTGTCGGGTCTCCGTTGTCGTTTGGGCCTAGCACAGCGGAGCGGCTTCCGACCGGGATGAGCTGCGGACTCACCATCGTGGGGCTGGCCGGCCTCGGAACGTGGGGAGCGGTTGTGGCTCGCCACTGCAGCCCGACTCCGGGCTCCGGAACTCCGCGTGGGGAGCGGTGGTGGCTCGCCGCTGCGGCCCGACTCCCGACTCCGGGTGGACTGTCAGGATATCGGGAGCTCGCGGGTCCGGGTGAGAGACTGGTCTCCGGAGCTCCCGCAACACAGCTTCTCCAGCCCGTGTCGCGGGGTTGGAGCGACCCGGAGCGGGGCCGTACATCGCCCCGCGCGGCTTCGGTGTCCGCGGGACATTCCAGCGCCCGCCGGGGGCTCCAACGCTGTGACTTTGGGCCTAGAGCGGGGCCGTACATCACCCGGCCCAGCGCGGCCTCCAGGGCCGTGGGACTTGGCACCGCCCGTCTGGGGCTTCGACCTCAGGAGAGAAATGGTGCGGGGGAGAGAGAAGACTTTGCCTTCCATCACAGTGAGGAGGAGATTCACTGTGATGGATGTTTGTGTCAATTGAATTGTTTGTGTGTTTTTTATGAATTGTTCTGGTTGTAGAAACGGAGTTTCGTTCGAGCCTCTCTGAGGTTCGAATGACAAGCAATAAAATCAAATCAAATCAACTCCCTCTTAAATATAGCCAATGAACTGGCCTCAACTACCTTCTGTGACAGAGAATTCCACAGATTCACCACTCTCTGTGTGAAAAATGATTTTCTCATCTCAGTCCTAAAAGACTTCCCCCTTATCCTTAAACTGTGACCCCTTGTCCTGGACTTCCCCAACATCGGCAACAATCTTCCTGCATCTAGCCTGTCCAACCCCTTAAGAATTTTGTAAGTCTCTATGAGATCCCCCTTCAATCTTCTAAATTCCAGCGAGTACAAGCCGAGTCTATCCAGTCTTTCTTCATATGGAAGTCCTGCCATCCCAGGAATCAGTCTGGTGAACATTCTCTGTACTCCCTCAATGGCAAGAATGTCTTTCCACAGATTAGGAGACCACAACTGTACGCAATACTCCAGGTGTGGCCTCACCAAGACCATGTACAACTGCAGTAGAACCTCCCTGCTCTTGCACTCAAATCCTTTTGGTGTGAATGCCAACATACCATTTGCTTTCTTCACAGCCTGCTGCACCTGCATGCCTACTTTCAAGGACTGGTGTACCATGACACCCAGGTCTCGTTGCATCTCCCCTTTACCTAATCAGTCACCATTCAAATAATAGTCTACTTTCCTGTTTTTGCCACCAAGGTGGATAACCTCACATTTATCCACATTATACTGCATCTAATCAGGAACAAGAGCATTGTGAGACGTTCCAGATTACAAAAAAAACACTATTCTGATTCTGGTATTAGATCAAAACCATTTGTTATGAGTAAGCTGAATAATTTTGGCGATATCTGGGCAACTTTAGAACAATAGGTTATTCACAAACTTTGAAAGCAGCAAGAGATTCAGAAGTTCAGAGAAAGCATGGGTGTGCCATTTCAGGTACGTTTTTCAATAAAGGATGACACAGTGGCACAGCAATAGAGTTGCCAGAGACCCAAGTTTGATCCTGACTATGGGTGCTGTCCATGCAGAGTTTCTATGTTCTCCCTGTGACTGTGTGAGTTTTCTCTGTGTGATCTGGCTTCCTCCCATATTCCAAGGAGGTTAATTGGCTTCTGTAAAATTGCCCCTAATGTGATGGTTACGAACCTGGGACAACATAGAACTAGTGTTCAGGTGATAATTGGTTGGCATGGACTCCATGGGCTGAAGTACCTGTTTCCACATTGTATCTCTAAACTCTAAACATACATGTTACTAAAAGAGCCCACAAACAAGTTGGGAGATGCTCGAGGTGAAGAGCTGCAGTGGTGGTATCAAACCCTGTGACGATAAAAAGGCATAAAGTCCTGGAATAACTCATCGGGTCAGGCAGCATTGCTGGAGAAGATGGTGAGGTGACATTTTGGGTCAGGACCCTTCTTCGGACTGCAATGTCAATGTCCTGTGATGACAAGGTTGAAACTGCACAAGATATCATGTAGTGTTTGTTGTCCACAAAACCTTTGCTTTTTACATGATTTTTGCACAGACTAAATCAAGTTTGGATTTAATATGATGATTTGACAGAGGAATGCATTGTTACATGGAAGCTATTCAAAATCTCTGAAGTTCCTCTGAACGATGATGCAGCAAACATGGACTTAATTATGCCATGGACTTAATTATGCCAAGAGTGCTATGGTCCAGACAGCAAACAGATTGCAAAAGGTTGGAGTTTATTAAGAAAGGGAAAGTCAGAGGAGATGAGCTCAGAACTTCAAAGGTGGCAGCAGGAGAGAAGAAATTTCCATTGCCCACAATGAGTCAGAATGGGAATCAAAATACAAAGCAGTGTGATAGTAGAGATGCAAACATTGAGAATTTCAAGAAATAGAGTGAGGGTTGAGTTGTTTATCTAGTAAGATACCAAACAATGCAATCAATATATCAATCTAAGTCTGAAGATGGGTTTCAACACGAAACATTGCCTATTTCCTTCGCTCCATAGATGCTGCCTCACCCGCTGAGTTTCTCCAGCATTTTTGTCTACCTTCGATTTTCCAGCATCTGCAGTTCCTTCTTAAACAATATATAAATCTAACTATTGTTATTGATATGATTTATTAGTCTCTGTGTATAATGTTGTATCAACTGTTCAATGGGGCTGTCCCACTGTACGAGCTAATTCAAGAGTTCTCCTGAGTTTCCCCTAATTCGAACTCAGAGAATTACGGTTATAGCCGCTCGTAGGTACTCGGGGGTCTCGTGGACATTTTTCAACATGTTGAAAAATCTTCACGAGTCTTCCCGAGCTTACCGCATTTCCTGAGTACCTACCGTTAGCGTTACGAGTTGCAAGGAGACATCCTGAGCTCCGACGTACCTGCTACGTACATTTTACGTGCTTACCACGAGTTTGATTTTTTTAAAAACTCGGGAGAGCTCTTGAATTAGCTCATACAGTGGGACAGCCCCTTAATGCAAATGGGTGCTGATGATCAAGATTCTATTATACAAACTTTTCAAAGTATTGAAGACAATTTTGTCAAGCCAACAGTTGTACAGTAGAGAATGAGATCAAATTTGTATGTGATAAATGATGCATTGGAATTTCTGGTGCTCAAGAGTTGATACTTTAGTGAAGTCAAGTGCAACTTGCAGTTAAGTGTTCATTGAGCAGAGACCAAGAGAATTTGTGGTCACAATTGGATGGATACACAGTTCTATGTCAACATAAATAGTTAACCATTTATTTATTTTCAGATGTGTAAATAGTTGAAGGTTCATTTGAGCTTATTTCCTTTTTTAATGAGGAAGAAGAGCAATATATTTACATGTTATGCTTAACATTAAGAACAGAGCTGTGAGGCATGACTTTGAACAGGATTATTTTAGGTTAGAGATACATGGAAACAGGCTGTTCGGCCCACCGAGTCCATGCTGACCAATGCACTAGGAACAATTCACAGAAGCCATTTAACTTACAAACCTGCATCTTTGGAATGTGGGAGGAAACTGGAGCATCCAGAGAAACAAGGTTTATTTTAGAGATACAGGCCCTTTGGCCCACGGAGTCCGCGCCGACCAACGATCCCCGCACACTAACACTATCCTACACGCACTGGGGGACAACTTTACATTTATACCAATCCATTTAACCTACAAACCTGTTCGTCTTTGGAGTGTGTGAGGAAACCGAATATCTTGGAGAAACCCATGCACGTCATGGGGAGAATGTACAAACTCCGTACAGACAACTCCGTGGTCGGGATCGAACCCGGGTCTCTGGTGCTGCATTCGCTGTAAGACACTGGAAGGAGAATATCCAAGGAGAACATGCTAACTCCGTACAGACAGACGGCACCCATTCTTCCGCTGTGCCACTGTGCCACCCCTTGTTGGTTCAAGGAGCTCATAGTTGTAGAAAAGTAGCTTGTTCTTGATCCTAGCAGTGTGGGATCTAAGGCTTCTATAACTCTTGTCAATACTAGCATTGGGATGAGGACTTTGGCTGAATGGTAGGTATTCTTGATGATGGATAGACGGCACCTTCCTGAGGCAGCCCCTCATGTTGGTTTCATCGGAGGGGTAGGATATGCCCATGAAGGACTGGGCTGAGCCCACCACTCTCTGCAGTCTCTTGGGTTGCTGTGTGTTGGAATGGCCATACTAGACTATGATGCAACCAGTCAGGATATTTTCTACAGTACATCTGTAGAGATTGGTGAGAGTATTCAGAGATATGCTGAATCGCTTTAAACTTCTATGAAAGTAGAGATCCTTCCTCATGATTACATATATGTGTTGTACCTATCTAAATATTGTAATTGCCTTTACCATTTCCTCTGGCAGCTTGTTCCTTGTACGCACCACCTACTGTGTGAAAAACATGCCCTCATATCATTTCTATATATTTTTTCCCTCTCACTGTAAAGCTATGTCCTCTAGTTTTAGACTGTCCTATACTGGAAAAAAAAACGTGGCCATTCACCTTATTTATTATTATAATTATTATTAACATTATACTTTTGGACGCCTTTCAAAGACTCTCAAGGACGCCTTACGAAATTTAATACTCGGGTTACAAATATAAGCGGACTAAAACAAGAAACAAAAAATGGTAGGGACAACACACAAATCAAAGAGAGAGCAGCGGCAGCTAAATGCGCCAGCGTTCACTCTCCCTGGCAGCCATCTTGGAAACAAAACAATCAAAACACCTTTTAACATTGAACCCCCGATAACGGGACGTTCTTGACTCCCGTAGCCGGTGTTTGGGTCCTCCGCATCGAGGCGCTCGACTCCCACATCGGGGGGTTGTCAGCTCCCCTGCGCCGGGCGAACGAACCTCGCATCGGGGCTGGTTGAGCCTTCCGCGGCATTGGAGCTCCCGACTAGCCTCACCCCGAGACTGCGAGCCCTTGATGATAAAGTCCGCGGTGGTCCCCTTCATAATTTTATAAACCTGCATAAGGTGCTCCTCAGGCTTTATTTCTTCAAGGAAAAAATACACAGTCTGTCCAGCCTCTCAGTACAGTTCAAATCCTCTAGTGCTGCGCTAGTGCTGTGGAACTACTCTGCAGGGGTTGGGAGACCCTAGTGCGTTGAGGGACTGGGCTCTGTGGGGTGAGTCCTGGCTGGGCTCATCCTACGTCTCACCAGGTTCAAGGCCTGTGCGCTTTAATGAACCCGCTATGGTGAGTAGCGAGAATTCTCGTGCCGTAGGTGGGTCGCCAGGAGGTCCAAGTGGGTTGCCAGGAGGTCAAAGGTTCTCGTATGTTCTCGTAGATTCTAGCCGGTGCTGACCGGTGAATTTCATCGAGTCATTGGGAAAAAAAACCATATGTAGTCATTTTCAGAACCAAGTATAACCGACTGGTAATGTTAAATGTCCGCCGAGCTTCACAGCCGTGTATCTCTGACTTCTTAAAAGTGTCTCCACTCCTTCACCCTCCTTCTCCCCCCTCTCACACCCCCTCTCTTAAAAGACACTGTACACCGTGCTTTAGCTGTCTTAATTACAGTGTCAACCTTCCATTTTTAAAATCTTCAATCTATACACAATACCCCATAATAAAAAAGCGAAAACAGGTCTTTAGAAATGTTTGCAAAACCTGTTTCTAAACACCTGTTTACGCTGTTATATTATGAGGTATTGTGTGTAGATCGATAATTTAAAAAAAGAATTTGATCCATTTTAGAATAAGGCTGTAACGTAACAAAATGTGGGAAAAGTGAAGGGGTCTGAATACTTTCCGAATGCATTGTATCCATATTCATGACCACTCAGAATTCAACACGTTCATTCAATTAGCTTCTTAGCCTTTGAAACTCGAGAAGACACAAACCTAGCCTATCTATCCCTCACATTTCCTTCCTTCCCACACATTCCAGGTATTGGTCAATTGAACAATCACTGAATTGCATCAAACTAATTTACATCCTCATGGAGAAACAAGGAACTGTAAGTGCTGATTTACAAAAGAAAGACACAAAATGCTGGAGTAACTCAGCAGGTCAAGAGAACATGGATAGGTTATCATTTTGGGTCAGGACCCTTCTTCAGACTGGAAAAGGGCCCGGACCAGAAACATCACATCCACATTCGCCAATAACGCTGCCTGAGCCGCTGAGTGACTCCAGGACTTTGTGTCTTTTTTTCACATCCTCGTGAAGCGTTGTTCACCAAACAGTAATACCAACTGTCAGCAGGCTAGAGTGAGTGCTTCAAATTCAGGGGAAGTTAAGTTAGAATGAAAGATTATGTGCTAATAAAATGACAAAGAGGGCAGAGGAAGATGCCTGGCTGAAATGAAAAAAGCCCAAACTGATTAATCATTTTCAAACTGATTCCTGGCAGGTGTCAGAGACTTAAAGGCAAACATTTCTTGGCAAAGCTTGAGAACTCACTGTACCATATCCACTTCACACCGGACCTAAGTGACCTGATCACGGATTCTTTGTCTGGAATTTATAGATACAGTCTAAAATAAGTGAAATTCAGGCTCGAATGCCAACCCACAATCAGAATAAGCTGTTTGGTGAACAAAACATCATGAGGATGTAAAGAAAAGATCCAAAGTTCTGGAGTAACTCTACAGTAATGTATCTAGTGTGATATAGGTTGTCTTTTTGATTTAACAGCAACTTTTGCAATTTGATATTGCCCTATGTTTTTTTCAGGGTTAACAGGGGCAATTAAATTAATAAGTTAATCACTGCCAAAGGTTTGATCGATTATTGACCTGTTGTGAATGAAAGAGGCAATTGTGACGATTTTGATCCTTATAATAAACAGTAATTTTTTTAATTACTTATGGGATGGAAGGGCTTGTTGGTGGTTTGTGAAAATCACATGCTCTGAAAATTACTGCTGTCTGCTGATAACGATTAAGTTTGATGATCAGATAATGTTATAGAGTTGCTCGGTAAAAACAACAGTTTTCTCACTGTTCTTATAGTCTGAATTTGCAGGACTTTGGATAATTGCTTAATTTCTTGCCAAACAGCTTTCTCCTCTCCTGAAATACCATTATTCTGCTCATTTTCTTCACAGTTGTGAGAGCTTATTGCTTTTGGCGATGTTGTTGATAGTTGCACTCACTATGATGATATTCCTCACCTCTCACAGACACTAACATGGTTCTCACTCAGATCTTAACCCGCCCCCTCATCCCAAGTGAAACATTGTTGCTTTTCATCTCCTCAAAGAGACAGCAGTACTGATCCTTTCTCACAAAACACAAAGGTTTTCTCTTGCTATGTCTCTCTCTCACACACACGTATATTGAATATTTGTCCCCTCTCTCACACAGGGAACCTAACGCTATTACCTTTCCCACACTGTTTCCTCTTACGGAAGACAATGAGCTTCAAACATTGTCTCTTGGAGGTCAATTATATTACGTTCATGTTGCTTAAAATGCAAGATGTGGGAAAAAGAGTAAAATGGCAATCACATTTTAATGTAAAATATTATACGTGTCAAGATGCAGAAAACATACTTATGTTTCAAAGTATACCGTTACGTCAGTGGGCTAGATTTGATTGAAATTAATAGTCATATCTGAATGATGCTTTTCTTGTTAATATGCAGACCCGTCAACAATGTATGGTGAGGATATAATACCCGATGGTCCAAATTGATACAAGATGTTCTCAGTTTCTGCCACTTTAGCAGAGCCAATGTATTAATCTCCCCTTGATTTTCATGCTTGTAAATATCAAGTTGTTTTATATTTATTTCCCTTTAAATGTGTAATTGAATTAGTACTGTGAGTTAGACAGCATTTCTGGAGGACATGGACAGGTGATGTTTCGGATTGAGACCCATCTTCGAACAAAGTTAAAGAAGGAACTGCAGATGCTGGAGAATCGAGGGTTACACAAAAAGCTGGAGAAACTCAGCGGGTGCAGCAGCATCTAAGGAGCGAAGGAGATAGGCGACGTTTCGGGTCGAGACCCTTCTTCAGACTGGTCAGGGATCAGGGAAACGAGAGATATAAACAGTGATGTGGAGAGATAAGGAACAATGAGTGAAAGATATGCAAAAAAGTATTGGTGACAAAGGAAGCAGGCCATTGTAAGCTGTTTGTGGTGTGAAAATGAGAAGCTAGTGCGACTGGGGGGGGGGGGGGGGGAGGGGAGATGGAGAAGGAATGTCAGGGCCAGAGGGGTGACAAAGGAAGCAGGCCATTGTAAGCTGTTTGTGGTGTGAAAATGAGAAGCTAGTGCGACGGTGGGGGGGGGGGGGGGGGGGGGGGGGAGATGGAGAAGGAATGTCAGGGCCAGAGGGGTGACAAAGGAAGCAGGCCATTGTAAGGTGACAAAGGAAGCAGGCCATTGTAAGGTGACAAAGGAAGCAGGCCATTGTAAGGTGACAAAGGAAGCAGGCCATTGTAAGGTG